>CM070764.1:13550725-14019309 GCA_036346245.1 Bonia amplexicaulis
CAGATGGTTAAAGAAACCGTCTGAGATGACGGTTCCGAACTATCTAGGATAAATTTTTATATAGTAGTGATATGACCCTTCGACCAAGATGGTTCTTATATATCTATTGAACAAGTAAAACAATGTTAAAAGGAGCTTCCACGCATGTTCGCTTCGGAGAGACTAGACGAAAGGAAGAAAGATCCACCTCGTTTATTTTGTTGGATCCAAATTATAATGGTATAAATAAATTGAACATATCGAGATATTAGAACCGTTGCAGTTATATAACAAATGCAACTATATTTTGAATCATGGCCATATATTACAAAGCGCTCCCTCGTATACCTTAACTTTATGTCTCAGGGATGCATGATTGACTAAACATATGCTGCTTGAAATAATAATTGACGAAAGAGATCGGGACGTATGATACGGTAAAAATTGATCACCCAACTGAAAGGGGAGGCTGACGTACGTGCAGCACGATCGATGGAACAGACCCACTAGCCGCTACTTATGGTTAATTTCTTCACTAATTAACTTTGAAGTGTCAGGTCAAACTCGATCAGAGACATGCACTCACCGATTGAAATCTAAATTTCCTGCGTGCAATTATACATGTTGCCGCGATCGATCGATCGACCGATATGATCGATCGATCTTCCTTTTGTGCCAAGGACGACGTACGACATAACTAATTGGGCGCTTTAGTTTATGATCGATCGATCGATACCGTATTATTTTCGACAAATCATGCAGGCCTTAATTGTCGGCACATGAGCTTTTTCCGTGCGATGTGTGTGTGGGCCATGCATGTACATTGGCGCCAAAACGATGATCAATATTTCTTTCTTTCTTTTCGTATACTAATTACAAGATACTCTAATATAAACCATATGCTAAATTGTAATGGAGTTCATAGTATTTAGCGTATTTTATAAATACATTTATATACGCACATAAGAAAGAAGTATATCGAAAAAATATACATATCACTTCTGAAAAATATTCATACCACCTGTATGGTCTTAAATACTCGTATACCTTACGTACATTCCCTCCGTTACATGAGATACTCACTATATTGTAAGATACGATATAAGGTGTAATTACACCTAGCAGTAGAAAAGAGACTTCCTAGTCAAATGGGGAGATGGAGATGACTAGTAGGCCGCGTGTTTATCGTTTGCTAAGTCGCTGCTTGAGTTTGGAAGGAGAGATTTCAACAGCAATAGCAGTATATATATATATATATATATATATATATATATATATATATATATATATATATATATATATATATATATATTTACTTGCCTTTTGGCTTGTAAAGTTGGCGACATTGCCGAATGGTCACAGATCGATCATGGCGTCGGAGCAGGCGGACCCACAGGGTATGCCGGGTGGGCCACGGCATACCCTGGGGCCCTGGGGTCACGGCCACACGCACGGCTACTCCCGGTGCCTGTTCTTCCGTAGCCGGCTCTACAACAAGACCAACACCGCATCTGGCGTTGCCCGGGCCGCGCCGTCGACCGCGCCACTGTCGACGCCGAGCACCTCTTCGAGGTCATCAACGCCTGCGAGGACGTCCTGCGCCGGCTGATCCGCCGATGCGCCTACCTCAAGTATGTTGAGGGCTGCCTCGGCAACCGCATGCTCTACGCCGACGAGATAGTCGTGACGGCCGCCTCTACATGATCGACACGCCGCCTCGCCGCTCAAGGTCGCCACCAACCCGCAGGAGGCCATCCGGGACGCCGACATTGTCATCAACGGGCTGCCCTCCACGAAGACAAGGGATGTGTTTGGGGAGATTGGGAGGTACTGGAAGGAGAGGATTACTGTCTCGGTCATCATCTCGCTGGCCAAAGGGATAGAGGCGTCCCTGGATCCCGTGCCGCGGATCATTAGTTCATTACCCCGACACAGATGATTAGCAATGCAAGTGAACTTCCTCAATCTGGTACCTGCAATGGCTATTATCGGTCTTCTGGAAACTAAGTTATAAATTATTACGAATTCAAGATGTAATCGGTTGTATTGGTGTCAAAAATTTACATGAAAAAATTTTTCTGCTGAATTGGAGAAAAATGAACTTCAGAGATGAATCATTCTTAATTTCCAGGAATGCCTTTTTGCTGATTGAATCATCTGTTAAACTGTACTCATTGGCATGGTTAGACTTAATATAATCTTCTCTGTGTTTTTTCAACGTGGAGAGAGAACCGATTGTTGACCTTGCAATTTAGTGATTGGTCATGACTCATCTCTTCGTTGCTCGTAAATCCTTTTAGCCATCACATGTTCGCTTTAGCGCCTCCTCCTCGGATTAGTAGCACACACTAGTTTCCTCTTTCTTCTCACATAACAATTCAATGCTTCGCTCAGCTTTTATTTAGCCCATTTCAAATTTTATGTTCAAACTCCATTCCATGCGGTGTGTCTGAGTTTTCATGGTTAGCTCTTACGTATTTCACTTTCCATCTCGACTTCGCTTGCCGCTTATGTATTATTGGTTTTAATGCAGCTGGGGTTCCATTGGAGAACATTCTTTATCTTGGTGGCCCTAATATCGCTTCTGAAATTTATAATAAAGAATATGCAAATGCTCATATTTGCGAAGTTGATAAATGGAGAAAACCTCTTGATAAATTTTTGAGACAGCCTCATTTTATTGTGTGGGATAATAGGGCCTGTTTTTTTCCTCCGAAGCCGTCGGCTTTTGGCTTTTGCTACAGTATCTAACTTTTAAACGGAGTATTTTCTCAAGACGGGGTCTACAGGTTAAACGATCTACACGTTAAAAGCTCAATATCTGTACCTGCTAAAATCGCAAGCGAGTATCTGTTTCTCCGTAATCTGTACCGTAAACAGCTAAAATTCAAAAATTTCAGCCAAAAGCCATAAGCCGCAGCCGAAAAGAACAGGCCCATAGTGACCTCATTACTCACGAAGTCATGGGAGGTTTGAAAAATGTATACGCCATTGGTGATTGTAACTTCTATTTACTTGTCTCACTGCCTTTCTTTTTAAATGTTCTGTAGCCACTGAAACCATATATCGCTGTGACCTTTGGCATAGAACTTGCCCTCATATGTTGGAACATGCTCAAAGTTAATCGATGTCCTCAGAATTCAGTACCTTGCATTGTTGTAATGTTTTCTCATGCACTGCTTCCTATGAAATACAATGCCACAAGGAAAAAATGATACTTAGTGATGTCTTAACTGCCCCATATTATCCAGAAGAAAGATCCAATGGATAAGAAGCGATGAGATAAGCATGACACGTGGAACTTTCTTCTGTGAGCATGGCCTGGCGTTAAATCACCCTGTAGATGTTTTTTCATTGCCTCTTCTTCCATTAGTTTACTGAACATCCTGCTATCTTGTAGGTATGGTGGCGGCACTGACCAATGAAAGTGCAAATTTTATAATTATTTACTGAATTATCAAATGATTTTATCGAATTGCATATAAAAATTTTAATACGGCATACCCTTTGGTAAAATCCTGGATCCGCCACTGCGTCGGAGACCCTATATACGCTTGTAGGGTAAGCACCTGACTACGACAGGCACGTTATTAATCACTCCCTTTAATTTCTCATTAATTTACAGTACCTGCATGTCGTGGCCATGCATGCATGGGCATACGTTTTATCACCATGCAGTGGAGCTCAATAAAAATCATATGTCTGCCAACTAGCTAGCTAGCCAGCTAGGCGAAAAGAACTTGCCTAAACTCACGGATTAGATGTACTATTAGCGTTCTCTTTTACCTCTAGACCTAACAGGGTCTACTGTTAGCGATGTAACTTAGAGGTGATTATAAAGATGATTATGTTATTTTTTATATTTATGATCTTTTAACTAATATATTTATTTTGATCTTTGAATAAATATCTTTCGTATTGATCAACAAGCGTGGGACATGCTCTTGTAACTCTTTATTCATGTTTTAATGTTATTCTAAATTATCTTTGATCTAATATCATTATGTGGAACAATTATGATTTATAAGTCAACACAAGTTGATTGATGATCATGTTTCACGGATCATAAATATGAGAATATTAAAGCAATAATAAAGACACATGTTAGATAATATGGTGTTGGATTAACCTACCAAGAGATACTGCGCAAATTGTTATATTTTTAAGTGTCATCAGTTGGTCTTATGCATAGTGTATATAGGATCCTTAAACCTGAGATTGTCATAGTTTTCTATATATGTAATAATTTACTTAGGGGTTGCCAAACACTACACCGTAATTGGTGGTCATAAAGATAGCATTAGAGTTTACTATGAAATATGCGAAGGAATATAAGCGATCAAAATGGAATTTGTCCCTCTTTATGACGGGAGAGATATCTCTGGATCCCTCGATGTGGTTAGATTAAGAATAATATTCAAGTAGGCGCTAGACATTAGGCAACGCCAAGTAGGGGCTTAGTGCCTAGGCCGCCTAGGTGGGGACTAGGTGGGGCCTAGGTAGGCAACTTTGGCATGGTGCGCTATATGCGATATCAAGACATATGTGATGTTTAGAGAAAGAATATTGTTGCCCGGAGTAACTTGTAATATTGTAAATTCGATATATGATAATGATGGATACTTCATCACTTGATGTAAATTCTTGATGTAAATGCTTCATGTAATTGTAAACCTGCACATTAAAAATTATACAATACATGAGATTCTTGGTATGTGGAAAATGCGATACAATTATTGTTCTTTAGACTTTTATGTAAGTATAAAATAATGAAAGAAATAATAAATGACTGCAAGACAATAAGACATGGTCACATTGATAAAATAAAAATATAAAACAAGCCCACAATCATATGTAGACATAGTTCATAACATCTCACACCAAAAGTTCTAAACCACACATAGCAAATTTCTCACAAGTGACAAGTCACGAGCAAAACAGTTCTCAAAGAAACTTCAGCAAGGTAACAAGCACAAATCAATCTTCATCCTCTTAACCGTAATTCTTTATTGGAATCACTTTATCTTGTTCTGATTCGAACTCAATATCCTCAAGTTCCTCGTTCACCTCCTCTTTCTCTTCGCTTTCAAATTCAAAATCAACCCCGTGAAATTCTCTCACTCTTGTGCTCCTATGAGATTGTGTGGCTTCATTAGCGACACTTGTTTTTTCAATAAGTTTCCAAGAAAGACCCGTCTCGAGGTCAACCTTCTCATCCCCGCCTTCAATTACCAATCCTTAAGCAAAAGAAGCATGCAAAGCTAGAAGAACATATATGTTCTTTGATTTGCTCTTCTCTTTTTAGCTCATAAGTCTTGCATTGAATTAAACATAGATAAGATTATTGAGGCGATGAGCATCTAGTTTATTTCTCTTCTTTGTATGTATCTATGAGCATTACTACAAAAAGAATCATCATAGATAGTTCAAAACTGTCATTACAGACAATTTTCTGACCGTCTGAATTTATGGGTTAGTGATAATCGGAGATTATCACAGATGGTTTGTGAGCCGTCTGTAATAATCACAACACAGACGGTTTGTAACTAGAACTGTCTCTGAAGAACACTATCATAGACGGCTCGAACCAAAAACCGTTTGTGATATTCACACATCATAGACGGTTCTAACCACCAATCGTCTGTGATGGACGAGTATCATAGACCGTTGGTATATAGAACCATCTGTGATACTTTCTCATCACAGATAGTTGGTAGATAGAATCGTCTATGATGTGCTAGTATCACATATAGTTTTTGGTTCAAGCCGTCTGTGATAATCCTTCACAGATGGTTTATATCACAAAATCATCTGTGATAGTTCATTCTATATCAAAAAATTTTTGGCTAGCCTTAGCAAATGTTAACTATGCCCTCTGAAACAAGCAAATACAGCAACAAACACAATAGCACATTCGATTTTTATTAAGATTAGAGTCCACCATTAGAACATCTCAAGATAATAAGCACGTTACCCATCTAGCTAACACAACAAGACATGTGAAGAACACATCTCCTAATCCTACGAATCTAACTCTTAAACATGGCAAGAACAGAGAAAAAACGAAGATCCTAGCAGACAATAGAAGCTCAACCACGTCGACGAGGCCTCTATGTCTAGGCCCTCTCGCCCCTGATGTAGTGCATGAGCTGGATGTCTTTGACGCCAGCCATCGCCGACGCCAACTTGGGTGTCGCCTTGGTAGCTAGATGCTTCCACGGTGCTTTGCCTCCCGTAGACTTGCACATCGTCTGCTTCGTGCGGGCTATAGGGTAAGGGTCGAGAAGGAGGAAGGAGAGGAGGCTGGGTTTGGGTGAGTATTTATAGGGGAGAGAGAGGGGGAAGTGCGAAAATTTTGGCGTGGGGATGGAGAGGTGGAGCTATGATCCATGAGGTGGGGGTTGGTGGGTTTCTATTAGCTAGGTATTGGGTTGGGGAGGATCGACGGGCCCAACAATCAGATTACACCGATAATTCTATATACAAACCATCTATGATACTCTCCCATCATAGACAGTTGGTATGTAGAACTGTCTACGATGTACGTCATCGACAGTTCTATATATATATATATATATATATATATATATATATATATATATATATATATATATATACACACACACACACACACGCTTTATTTGAATTATTAGAGATGAGAATATACCCTAAACTAAATATTTTCCAAAATATATCCGAATTTAGATGGAGTTGATGCATTTGAAATTATGGTGTCCGAGCACTATGGTGTCTCATTTCAGCGTCCTATATATATATATATATATATATATATATATATATATATATATATATATATATATATATATATATATATATATATATATATATATCGTAATATAAACAACTAGTCTCCAAAGATAAAATAGCAAAGGTTTATATGGCTTATATATGCTCATTTGAAAGTTTTCGACGAGATCTACAACTTTGCAATTGAGGCAAACCCCAAATTCCGTAGGAAAGATTGACAATTTTGGCAAAAACAGAAACTGAAAACTTGCGACACAAATTTAAAGCCAAAGATAGCTGATTTTGGGGGTCTTAGAGGGTCATGAGCATAACCCAGTCATTTGTTTTTGGATCGGGCTCTTCGTTAGCTTTACAACGAGTACAAGAACATCGAAAACAGACATCGTATGCAAAAGTTATGCCTGTTTTACTAAAGGTGTCTCGGAACGGAATCCTACTCGAACTCAGACGGGAGATTATGAAATTTTAGGGGATTGCGATGTAGGAAACATACAATAGACCGTTTTTATTACAAACCGTCTGTGATAACTTCATTATCATAGACGGTTGTAATAAAAACTATCTGTGAAGTATCACAGATGGTTTAAATAAAAAATGTCTATGAAAAATGTCTATGATATTTGGTAACATCACAGACAATTCTTAGTGAGAACTATCTGTGAAGTATCACAAACGGTTCTTACGAAGAACCGTCTGTGATATTATGTCTTCATATATGGTTTTTAGCACTGACAGCAACACAGATGGTCTCTAAACCTAAACCGTCTATGATTGCATTCAATACTAACGATTTTGATCAACTGTCTGTGATGAGGCGTCTATTATAAGGCTTTTGTAGAAGTGGAGTTGCAAAGTGAAGGTTAGTTAAATACTTAGATTGAAATAGTGACCGAAGAGATGAGACTTGAGAGTTAGTGAGTTACCATGTCGAAAGTACTTTAATTTCTTTCACATCTGGATGAACTTGAGGTCAAGGAAAGGATTCTTGTGGCCAATCTTTGCAAGAGAAGAATATGCCATCCATGTTTAGACCACCAATTCGCTACATAATAGGAAAAAAATTAGTAATGGACAAAAGACAATTTACATGCCTTAGTCCATTCAATTTGAGTAGTAAGAACAAGTTTACCAAAAATAAAATTAAAATTTTGACATCCAAGTCGTGCGGGAGTTTTCCCAAAGGTTTCCTTTTTTCCTTGAAAATATTGAAGTCAACATTGAGCACTTGATCCATTGCTTCGTCATCGCCCTGATAAAAGATTTTGACACATTCGATGAATCATCCATTATAGTTTGTTCAAAAAAGATTGATCGATCATGATAACTGTAATATGGATTCAATAGGTATGTCGTCAAGTGCATTTGAGAATCAAGTATTACTTCATCTTTCCTTCAATTTTTGCAATTATCAACTTTTAGTTACTCTCTGCATTGTTCAAGGACTCTTTAATTTTCTTCTTAGCCGCTAGAATTTCTCTATAAAAAAGGTCATGGATGGACTATCCCCATCAAGCATGCAAAGAACTATGACCAATGGTTCAAAAATCTTCAAGCAAATAGGTAATGAAAAATACAAGCATTATCAAATAGTGAAATAGCACACAACAAAAGATATACAAATACAAAATAAGAAGTGGCAAAATAGGCTATACCTTCAACATATTGCTCACACCACTTCAAAAGGGCCTACTAATGAGTATCCTTGTTGCCACGATGCCTTTATCCTAGTGTGAGCGGATTCTTTCCATTCCTTACTTAGAGCTATCGCCCTTAATTAGTTCAACTTTCTTCCCAATCAAACTTTGCAAAGTAAGAAAGGCCGTAACAAATCCAGTTACCCCCGGGCTTATTATATCTCTCCTCTTTGTGTATCACCTCATCAAGGCCAATGTCTTGTGGTGTGAATAAATAAAAATGGTTAAAGATTTCTCTTGATTAAGTGTCTTTTTATACTTTGCCATGGTACCAATTTCTTGAAACATCAAGTTTATGGTGTGTATTGCACATGAGCTCCAAAAGATAGTTAGCCTTTTGGCCCTTAGCAATTCTTTTACTCTCATGTTGTTGGAAGCATTAGACGTCACTACTTCCATAATATTTTGTGGACCTATTTTTTCAATACAAGCATCCACATACTCCAAGATGTACTCACTTGTGTGTGCATCTTTCGAAGCCTCCTTTGATTCTAGGACATATGTCCCCAATGAGCAACGTACACATAAGTTCATTATGCTCCTCCTCTTTTAGTCCGTCCAAACATCGGTCATGATAGAGCACCTAGTCATGACTCTCTTTTCCTCATGTGCCTTCAACAAACCACTTGTTCTCACCACCTCCTCATTTAACAATGGCTCCCGACATTCACATTGTGAAGGATCTAAGAATCCTTGGCCAAATTGACCAACGACTTCTATCATTTGCTTGAATTCATCATTGTTTATGACATTGAACGGTACACCTAAAGAATAAAAATGAAAACATGATACAAGGTTAATACATACATAAATTAATATTTAATGGCAAAATGCATATCGAGATATCAACAAGTTCACTGTGTATGTTGCAAGCTGTACCTGATACGTAAAGCCATCTCGCCACATATTGCTTCACCTTATGAAGCCGCTCTCTCCAAATTGCTTCTTGTAATTTTTTGTTGCCTCTTGCGCTCTTGAGTGCTAAAACTAGTATTTTGAGGATCAATTGGATTGACAAACTTATCCATAGGGCCTAACACGGATTTAAATATTATTGATCCATTGATAATGTCCCTCCTACAACCAAAATATAAGGCACACACAAGAGCTATGGTTGTTAGATACTTGCATGATTGACTCTAGTGCAAGTGGGATATTTTTAGTGATATGCCCTAGAGACGATCAGGGAGATGATTGCATCACTTCTATCACTGCAACAAATATGAGCTTCAGCGACAAATACTCCTTGACAACTAAAACAAAGGTCATTAATAAGTAACTTTCTATGACACATGTATTAAATTTGTCAACGTTGAAAGTAGGGGTGTTTCGTCCTAAAACTTTGTGATGATTCGAAAAATTTCGTCACAAAACACAGTTACATATCATCATAGATTATCATGTCAGAAGGGTGGCATATTTATTTTTTTGCATGTATCATTTTACTTTTCTATGACGAATTGTTATTGCTTGGAGTCATGAGCATGGGCAGGGAATGTGAACGAAACAAGAGAGCATGACCGGAGGATGGTCGGAGAAACAGGGCGATGGTGCACGGTGGTGGACAATGGGGTGGCACCAGTGTCAAAGTTTTACAATGGTGCATTGGTCAATTCAAAGCATGAAATATGTAGAGGGTGTGCTAGTGTTGGTGTAATTGCAAGGAATGGAAGAATGACTCACCGGAGATGACGATGACGAATCGATGACAAGGAGCATCGATTCCCATTGATTGACTGAACCAAACGCTCAAGAAGACAGTTTTGGAAGCTCTAGAAAGTTTGCAAAAGTATGGAAGGGAAGCAACACAGCTATGGGAATCCAATTTGAAGGCTTGGGTGATGAGAAATCGACAAGTAATCAAAGGATTCGGGAGTGACGGTTTTTTGTCATTAAATTTTGAAACTACCAAATAAAAGAAAATAGTAGAATAAATGGAAAATAAATAGCCAGGAATTGATGCTTAAGTAATTTGGATCATTTTTCATGTTTGCACAAGATAGAGATTAGGCTTGGTTTGAAAATTAGCTTGCAGAAGCAAAGAGTACAAGAGGCTAAAGGTGAATTGTTAAATCAAATGAAAGAAAAAGGCATTATCACATCATATCTTGAAAGAACTTCAAAGTTAAGCGAGCTCAGGTGAGCGAAGAGTTAGGATGGGTGACTTTTGGGAAGCTGGGTGAATTTTATAGAGCCTACTCGGGCGGGTAGTTCTAGAAATCTATGACAAAATGTCATGTTTACTTAAACATGCATTACAATTATAAACATCACTAATTGTTATATTCCACGACAATAATATTTTTCATCGTTGAGTTTAGGACAAAAATTTCTTGTCGCATCACCAAATACAATCTATGACGCACATTCAGTGACAATGGCCATGATGCCTCATTTTGTCATAAAATATTTTTATGATAAAAAAGTGATATTCCGTGATGATTTCTGATCATCATTGAAGTCCATATTTGTTGTAGTTATATGTTTATGATCTTTTGAATAATATACCATTTTCCCTCAAATAAATGCCTTTCGTATTGATCAACAAGTATGTGATTTATTCGGGGAACTCTTCATTCATGTTTTGATGTTATTCTAATTATCCTTGTTCTTATATCATTATGTGGGATAATTATGATTTATAGATCAACACGTATATTGATTGATGATCATGTTTCATGGATATGAAATAAATAATATGGCCTAGAAAATATGGTGTTGGATTGACCTACCATACGACACTACGGGAGTTGTTGTATTCTTAAATGTCATCAGTTGATCTCACACATAGTGTATGTAGGATCCTTAGACCTGATATCATCATAGTTTTCTACATATGTAATAGTTTACATAGGGGTTGCCAAACACTACTCCGTAACTGGCTGGTCACAAAGGTAGCTTTCAGGTTTATTATGAAACATGCGGAGGAATGTGAGTGATCAAGATGGAATTTATCCCTCCCATATAATAGGAGAAATATCTCTGGGCCCTTGATGTGGTTGGATTAAGGAAGTGCATGTCCATGTCGATTATGGTTGAGGAGTCAATCATAACTGAGTAATCCACTATAAATTCGAGTAAAGGATCGAGCTATCATAGGATGTTTCTTGAGTTTAATCTAGTATCATAAGGCAAAGCGATCGGTAAATGAGCACTATATAGGTTTGTTCGATATGATCTTTATGTATATTTAGAAGTTGATTCTATTAGGGACCGCTACAGACTTATGGACTGGAATGGAGTTTTCGGGCCACGGCCAAATATATATGAACTTACAGGGTCACACTTTAACTAGTTGGAACACATCAATTCAAATTAGATCTATTACTAATGTGCTAGTGGACTTCGCACCTTATTGGGACCCCTAATGTAGGGTTCCATCGAGCGGACATATTAAGAGAGCTGTGGGATTGATGGACTGACTGGTACACACCCACCGAAGCCCTAGCACCACCTCTCACAGGCCGTGTCATGCGCGTGCTGCCAGCACACCAGCGCACGACGTTCCAACCCTGGATGTGTGAACTTCGGTCAAGGCACTGCTGCGACTACGATACTAATCGGGACGATCACGAGGAGGAGACGGTTGGCTAGAGGACGATCGACTACTTCCGCTATGTCGACACGTGCTACATTGAATTGGCTGTTTCAACTCTACTTCCGTTGTACTACATATATAGTGATAACGATCTATGATCTCTTATTCGCATAGCTTCTTGATTTACGTGGTAGAAAATTTTAATCCGTACTAGTGTAGCTTACCCCTATGGCAACAACTGGACCAAACCAAAATGAAAAAGGTGACCTGGCTGGCTTCACACCACAAATCTAAGATGAGCCGTAAAACAATTCTCACCTAACTAATATTCTGACAAGGTTATGTTGCACACTGTTCATAGTCTACCATGAAGGACACTCATGTCTCTTCAAAAAGCAACGCAACACAAGACCTAAAGATCGACCAAGCATCTTCATGCATGAGTGGGTCGTCGATGCATGCAATATTCCTTGGTGGATATCATGCATGTCCATGCATGATTGACCACTAACTTGCATGATTCTTCGTAGTAGAAGTGCATGCTAGCTAGCTTGTTCAAGCATATATTGGTGGGGTAAAGCAAGCACCAAGTACATACACTTCAATTCCCAATCTGAACTGGTTCATGATATGATGTTAATATGATGTTAATGCTAATACACCGTATGATCAACAACCACCTTGAAAGGTACTTATCATCAGTAGCCTTAACTTGCTATCTCAGCTCTCACACCCTCTTTAATCTGGTCTTGTTGAAAAATCTTAAAAGAAAATCGATGTGTCGATCGTAAATATGCTAATTGCATGCCTTTGGTCGATGCATGGTGTCGTGCATGAACACTAAGCACACGTTGCATATAGTTTTGAACTCGAGTAATTAATCAACTCTAGCTTTCCGTGCCGTGACTTAATGTCATCGTAGTGCTCGGTCTAATATATAGCCACGTTTATTTCCTCAAGAACCAAGGCATGGCCAGCCATCAAAGCAATGTAGCTTAATTAGCACACCATATATATAGATTGCAAATTAAAGAAAGAGACCATCCATAGGATCGATCACGATCAGGACAGCCCTGACCTTCACGTACGTACGTACGTGTGCATGGGTACGTCCATTCTGCTGCCCTCCTTTGACCAGCCGAGGCCAAAAGGCTAGCTACGTACGTACGTGTGCATGGTATCGTAAGCAGCTGCCTCGCACTAGTGCATGTACGTACATACGCAGTGCATGCATGCACTAGCGAGGTAGTGGAGCGCTCGATCTCGGCACGCATCCTCTCCTACTCCGACGACGGCGAAGGAGGACAAAACGAGTGGACTCGTAACGAAGACGAGCGGGGGAGGAGATCGCTAGTAGCCGCCGGCATGCACGTAGAAAGAATTAATATACGTAGTAGTATAGTAACAGGCAATCGCCATGCATGTCTTGCACTACATGGGCGGGAAAAGCGAAGTTTGGACAAAAAAGACACTGTTGCTCCTAAAAATACCAGATGTGGTTTTTAAACCAGTGCAATTCTGTTTATAGCCCCCACCTCCACCGTACGATTTTCTGGTGCCAACACGTGGCAATCGTGCGGTCAGGGACAATGTTTTTGCTTAGCTGGTGCATTTGCTGCTTGTAATTAGGTCTAAAATTATTATTTTTGTAATTTTTACTGTAGCATACAAGTCATGCACAAATGAATAGTGGTCGTGCGATCCTCGACCGCACCATCACTCATGAACAATAGCCGTGTGGTCGGGGACATCACAATTTCGGTATCGTGCGGTTCCCGATCGCACGATTGCCACGTATCGGCGCCAAAAAATCATGCAGTGAGGAGGGAGCTAGAAACGAAATTGCGCTGGTTTAGGACTACATCTGGTATTGTTAGGAGCAACAGTGCCATTTGTATCCAAAGCTGGGGAAAAGCTGCGTGGTCACTACAGTGCCGCACTGTGTGCGTTTGTTGTGTGCGCGTATCAAATCCACCAGAAGACGCAGGGCAAGCCCCCCGGGCACTACTCTCTCCAACAAACACCCACTTGCCAGTTGCCACTCTCCCCATCCTTCTTTCTGTGCCAGTGATGTATCTGTTTCTCTCTCTTCCATTCGAGTTTCTCTCTCTAGAAAGTGGCACGCAGCTAGGAGCGAGAGCGAGAGCGAGAGCGAGAGCGAGAGAGCGAGAGAGAGAGAGAGGGAGAATTATTGGGACCGAAAGGGCACTACGACACTGCACCACGGTACGTGCGCTGGGGACAGCAGCAGCTAGCGAGCCCGCGGGCCGATGGATCCATCTATATTTTTACCCTGCCGCGTGGGCCCGCCCTCACCTTTCCTTTCGCTGCCGCCTCTCCCTTTTTCTCCTCTCACGACAAACGAGATAACGATCTGCGTCCAACATCGGCCGCTGCGCGCCTCAATCGTCGTACCTGTAATAATTAATCGATTAACAAACACCTGCCATGTACACACATACTACGAGCCACGAGGGCAAGACGTGTATATAGTGCCCAATCGATCAACTGCTACACAGATCAGATTGACACATGGGACTATGTACGGCTATCTCGTACTGTGTACTAGTAATGTACACGTGGACATGGATGCCTAGCTGGCTCGTCTCATGGGAGCGGATCCGGATCCTCTCATGGTAAAGGGTAACGCCACAGAGAGCAACAGTGGCATATATACAGTGAGGACGTAGCATAATTTACTGTTTATGAGTACTGTAGCATGATTCACTGTAACATCGGTTCTATTTGTACTGTATCATCTGACCGTCCATCTCAGGTTGGATGGCTCATAATCACCTATAGTCACAGCACTATATGCTAATAATATTGTACTTACCATGGGAGCTGAGTTGAAGTGACAAGGGCCGGCACGTAACACCAACGTACACACCATGTATGCACACTAATCACCTAATTAAGCAAGCTACTGGGCTAGCTAGGTAATTACCAATTAATCATCGATCATACATCTAATATATATTATGCATGCATGTACGCTAACTGAACAATGTATAATAACAGCGACCGATCGACCTTAATTATATAATGAGATGGTAATAATATTGTACTTGATTGTAATCACCGGGCGGGGTTAACTAGCGATTAAACAATAAGAGACGGAGGTGATCACGGTGGATCGGACGGAGCGCGTTTGACAGTGCCACTCCAACTTACTGCCCGCTTTCTTAAATCCCTTTTTTTTTTCCTGTTCTTTCTCCCTCTTAATTTCTTTTCACTCTCACTCATCACTCTAAATCACCTTTGAAATATCTCTCTATCGATCTCTCTCTCTCTCTCTCTTTTATTGTTTTGTTCCTTGTCTCTTTACTGTACTAGGGCAGCTTCCTCCTGCCTCGATCGCCACCTTTCCCTCAGCTAGGTATGGTAGCACGATGGCAGCTACTGTTGTTACAGTGACACGTGGCTCAGCCGCTCTGACGTGGCCGCCGACGACGACGCCGCCGACCGCGCGAAGCTCCACAGGTCGTCGTCGCTGCCGGTGCTGCCGCTTGGGCCGTCTCCGGGGGCGGCGGTTCCGCCGAGCTGTCTCGTCGCGACGGTGGAGTAGAAGGCGAGCCCGTCGACGGCCGCGTCGTCGTTGTTGTCGCCGGGGCCGGCGACGTTGCTGCCGTTGAGGTGAGACGCGACGAGCCGGTCCATCATGGCCCAGTCCGTGATCCCGCCGCGGTGGTGCAGGTCGGCGCCGTCCGCGGTCAGCTCGCAGCCGGCTCCGCTCGACACGCGCGGCGTGAGCGCCGTGGCCGACGGGCTCTCGAGCGGCGGCAGCTTCATGAACCCGTGGCCGCCGAGCACCGTCTCGATGGGCCGGAGGTACCGCGACGCTGGCCTCCCCACGCCGCCCTGCGGCGAGAGCTCGTGCTCCTGCTTGCACGACCTGCCCATGTACTGCAGGATCTGATCGAGCGTGTCGTCGCTGGAGGAGTACTGCAACGAGGAGTGCGCCGCCTTGGGGCCATGGCCGTCGCCCCCGCCTCCGTGCTTGCCTCCTCCGCCGCCGCTCCCTGCCTCCTTGTGGTGGTGCTTCTTCTTGAACACCCTGCACACCACCCAGCCATCCTCCTGGCCGGCGTCCGATGCAGCAGTGACCTGAGCACGAGGGCATCCAAAGGCAGGTTTAACTATTATTACCTTTTGGGACACATGAAGCACATGGAAAAGCTTAATTACTGCAAGCAACTACTACTCTTTTCCACACAAGAAAGAGAGAGGCTGGATGATATGAAAGAGGGTGCTCGTACTCCTATCATTGCACCACCACCCCCCTTATAATTGTTACAGCAATAATTAATGGCGGTGTACGCCAATCGGTGATGCATAGTTTAGCTGTTTAGGTAATTGAGTAGTACACTTGTACGTGGTGGTCGGCGGAGAGGCGTGGCGGCGAACGTACCGTGGCGGTGGCGGTGTCGACGGCAGCGGGATCGTCGAGGCGGTACTCGTGCATGATCCAATCAGATTTTTGGCCGTGCGGAGCGCGGCCCTTGTAGAAGACGAGCGTCTTGCGCATGCCGATGCGTTTGACGGCGTTGTAGATGGCCTTGTCGCGGCCGGTGGCCTTCCAGAACCCCGCCGCCGTCGCGCGGTTCGTCCGTGTCCCTGTCGGGTACTTCTTGTCCTTGTGGCTGAAGAAATACCAGTCGTTCTGAGGCCCCGAACCGATCTTACATTTCTCTGCAACCAACAGATCGATCGCGCCAAATTGATCATTCACCATGCACGATGCGCAACACTAGTACTTCATTACTTGATGATCGATGAACGAGGCTGGTAGCTAATTATATATATCCATCTAATTATAATCAAGCTAGTACTTGTTAGCCAAAACAGTTACATTCATCAAGAGAGTAAACTCCTGCAATGACTAATTCGCACTGTGAAACTACGGGTTCCTTCATAAACCAAGTAATGGTGGTGCAAAGCTATGTGCAGGCCGGCCGGCATGAGAGGAAGACGTTCAAGTACCTTGGATGTCCCATGGCTCTAGCTTGTTGAGATCGACGTCGCGGATGACGTCGAGGTCGATCTGCTCGGAGGCGACCTTCTTGCGGAGGTAGTAGTTGAGGAGCTCCTCCTCCGTCGGGTGGAACCGGAACCCCGGCGGCACGCACGACTGCCCGTTCACCGAGATGCTCATTGATCCAGACCTGATCTTTGCTAGCTCGATCGATCGCTCGCCGGTCTCGAATCGATCTTGCAGGTAATTCCTTGTGAACCAGCTATGTGTGTGCCACAGCAGACTGGCAACTGGAGAGAGAGAGAGAGAGAGAGAGAGAGAGAAGTTGTGGCCGTGGGGAGGAGAGGTGGCCATTTATATAGAGTGGTTGGGTACTTGCGAGTGAGCAGAGCAGGGGCAGAGAGAAATTAGGGGGTGGTATTGCCATCATTCCATGCTGTTGGGTGTAGCCCTTGCTCTAGTCGTCACTGGAGTGGGGGTTAGTTTTGCCACCCACCCCTGACAGAGATGGCCGGAGAGAGACAGAGGGGTCAGTAGTAGAATTAAGAGAGCGAGAGGGAGGGCTAGAACAGTTTATTTCTTGTCATGCATGTGTATGGGGAAGGAAATAAGATATTAATTCACATATGTATGTGTATATATATATACTAGCTGCTTGGTGAGTGCCGTGGAATCTTGTGGAGGTAATTTTGTCCCTTGTGCTAGTCGGATTGATTTCAGGAGAATCTTGGCACGCAGTTTTTGTTAGCATTTCTATTGTTCTTTCTCGGCTATTAATTTGTGCTATTTTAGTTTGCTGCTTCAAAATCATAACAGTACTCCACTTGCAGTGCTAGCTAGCTAGCTAGCTAGGTACAAAACTCAATGATAAGTTGCTAACGTCCATCACCCATGCTTATGCTTAGTGGGTGTCCTTTTTGGCTTTTGGTTTCTCCAGAAGTCGAAAAACCAAACATGATTATTTGAAGCGGATTTTTTCAATGGATTTTTAAGTCTAAAACCATATACACCTTTCACGTATGTGTCTTCACCATCCACTGCCGTATCAAAAAACATAGACAAAAGCTATCAGCCGCAGCTGTAGCCAAAAGCCATCACCCACAGCACAAAAGGACATGGATGTTCATTTCATTCTTTCATGGGCATGTGTAAAACGTACAATCATGCTGGTAGAGATCAAAAGAAAAATTAAAGAGCAAAATGATTAATATAATTTTTTGATGGTCCATATGAAGGCTTGTAGAAATAAAGTACTTAACTGAATCATTGGTGTATAGGGATATACATAGAATGGTGACGCTAATATGAATGCATGCAGCAACTACTAATGTGAATACATATAGCAACTTGAATTAATCTCCTAGTTGAATCGAGTTGTCACATGCGAATTAATCTCCTAGTTGAATCGAGGCACACACGCATGCGCATGGTAGGCTAACACTCCCTGCAGTTGAAACGAGAGTGGGACAAATGTTCAAACTGAAACAAAACTCCTTGAAGATGGTCGTGGGAAGGCTTTTGGTGAATACATCGGCGTATTGCAAGGAGGTCGGTACGTGAAGAATGCGGACCTCACCGAGAGTGATGCATTCCCGAACAAAGTGAAGGTCAATCTCGACATGTTTCGTCTGTTAGTTAAACAAGATTAGTCGAGAGGTAGACCGCACTGATGTTATCACAAAAAATAACTTTGGCCTGTTGAAGTGGGCGATGCAGTTCGGCGAGGAGTTGACGAAGCCGACAAGACTTGGCGATGGTGCGGTACTCAGCCTCAGCACTAGAATGGGAGACTGTCTGCTGTCACTTAGAAGACCATGAAATGAGGTTATCGCTAAGAAAGACGCCGTAACCTGAAGTAGACTTGCGGGTGTAGGGGCAGCTGGCCTAGTCGGCATCGGTGTAGACAGTAAGAGAGGTCGGTGAAGTCTGATGGAGTTGCAAGCCATAGTCGATGGTGCCCTTGAGGTAGCGAAGAATGCGCTTGAGGAGATTGGCGTGCGGCTCGCGTGGATCATGCATATGAAGGCAAGCCTATTGCTACGCTGATGTTTAGATGTGTGAACGTTAGGTACCAAAAGGCACCAACGATGCTCCTATAATCGGTGGCATTTGCAACCGATTCACCGACGGTGGGGAGCTTGGAGCTGGTGTCGACTGGCGTGCTACAAGGGTTGTAGTTTGTCATGCCTGCGCGGGCAAGTATGTCCTCAGTGTATTCACATTGAGAGAGGAAGAAGCCCGGAGCCAGTGCACTGTACGGAGACATCGAGAAAGAAGTGCAAGTTGCTGATGTTCTTGAGGGAGAATTCATGTCAGACCCTAGATTTTACATCCAGAATCCTCTGTGATTTATTGCATTATTCCCTGGATCAGTAGGTAGTGCTCACAGATACAGATAATGAATATCAAATACATATCATGCGGAAGCATAAATAAAATAGTAAACTTACACATGGGCCGATTAGGCCAAAATCAGTAAATTACAGCAGCGGAAGAATGAAACACACAGTGGAAACCCTCAAGACGTGCCCACAAGCAGCCAACTGGAGGTTCGCGACCTAGCCCTTGACATCTTCATCTTCGTTGTCATCATGACCAACGGTGTCGCTGAGGTGCAGTGATCTGACTCTTGATTCTGGATTTGTTGTGAGAGTGAGTGTGAGCACACTAACCACCGTGCTCCGCGAGCCAATACACAGAATGCAAATAAATAGTATGCATGACTTATCAAAGGAAAGGCTCGGGTTGTTTTATTTGCCAGCAATTTCTCTTTGGTAGCATTATCATTATTGAACCCTAGTGTTATAGTTGCAACCTAGGACTCCACACGGCGATTGCCATAATTGACTTAATCCACCAAATATATACTTTCTTTACTGATTGTTGTCTAAGACTCCAAACGGCGGGTGACATCATTTATTTAATCCACCAATACCTTTGTATTCCGGATTCCTAATAATCCAATCTTTCAATCACTAATCACCAACTCTTCACTTCTGAATTCTAATGATTCTCTAACATGATTACTTTTTCAACCACCGAAATCATTTGTATCAGAATATTCTAACAATTCAATCCTTTTTGTCAATGATCCAATTCCGTAATTTACTCTTCTCATAATTAATCCCTACTTTCCATCATCTATCTCTAGCTAATTTCTCGGTATTTCTCCACCAAGATTATCATTAATCAAGTTTATATCTCAATTCTCATATCTCCAAATTTCCACAAATTCAATTCGTCCATCTAGATCAAATCCTATTAATCCCATTAATTCCAACAATTACCTATACACCCTTTTAATCCTCCAAAATCATTTAAATCATCTATCTAGCCTATCTATTCATTTAGACTCCACCAATTTATTTCTCCTAGACTCCTTTCTATCATTCCCTTATGTATAATCGACATGAATCCACCAAGCATTGTTAAGTATTTACCACAACAGTCGTCTTCTTTTCTTACGACACTATTTATTTTTTCTGGCATTTTATTCTTAGGAGAAGCATTGCCATTATTTGCTTTTGAACTATAATACATAAAAACTTCCTGAGACTTA
Source organism: Bonia amplexicaulis (assembly GCA_036346245.1). Classification (NCBI taxonomy): domain Eukaryota; kingdom Viridiplantae; phylum Streptophyta; class Magnoliopsida; order Poales; family Poaceae; genus Bonia; species Bonia amplexicaulis. The sequence continues at coordinate 13,571,239 of CM070764.1, forward strand.
GCCATTTAAACAGAAACATAATGTGACAGAATGCAATTGTAATAGGGATCCAGATTCCATCCACCATTTCATAGTCTCTGTACCATATGCTTAACCTTTCAGCGTTATAACCGCTTACCTTACCACTGGGACGACACCTAGGACAACACAAATAAGGGCTTTTCTCTGCCCTTCACTTTTCCATTTCCACCCACAAAGTTTTTGAAATAGAACTATATCTGGTTAAGTTCCCATGTCCGCCCTTGACCGTGGGTACGACTATTCAAATAGTTTTGACTTTGCAGAGTTTGTACACTTTACCCACAAGAGATAATTCTGCTCGTTGCCCCGCATGATTCCTTAGCCATGCAGTTGAGTAGACTATCACAGGACTGTTACATTACGCCCGCTAAGGTCTATCTTCTGTAGGATGCGACCATCCCTCGAGAAGGGTCCCTCGTGAGCCATCACGGGCAAAGGCGGGGATGAGACCATCCATCCCTTTGCTCGTGTCCATACCTTCACGTAACCACACTAGAGCTATGTAAATTATTTAGCCCTGCATACATTTTGCCAGCGTGTGGTTGTACTGCTGTACCTTGGGAGGCCATCACAAGATTCGGTCCTTAGGATTATCTGGGCGGTTCTGCCACTAACCCACTTTGTGCTTCCACTGCACCACCCACATACTCACACCCTCGAACCATACGCCCAGATATTTAAGCAAGTAGGGTTTTTGGGAACATAAAATATTCATACCAACATATACCAGTCATCATCATAATGACTGCCCAACCAAAACTCTCTCATGTTTAAAAGTGATGTTTGGGTGTTTCCACGCCCATGAATATCTAAGTAATACTAAGCATGGCATATAGTTACAGACTTATTTTCGAAAGGTTATTATCATAATTTTGCTAGGGTAACAAGGTTCACATAGTCAAGTATTCAAAAAGGGGTGTAATATTAATCAAGGTAAACATGGGCATATAACTAGGATATTAAATTAAACATGTATTTGTATTAAACTAATAGCATGCAATTTGATAAGTTAAACAAAAATAATTTGCGAAAAATGTAGGTTCAACATGATCAAAGTATTGACTCGCCTGGCGTGGTTTACCGCGGTCTTGATCTCACTCAACGCTTTCTTATTCGAAGGTCCTGAGCTTCTGATCTTTATCTTCACTTTGCTCTTGTTCACGCTTGAGCCCTCGATTCTTCAGGACTTCAATATCTAATTACGCGCTAAACAACTGAATCCAAATAAAGGCAAATAACTCAGAAGATCTAAAATAAATTCGAATAATCTTGATTTAGTTTTGTTATGAGTTAATGGTCGGTTCGGGTGGTTTGAGACAAGGTTGGTGGGAGATTATAACGACTCGGTCTTTTTATTAATAATCTCTTTTATTATTCTGGTATTTATTTAGGAAGTTCCATGAGTCAGGTTAGACTTATGATTTTATCTGGGCAAAGTCTGTTAGCTAGGGTCATATTTCAACATTTTCTAGTTAGCAAAACTTTATCTTTAAGGTTTATCTAAGATGACATGTTAGATTTTGGGCACTTATTCCAATTATTATTAAGGGTATCTTTACGTAGTTTGAATAATTAACCAAAGCCACATACCTTCAACTAATTTAGGTTTTAAAATAACTACTAAAGGTACCTTATTCATTCATTATGATAACTAATCCAACTTTAACCCTCACACCATTACTTTTACCTCCTATTTAAATTTTATGAGTTTTTCTAAATTATTTTGTAAATTCAAATGAGCTTCAAAAATTATAATTTTGGTTCCATTGGGCATATCTTGAATTTAGATGAATTTAGAAATTTGTTTCATTCAATTTGGACTTAAAATGAACAAGTTATGCCCATTTTAAAACCTTCGGTCTAGTTAAATACTGAAATTAATAAAACCTGACAGGTGGGGCCCACTGTCAGTGACCGCGCTCACGCGGGCGCTGACAGGTGGGGTCCGGGTGGTGGCTCGCTTTCTCTCTCCCCCTTCCGTCGCTGGCAAGCGGGACCTGGCCATCAGCGGGACATGCGCGCGGACGGTCGCTGACAGGTGGGGCCCACTTGTCAGCCGGCGATTTAAAAGAAATGGGCTCAACCTCGGCGCTGCGTGAGCGGGGGCTCGAACGCGCACGGTCGAGGGAGCCCGGGGGGGAAGAGATTAGCGGTGCTAGCTAGGGGAGACGCGGGGTTTATCTTACCCATAAAGGGTAATATACCCTTTTATACCGACGCCACCGCCCTTCTTCTTCCTCAGGCCGATGGACGGCGAGTTTGCCGCCGGCGGAGGGAGCGGTGACCGGGCGTGGGCATCCCCAAAATGGGTTGCTCGCGCCCGCGCCTACCTCTGGCCGAGGTCTCGCCGGCCAATTTGGCCGGAGGGGTGGCCGGCGATGACTCGAGGCGGCGGAACAGGGGGTAGGGATACGGCAACACAGGGCATAATAATCTGATTCATTTTCTGGGGAGCATCTTGACATGGTCAGGAAGCTACCTTGGGGGTCAGTGGAGCTCGGGGATGGTTGTGGAGGTCTGGCGGTGCACGGCGATCAGAGTGGGTGCACGACGCCGGTGAAGAGGAGCTGGGGAGAAGCTTGGCCGATGGTGGGGGTGGCTTCGCGATGTCCTGAGGATGCTCCGGCTCGGTGGAATTGGTCCGAGGTGGCTCCAATCGACGGCGGGCTGGATGGCCGGAGCTGGAGAAGGAAATGGCTCGCCGGCGATTGAAGGGCTCTGAGCTCAATTGCTTTTGGTGGGAGGATGTAGAGGATGCGGCGAAGTGTTTGGAAGTCTCCCGGCTTTATAGGCGGTAGGTGCGCGGCCGGCCACGAGCGGCACCACATGGGACAAAGCGGCGGTGTCGGCGGCGTTAAGCAGCGCGTTGTCGGCGGGCAATGGGCGCGGAGAGAGGTGTGGCTCGGTCATGATGTCCCTACGCCGCTAGCTTGGCTCGCGCGACCGTGTCACGCGGCTTTGGCCAGCAGAGCGGAGGAGGGGGGTCCCAGCGTGGAAAAGGAGAAAGGAGGGGGCGCTGGCGGTTCGGGCCCACGGCCAGAGAGAGGAGGCCGTGATGGAGCGGGGCCCGCGTGACAGTGGTGGGGTGAGGGCACGCGGAGTGGCTGGGTCGGCGATGTCAAGCGTATGGCGCCTGGGGGAAAAGGGAGCAGCAATGAAAAAGGGAGGAGGAGAGGGAGAGAGAGAAAAGGGGGTGGGGCCCATATGTAAGAGAGAGAGAAATAAAAGGGTGAGAGAAAATGTGAAGCCTTAGCAAATTTTCTTGAAAACTTTAATTCTTGAGTTTTGAATTTGAAATTCCTACTTAAAATTGTTGATTTTAATACTTGCAACTTTATTTCAAGCTTTGGTTAGATTTTATTGATGCAAAAATCTAATAGTCCTCTATTCTCGATTTTATTTAATTTTTGCTAGAATTTGTATATATAAATTTTTGAATGTCCAGACTGGGGTTCCGTATGCTAATCATTTTCAAAAATGAGATTTTATATTTTAAGTCAGGTTCCTCTTTTCTTATACTGGATCATCTTTTCAGATTCGTATTTAAAATTCTAGTTTTCTATTATTTGTAATTGGGGTTACTCTTTCATTATTAATTTGCACGCCACAAATCTTAAAAAGGTTTCAATTAAACATTCAAAAGAAAAACAAATGACAACCAATGCAGGAAATGATTTTAAAATTCCAAATTTTTGAAATAACCCAATTTCGGGATGTTACAATTCACTGTGAAGCGAGGTGATCACATGGCGAAGTAGTGCCCGCGAGGAGGCGGTGAGGACGATGTCATCGATGTATAATAGGAGGTAGGTCGCAAAGTGACTGAACCATGCTCGTGGGGCTTACTTGAGGCCGTATAAGGACCTTTGTGGCGGCAGACATGCGAGCTATGCGCAGGGTCAACGAAGCCAGAGGGTTGTTGATAATAGACTGTCTGGGTGAGCGTGCCATTGAGGAAGGTGTTGTTGATGTCGAGCTGATGCACCAACCACTTGTTGGCTAGCGCAATGGTGAGGACGGTGCACACGGTGGCCGGTTTCACAACCGGACTAAATGTCTCATCGAAGTCAACGTTGGATCGCTAGGGGTAACTACAGAGGCCCCAACGAGCCTTGTATCAATCCAAGGAGCCATCGGGCTTCAACTTGTGTTGAGAAATCCATTTTGCTGTCACAACATTAGCACCGGTTGGACGTGGAACAAGCTCCCACGTGTTGTTTTCGCGCAAGGTGTCAAACTCATGCTGATGGTGAGACGCCAGTTCTCGTCATTAAGCGCTGTGCGGTAGGTCCATGGGATCGGCGAGGGAATGGCCACATGTAGTTTGAGCCAGTCAACGGGAAGCCAGAAGCCACGTTTGCCGTGGGTTTTTATGGAGTTCTCGTTAACAATTGGGGTAATGGGCACAACCAAAGGCGGTGGGGGCATAGTAGCGGCGTTGTGAACATGCGAGGGCTGTGTGGGTGTAGGTGCGGTATCATGTGGGGGCGCTGGAGCATGTGCGGGGGGTGCAGCGCTGGCGGGAGCATAGCAGCAGGCGCGAGGGGAAGCAATGTAGGTGGGTGCGTGGAAGCAGGCGCGAGTTCTAGGGCAAGGGGTCGCAAGTCGCATGATAGGAAAGGTAGCAGGCACGGGTGTGTGAGCGATGAATGAAAGGAAGTCGAAGTCAGAGGGCATAGGCGGGTTAAGTTGCTCTGAAAAAGGAAAGGAAGATTTGTCAAAGATGACGTGATGTGAGATGATGATGCGATTTATGGAGAGGTCAAGGCAGAGGTACCCCCCTATGTTGTTCAGGATAGCCGAAAAAGACACAAGGCGTGGAGCGCAGCCCAAGTTTGTCCGTAGCGGTGGTTGAGAGATTAGGGTAACACCTACAACCTAAAACAAGGAGATGAGAGTTGTCGGGAGGTGAAATGAAAAGCGCTTGGTAGGGGATGCCAAAATTGAGTGTTTTAGTGGGGTGGAGGTTGAGAAGATATGTGGCAGTGTGGAGAGCTTTGACACAACACGAAGGGGGCATGCTCGCTTGAAATAGAAGCGAGCGGAGAATGTCGTTGGTAAAGCAGATGATGTATTCCGCCTTACCGTTTTGTTGGGAGGTGTGTGGGCATGACATGCGGAGTGCAATGCCATGGGAGAGGAGGTGGTGGCGCATGGAAGTGTTGTCAAATTCGCCGTCCTTGTCGCGCTGAATGGTACGAATGAATGAGGAGAATTGAGTGCTGACATAGGCAAAGAAATTTGCAAAGAGTGGTGAAAACATCAGATTTAAGACAAAGAGGAAATGTCCATAAGTAGTGTGTAAAATCATCGAGGACAACGAGATAATTCTTGTAGCTAGAAACACTGGGAACGGGCAAGGTCCAAAGATCACAACGTATTAAATCGAAAGCTTCATTAGTGCGAGTGGATGAAAGAGAAAACTAAGAGACGCACATGTCAACCTAATTGGCACGCATGGCATAAGGTCTCTACAGAAATTTTATTACATGAAATATAGGAAGCACTAGCAAGATGTGATCAAGTTTGGTTGCCGAGATGTCCAAGACGATGATACCACACTATAGACGATGGAGTTGTAATAGAGAAGGTGCAAGGAGTAGGAGGCGGCCAATGAAGGGGGTAGAGGTCGCCATGACTATTGCACCTTATGATCACATTCTTGGTGTGAAGATCATTTACAGAAAGACCATAAGGGTCAAATTCAACAGAACAATGGTTATCTAAAGTGAACTAACGAACAAAAATAAGAGTTTTAATAAAAGACGGTGTCACAATAACATTGTTCAACCAAAAAGAATGATAAGGAAAATTTAGAGAGGCTGTGCCGATAGGTGATTTGGTGATGAGACCCATTGCCGACAATAGCGTATGGAGATGCAGTGGAAGAGACACGAGAGAAAGAAGAGAGATTACCATGTTTCGAGGTCATGTGTGTGGACATCCTAGTGTCCATGTACCACTCAGAAGATGGTGGCACTAGCATCATGGTGTTGAATGTGTGCATCAGCTGGTTCTGGTCCCAAGACACCAGTGAAGCAAAGGAGGGTGGTGCAAGCATGTATGCCAGAGCGCCAGTTTGCGCAGGTGGCGGGACGGTGGTGGTGAACGCGCTGAGCGAACATGGGCCACAGAGGACCTATTTGGTGGGGTGGGGTGCTTGTCCAGGCCACATCTAGATGGACCCGGCCCATAAGTTCTGGAGCGACGGCCAAGGGAAAGAACACTTGCTGCTGCTGTTGTTGGAGTTCCTGCTGCCGTCGACCGTTGAAGGAGCTACCGCCTCCGTGGTTGTTGTCGTGATGACGGTTGTAGTTGGAGTAGTTGCTGCTGCCATTATTGTGGTTGGAGTTGGTGCCGTGGGACTATCTGTTGCCGATAGCATTGGATGAAGAGCCACCAGAGGTGCTTTGGACTTGTTGACAATGATGGCCGAGGGTGGGGACGACTCGGACCCTATCGTGAGTTCTTCGAGAATAAGGGTGGAACACGTCTCGAGAAAGGATGGCATGGGGTGCTACATGCCAAGCAACGTGCGCATGTAGACGAGGTGCAGGCTCAACCCGCGCAAGGTGTTGATGACGAGACTCTTGTCGACGATCGTCGTGCCCACGGCAGTGAGCTTGTCGGTGAGAGCCTTCTGTTTGCGATAGTATTCGGCCACAGACATGGAGCCATGCATGAACCCGTGGAATTCTTGCTCAAGTCGAGTCCACTGCCTGTTGGGAGCCAAGAGGAAGACTTGCGGATGTGGTCGTCGAGGGCATTCTTTTGGAGGGCGACCTCGAACAGGCCGCGCCATTGGGCATAGTTGCCCGCCTGGAGGTCGAGGGTGATGGAGACGAGGAGCTTGATGATGGAAATGTCGACTGTTTGTGCCCACAACACGGTCTTGGCCGTGGCGTCCTTCTTGGCCGCGACGGCTAGGGCGGCAACGTCAGGTGTACCTATCATGATGGGAGGTGAAGAGAAGATGGGAGAAGGAGATTAAGATCACAACCTATCTGATACCATGAAGGCTCATAGAAATAAATTACTTAACTGATTCATTGGTGTACAGGGATATATATACAATGGTGACGCTAATATGAATACATATAATAATTGCTAATGTGAATATATATAGCAACTTGAATTAATCTTCTAGTTAAATTAAGATATCACATGCGAATTAATCTTCTAGTTAAATCGAGACGTCATATGCATGCACATGATAGGCTAACACCCTATTGTCATCATTTTCAACCAGCAAATTAGTAGGCCCCTGGTCAAAGATTCGAAAGTATATAAAATTTGCAAGGCAACTAACGTGATCTAGTAATTAATCCCTGCACGTGTGTGTACGTACGCGTGCCCATATACGTTGCTTTTCCGTTTTGGAGAATACATCCAGCGCTCCAGGGTAGCGGGTGGCACTTTGTCGTATGTATACCTGTAAAGCTGTTGTACTAGGAAGCTGATGAGACAGTGCACGCACAGCCAAGGAAACTACTAATAGTGTGTAATTGCAATTATTAGTTCGACTTTATCACTAGCTAGCTAATTTTCCTTGTTAAGTCTTCTCTCATCTCTAGTAATTAACCAGCTGCTGCTGATGCCAAGTCTGTTTTGCCCAAGAACTTTTATCATATCAGGAATACTATTATCCCTCGATGCAAGGTTTTAAATTGTGATTTCCGCAGTTTCGCAGCTTAGCGTCTGGGATCCAAAAAAAAAAGAGCTATAGATAGCTAGGTATTTAGAAAATTTCCTTGATGTCATAATTAATAAACCATTAGAGAGTCGATCAGGGTTTATATTGCATTTAATCATCGACATCAAAGGATCGCCAATTTTAGGTGATAAAATCTTATTTGTATAATTAAAATTTTAAAATATTTGAGCTTTCCAGTTAATTGTATGTATATATCGAAGAATGTGTAACGAGTGTGAACCCTTACATATTTTTGTGCAAACCGGTCGTATATTTGTACGTACAATTAGTTAGTTCCGGATTAAAACATAATTTAGAGATCATCCTAATCAAATAATATTTATTATATATATATATGCACCATAGTATCTAGGCACCAAGGCTCCCTGCCTTTGAATTGCTTTTAGATACGTGCTAGTGTAATTAAGACTTTCCATCCATGACTGATTTAGCATGCATGATATATTATATACCATTACACTAACACGCATCTAAAAGCAATCCAAAGTCAGGGATGCTTGGTGCCCAGACACCATGGTGTTATACACACACACACATAGGGGTGAAAACGGATCGGATAGTTTCCGACCGATCCGGATAAAAACGGATTCGGATTGTGTCGGATCGGATTTTCTTCGGATAATTCTCGGATCGGATACGAATACAGATTTGTTTTATCGGATACGGATACGAATACGGTAGACCTGATATCCGGTGAATACATATACGAATACGGATTATCCGGATAATACGAAAATAGATATCCAGGATTTCAGCCCAACATTGCCCAGCCCAAGTCAGCCTCTCTCATCTCCCCTACCATCAGCCCACTAGCCCAACCAAGCCATAAGCCTCCATTACCATTAGGCATTAGGTTCCTTAGTCATATTAAATTACAAACACCACTAACAAATATTTATGTTTATTAAAAAATAAATTTAATATTATCGGTGGATTAAAATTTATACCGATTAATTGATGTACTTTCGTTTAAATCATTTTGATACAAATTTAAATACTTAATTAATTTATTAGTCACATGTAAATGGTAGAAATCCATTAAGAATTATTTAAGATTTTAGAAAAAATTAACTACCACTTGAAGATTTAAAATCTGTACAACGGTATGACTATTGTGGATAAAAATACTTATGCTTGTTTAGATTTCATGAATGTTTTGACAAGATAAACTATTTATGTGTTTTCATTAATTTTGGATGTATAGTTTCAGGGGTTTTTCATGTTCCGATAAATATTCGTGACCGTATTTGTTTCGATTCGTATTCGCTCCGTATCTGTATTCAATATTACTCGTATTTGTATTTGTATCCGAGGTATCCGTATTCGTATCCGCATCCGAGAGAAAATATGAAAACAAATATGGTAGAAACATTATCTATCCGTATTCAATCCGTTTGCATTCCTACACACACATATACATACACACACACACACACACACACACACACATATATATATATATATATATATATATATATATATATATATATATATATATATATATATATATATATACTAGTTACGCACTGTGTTTGCAACGGAACTTATTGAATGTATAGAGAATTGTACTATAGAAGAGAGTTGCTCGATCGGTTAGAAGGTAGAGAATGATGAGAAGTTAACGGAATAGAGCGGTTGGTGGAGAATGGACGTACAACCACCAACTCGTTCTTTTATAATAGTGTGTATATATATATATATATATATATATATATATATATATATATATATATATCAACGGTATTGATTTGGGTGTCTAAGCACCATGGTGCATGAAACACATGTCCTATATATATACACTATTCTACACGCAGGTGTAAAATACGCGTCGGGAAGTTACTACCTAGGAGTAGAATGTATTTTTTCTATATATAGTATATACATACATACATACATACATACATACATACATAGGAGAATGCCTGATGAGGGTTAAATAAATCCCTAAATACGGCTTTAATATTTAGTTAAGGCCAAGGGACTCCGTGGTCGTAAATCCCCAGGGGTTGCTCCCCGAGTACTCTGGTCGGCGATACACTATGCGTGTTGCCCGACCAGATAACCACTCCCAAAATCTGTGAATTGGTACCTGAACTCTATTCCAGAATATTCCTTCCATGTAGTGAATAAAACACATGCCTTATCAACTATAAACAGCACGACGTTTAGGCCCTGAGTGTCTGATAATAACTGTCATGCGGTTGTTGCCCACGTTCGTTTCCTAGTGATAACAACCGATGATCAGGCGTTCTCTTTCTAATAAGGCGTTGATTCCATAAGGCGTCTTCCTCAGCGAACAATTGACGTCTCTTCGTTGGCATTTAAGGCCAGACAATCAAGGACACTCGATCACGAATTCATTCTTATTCAATTCAGTGCAATTAGGGCTAGTCTCACCCCTTATTAAAAGCACCTTGTAACCAATTCATAGTAATAAAGAGCATTCATATTCTTTCTTAAGGATTTTAGCCATTTTTCTCGTAATTTTTTTGTAAGATCGACGACAATACCTATTTTAGATAATAGTACCCTAACACCATAATCGGTTCGTTTCCTGGTGATAACAACCGATGATCTGGCGTTCTCTTTCTAATAAGGCGTTGATTCCATAAGACGTCTTCCCCAGCGGACAATTGACGTCTCTTCGTTGGTATTTAAGGCCAAACAATCAAGGACACTCGATCACGAATTCATTCTTATTCAATTCAGTGCAATTAGGGCTAGTCTCACCCCTTATTAAAAGCACCTTGTAACCAATTCATAGTAATAAAGAGCATTCATATTCTTTCTTAAGGATTTTAGCCATTTTTCTCGTAATTTTTTTGTAAGATCGACGACAATACCTATTTTAGATAATAATACCCTAACACCATAGTTTATATATATAGGACGTTGAAATGGGATACCATGGTGTCTGGGCACCAAGCCTTTCTGCCTTTGGATTGCTTTTATATGTGTGCAAGTGCAATGATATATAATATATCAGGCAAACCTGTTAACATTCATTAATTCTAAAAAGCATCGATTTGGAAAGAAAGTCATTGATTTAGCATGTTGAATCAATCATGGATGAAAAGTCTCGATCAATGAGCCTGGGCATCATGGTGCCCTTGTTATATATATATATATATATATATATATATATATATATATATATATATATATATATATATATATATATATATATATATATACTATTATGTGTGCAAGTATTAAATGTGTGCCCGAAAGTTACTATGGTTTGTGAGTGAAGTTACTGTTAAATACATATAGAGTGTCAGCACATAATAGGATAGTAACTATACATGTATTTGACAGTAATTTCACACATAAACGATAGTAACTTCCTAGCGCGCAAATTAGCGTGCACGGTGCACGTAGATTAGCGCAGTTGTGTACACACACAATATATATATATATATATATATATATATATATATATATATATATATATATATATATATATATATATATATATATATATATATATGTGACCTAAATTCATTCAAAATATTAAAATCGGATATATTTTTCAAATGTTATTTCATTTGAATTGTTAAAGATAAGTATATACCCTAAAACTGATATTTTTAATAAAAATACTCTCAAACTTAGATCACATTCGTGTATTTAAAAGCATGGTGCCCATATAGCCTTGCTTGATTAAGCTGGAACGATGGCAAGATGAAATCTTAGTTGGGTCCTGTATCAGCTTGTGAAAGTTCGGTGTCTGACGGGTAGGGTACGCATACTGGAAAAGCGTTGTATGTAGCCGGTAACTAGAATGAAGTGATCGCAATGTCACCATTGATTGACTTAGGTTCTGGAAACGTATAGTCGGTAGCCGCAAGCTAGCTAGCCATATATAATTGACTTAGGTTCTGGAAACGTATAGTCTGTAGCCGCAAGCTATATAGCGAGACAGAAATTAACCAATCATCATATATGCTTTACCAGACTAGCTCATGCTTACAAACTTTGTCACATTTGTCACGTCCTCCCACTATTATAGAAAAGGTCATTACAGACGGTTCAAAAACGTCATCACAGACGGTTTTGTAACCGTCTGAAATTATGGATCAGTGATAATCGAAGGTTATCACATACGGTTGTCAAACCGTCTGTGATATATCCATATCACAGATGGATTGTAATTAAAAATCGTCTGTAACAAAGAGTAGTAGTAATTTTCAGTGAAATCAAGTGTAAATACATATATTTTGCAGCTTAATTACTTTATATTCTTGTCTGGCTCAAAAGCTTATTGTTTGGAGTACTATAATCAACCGGGCATGCAACATGCCAACCAACATGCCACGTGACCAGCAATATTTCTTGTTGAGAGTGTCCTTTTTGTTACTTATGACTAACAGAGATGGAGAGTAATTAACCTGCTTCTTCATTTTATTTTTATTAAAAAAGAAAAGCAGATTGAGTAACATATCTCACTGCACGCTTGTAACAAAGGGCATGTTTTTTTTGGCTTAAGCTAATGGCTTTTGGCAGCGGCTTGTGGCTTTTGGGTTGTTCGTGCGTGAAATTACAGAGTAACAGAAACTCATATGCGGTATTTGTCGATATAAATGAAGCCAGTACAGTATGTACTATAATTAACTAGCAAACCCTATCTTGAAAAGATATTCCATTTAAAAACTAGTTACTATAGAAAAGCTAAAAACAACTTTTAGAAGCTAAAAAGAATATGCCCAAAGAGACAGGTAGGGAACCACCTCTCGGTGGGATGCTGTAATTATGTATATATGATTAATTTTATCTATCAAGGTTTAAATTATGGTGCCCACATTTTCACATCGGTGAGTGCACCTTAATAGAAACTATATAAAGTCGCAGTTTTATCTCTTGCCTCCATCATTCTAGACGTGCGCTAAGGAGGACACTTACGTGTGTGTATGCGTGCGTGGCGGTGTGTGTCCGTGTGTCTTCCGTGTAATATAAAAAAAATCAAAGAGACATGTAAAAAAGCAAAGATATAAGTAATAAGAGAAACTAATACAGAAAAACATTGTGCTAAAAATGAGAAATAGATCTTTGTGATTGCGACAATTCAGTGTGAATAAATTTTAACTCATCAGAGGGGTAACTAGATTTTCTCAACAAGGATTATCGACCAAGTGATCAAGTGAGCAGTGATAATTAACGACACTGGACAATTGATGACGGATTGATCCGATGGATCGATGGCGATACACAGCGACTCGACAAGTTTTGCTACAGCATTGATAAGCTGGATATATGGACCATGCATTCACTTGGCTTTAGGTTATAGACCAGAATAAAGCGTCCTTACAAACCAGCTAATAATCACCATCATCATCTTTGCAATTATTACTGTTAATATTGTAATTAGCCAAATGGTCCGGTTTGCACGGGTCATACCATTGATTCATGCGTGTATCCCTGTCTCTACAAATATGTGTATATACAATAGCCGAATTTTCTGTGCAATTGCGATGCTAATTAAATACTATGCTACATATGTTTATATCTAAATATAGAATTGTACTTGTTATAAAACTGTAACACGTATGATGGAAATATAATTGTGATATATCTCATATCTGTATATATTTAATCTGTGCCATTATAATCTAGATTCACCATAATTGGTGGTGTAGTCTTTCTTTTTTTCTGATTAACATCGTAATTCCTAGACCTCGAGGTCGAAAGTTGTTGCTTCTTTTCCGTTTGAAATAGAGGAAAAAACATCACTGTAAAATACATCCATCTGCTACAAGTTAAGCGCTCTGGAACAGAGGAAAATTAAAGATATATGCTCGATATATGTTCACGCGTGACTTAATCGAGCTTACTGGAAATTATGCTGACTAGCAAATGTGTCCGAGGAAACATGAACACGATCACCTTGCAATGCATGCATGGCAACATGGGGGAGGAAACATCGTACGTAGTCGGACCATACGTACTAACTGCGGTGGCCAGCTTGGTGACAATTGTCCAGTGTCGTTTGTTGGGTACTTGAGAGTTGTTGGCTTCTGGTCTCCAAATATTAATAATTCCTCTTAACTAGTTACACCTCTCGAGAACCAACATTATACTATATGTGTGGCTGTGATTTATGACTTTTGATTGAAAACTTTGAATTTTAACTATTTGTGATAGAGATTACGAAAAAAGATACTTACTTGCGATTTTAGATAATACAGATATTAGACTTTTAACGTGTACTACAATTAACTTGTAGATTTTATCTTAAAAAATACTTCAATTAAAAATTAGTTACTACAACAAAAATAAAAATCAATTTAAAAACCGAAAAGAACAGACCCTATTTTTTCTATTTGGCATGTCTCCTAACTTTCAAATAGAGTATTTTCTTAAAACGAGATCTACAAGTTAATTATAGTACATATTAAAAGCCTAACATCTGTACCAACTAAAATTATAAGCGAGTATCTTTTTCCGTAATCTTTATCATAAACAGTTAAAATTTAAAAAATTTAATTAAAAATCATACACCGCAGAAAAAAAACATGCGCTTAACTAGTTTCACCTCTCGAGAACCAACATTATACTACTTTCTATTTGGCATTTTCTCCTCGAGTTGTGTGTGTTTTTTTATTAGTTTTGTCTCTCTTTAGTGGCAGAGGCTGCTCCTCTGTTTTTAGTGGCAGCTAGCTAGTGTGGCAGAGGCGGCTCCTCTGTTTTTTTTTTTTTTGCTCATGGTGTGTCTCATCTAGGTGGTAAGATTCTCATCATCATGAACAGCGTATGCCACCAAGGAAGAAATAATTGTTTTATGGCATGTTTGTTGAACTTATCCTCCCAAACAGGGTGTGACTACTGTAGTGTACCACACATTTTTCGCCGACTAATCATGTTTAGAACGTGAAATTTTCACTATTTCTACGAAAATTGAACTATTTTATATAAAAATTTCTGTATTCAAAGTTAGTGTGTTAGTATTTCAAAGAAACTTCGCCCCTTTCATTTCGAGTTGAGAAGCTTTACGCCTCTCTATCGGGGCTTCTATGAGAAGCCCAATTACACTACTAGGCTTTTTGGAAGAAAATGTAAACTCTCCTAAGTAAAGCTTTATGGTCTGTTCTTTTTCTCTGAAGTTGACGATTTTTTATTTTTGCTACAGTACCTAACTTTCAAACGGGATATTTTCTCAAGACGGGATCTACAAATTAAATGATGTATACGTTAAAAACCCAATATCTGTACCATTCAAAATCGTAAGTGAGTATCTCTCTCCGTAATCTGTACCGTAAACAGCCAAAATTCAAAAATTTCAGCCAAAAGCCATAGCAGTTGCCAAACAGGCTCTTAGAATTGTGTGTTCTAAGACGTAAAACTATTTAGATGCATCAGCTTGGACCATTTGCTCAGATCAAATCATGCTTAATTATCAGAGGATTAGTTTTCAAAAGGCCCTATGAAATTTCTAAAAACAAAATTCTAATGCTGAGGTTTATATGTCACGATAATTAAAACAAAGCGAAAATTTTACATTCGAGATCGAGAGTTATATATCACATCGATCGTCCAGTGGGTGATGGGCTCGAGTAAGTACGTACATACGTACGCACATGTACGGGACTACGTAGCAGTACGTATGTACGTACGTACCGTTACGAGCAATCCAATTTTCTCCTTCGTATCGGTTAAAATTAAATTCCAAATTCATTTTCTGACAAGCACGATGTCGGGATTAGTTTGTACTTGGTACATGTTAGTTTGTTCGATGTGCTTCTGTGGTAGTGTAACTCTTTGTAGCTACAAATTTTAGGGCTTGTTTGGCGCGGCTGTGGTTTATAATTTTTAGCTGAAATTTTTAAATTTTAGCTGTTTACGGTACAGATTACGGAGAAATAGATACTCACTTGCGATTTTGGCTGGTACAGATATTGGGTTTTTAACGTGTAGATCGTTTAACTTGTAGACCCCGTCTTGAGAAAATATTTTGTTTAAAAGTCAAGTACTGTAGTAAAAATCAAAAATCATCAGCTTTGAAGAAAAATACTTGTTTAAAATTAGTTGTGATCGATTTAGACTTGATGTCCGTGCTGACTTTCCTCCACAAGGTACATTATCCT
Organism: Bonia amplexicaulis; assembly: GCA_036346245.1. Lineage (NCBI taxonomy): Eukaryota > Viridiplantae > Streptophyta > Magnoliopsida > Poales > Poaceae > Bonia > Bonia amplexicaulis. The sequence continues at coordinate 13,587,055 of CM070764.1, forward strand.
CTAAGAAACAATCAACCAAATCATTTTGCTGGTAAGCATCTCTGACCATTCAAAAATAGCATAAATTATGCTGGGAAAGAACTAGTTTTAAATTACATTGAAAGGAAACGAAACTAATTTTAAAACATGGGTGGTTGCGATCATACCTAATTTTAAAGAGATCGCCTGTTGGATTTCTGCCGGCCGATCTATCTTGCATACGATGCATGCCTATGCTATAAAAGTGAAGCTATTGTAGGGATAGCTTGCCCCTAAGTTCATTCAGCCTACTGGGGCGAAAGATCCAGTAAAATATGTACAAAGATGTATGTCTCTAGCACAATACATAAGTGTAGGGGTAGTGTTGTAATCAGTCTTCACGGGCAAATAAATACATATCATGGCCTTGAGGAAAGGCCTCGCCAGTTTATTTCTCATATTCATTCTATTAGTCCCCTTATTTACTGTTTGATCCGTAGCCACAACAGTTAGTGCCATCTGTGGGGACAACAACAAGGAAGCTACAGGCTTGAGAGAAGCGATGGTGCCCAAGAAGACATTGACGACAACGAAAAGAAAGCGGAGCACGAGGACCGCGGTTGCCAACGCTAGGGCCACGGGTGGTGCACAGTCTGCGCCGACGCTAGGGGCTGCTCTGGTAGCGGCATCGACGTGACGGTCAGCCCCGAAAACGACGCTCACGTCGGCGTGACCAGCGACCATGATGACCATAATGGCGCGACGGTCGACCCCGACAACGATGCCCACGTTAGCAGGACTGTTGACATCCATACCCACGTCGGTACTTCGAGCGACCCTAGAGACAGCACTAGGGTGACCGGTGGTCTCGACGCTCGTGTCGGCCCCATCACCAACCGCGGCGCCTACTGCACCAATGTGCTTAGTGGCTTCGGTGAACAAGCCATCATCACCAGCAACCTCGCAGCACATACCTTCGCACAAGCAAGTACGGTCGCGCTGGCGATGGAGGGCACTCTGGTGGTGGCACTCGGAATGCTACAGTGTGAGTTAGCAGATCTCTGGGGGGCCACGCAAGAGATGCAAGAGGCTCGGAGTCAGCAAACGCCCTCGGCAGCGGTAGCGGAGGTCACAGCTGAGCGAGCGGATTTCCGTGAACCCCCCGCCTCCGACCGCGCTACACTTCAGCGCGTAGACCCCGAGTCTTCACTCTCCGTCGGCTTGCAGCAGTCTGTGTGGCCAGAATATTTCAAGTTCCCTACCATCAAATTATACAAGGGTGATACGAACCCCAGGGAATTCATTCGCTTGTACGAGATGGCTATCGAAGCAGCTAGCGGGGATGACTCCACCAAAGCAAAGGGACTGCCACTCACCCTCTAGGGGATAGCACTCTCCTGGCTCTTCACCATTGCGCCGAACTCTATGTATGTGTGGGAGCAGATCCGAGACCGCATGTACAATAATTTCCAAGGTGGTCGATGCAGACCAGCTCTCTCCATCAAGTAGAAGTCCTCGGAGAAGCTCCGAGAATACTTCAAATGCTTCGTTGTCAAGTGAAGGACATAAATGAGACTACCATTATCAATACGACAATATGGGTTCTTCGCTCAGGGCCGCTAGCTGAGTACAATGCGTGCAAACCCATAAAAACAATCGCCAAACTCTTTGACAAGAAGGAGCAGTACGCAAAAGAAGAAGAAGATGCGCAACAGCTCGAGGGAGATACCTCTGCTTTAAAGCAAGTGTCGGATCCTCCGAAAGAGGGCTTCAGCCGCAAGCAATGGAAGGGACAAAGGCCCAAGTACATCTTTGACATCGATGGCGGGGGTGATGAGAGCAACACTTCGGCTAACCAAGGACGTGGTCACAGAGGCCACGATCACAGAAGAGGTACAACATCAGGGGCTATGGCAAAAGGTGCACAGCCATGGCGAGCACCTCACCCGATATTGCCCCACCATCACAACACTCCGAGAGAGTGTTTTCAAGGACAGAACCCTCTAAGTGAAGGCGTTGGTGGTGGCACATTTGCAACAACCTCCGGAGGGCCATCTACTTCAACCTGCTCCCACCACTCTACGCATATAGGTTGTCGACGATAGACAACACTAGGTTATTAGCGTCATCACAGGTGGTTCATCATTAGAATTTTCATTTGCAAGGCAGCGGAAGGCCTACGCCATTGGTTACACTATGTTGCTACATACTCTGCCCAAGTGCCTTGACTTGGGCACAAAACGACATCACCTTCACAGTCGCAAACACGGAGGGTGACGACTTCCCTCACCAAGATTCGTTGGTGTTCCAGGCTGGCATCACCGGATGTGATGTCAAGTGCGTCCTGGTCGATAGTGGAAGCTCTGCGGATATTTTGTTCACTGGTGCCTTCGACTATCTGGGTATCCCTTAGAGTAGGCTAGAGCCTTTAGGGGTCCTACTCTAGGGCTTCAGGGGCCAACCCCTATGAGCCTTAGGCCAAAAACAACTCCAAATGTCCTTCAGACAAGGCGACCAAGCAAGAAGCGAGGATGTAACCTTTGACGTCGTCGATCTTCCATACCCGTACAATACCATCCTCGGACAGCTGACACTCAACGCTTTCGGGGCTATCCCGCATCATAACTTCCTATGCATGAAGCTACCGAGTCCGCAGGGGATTGTCACCATGTTCGAAGACGAACCCCATCGGTCCCAGGATGGATGCCCAAGCCCAAGCTAGATGGCAAGATTAAAAGGGTCCCCCTGCATGCCATGGATGCCTCTCGCCAAGTTTCTATTGGTGAAGGCCTCACCCCAGAGGTCGAATAGGCCTTGCTCCAGGTTCTCCGCAACAACACGGACATTTTCGCGTGGTCACCAGCTGACATCATGGGGTGGACCGCTCAATCATCAAGCACAGCCTAGCAGTGCACCCCGATGCCATGCTAGTCAAGCGAAGGCTCCGACGCATGTCCCTCGAGCGCCAGCAGGCCTCCAAGACCGCGTCTGTTAAACTACTTCAGTTCAGCGTCATCTATGAAGTGCACCACCTGGAGTGGCTCACTAATTCGATGTTGGTCAAGAAGGTGAGCGGTGCATGGCGCATTTGCATCGATTTTACTAGCCGTCGTCGTCGCCGTCCCCCTCCCTCGGGCCCGTCGCCACCGCCGTCCCATATATTGTTGTAGTTTCATAAATCTTATTGTTGTATACATATATATTGTTGTTGTTTCATATATCTTATACATATATTGTTGTTGTTTCATAAATCATATTGTTGTATACATAGATATTGTTGTTGTTTCATAAATCTTATAATATATTGTTGTAGTTTCATAAATCTTATTGTTGTATACATATATATTGTTGTTGTTTTGTATATCTTATACATATATTGTTGTTGTTTCATAAATCTTATTGTTGTATACATATATATTGTTGTTGTTTCCTAAATCTTATACATATATTGTTGTAGTTTCATAAATCTTATTGTTGTATACATATATATTGTTGTTGTTTCGTATATCTTATACATATATTGTTGTTGTTTCATAAATCTTATTGTTGTATACATATATATTGTTGTTGTTTCATAAATCTTATTGTTGTATACATATATATTGTTGTTGTTTCATAAATCTTATACATATATTGTTGTAGTTTCATAAATCTTATTGTTGTATACATATGTATTGTTGTTGTATACATGTACATAAGGCCAACATGTCATCCGCGCATTCTTCAACATCATCGCCGGATGCGTCCGCACCAAAAGCAAAACGCCAAGGAAGAGGGCTATCGAAAAAGCCTGAGGGCCGATTTACCATCACACAGGTCGATGGATCTGGGACCCCTCTCCTTCCTCACCAAGCAGTATGCACATTCCGAAGAATGAACAGAATAGTTGCACGAGAACGAATTGAGATCACATTCGATTCGTGGAAGAGCGTGCCTGGGACTCGGAAGCGTGAGCTGCTGAAAGAAATTTTGGTATCGTTCGAGATCCCAAAAGAACACCAAGACGCCGTGCAATGACATTCCTTGCTAGCGGCGTGCAAAGCATGGAAGAACATCAAGAGCACACTTGTCAAGAACTACGTGGAGAAGAATGAAATGCCCTTTCATAAATACTCATTCCTGGAACCACAATGGGAAGAGTTCAAGGCGATGAAGACGACTGAAGATTTCAAAGGTGCAAGTGCGGCGCACAAGGCTCTCCAGGAAAAAAACACGCACCCCCACAGACTTGGCATAGCTGGGTATGCGGGTAAAATCCTGCAGTGGAGGAGGGAGGACGAATAGGCAATCCTGTAGGATACCGCCCCGCCATTTGCCAATATCCCGGATGACCGCGCTCGAAATTGGATTAGAGCAAGGTCATCTACAACGACATCGGGGGACGTCTCCTTTCGAAACCCTGCAGACCAGCAAGTGTTCCAGCGCCTAGTAAAATATTGATCGAACTACATAGCTTGTAATTACTCCCCAACTTCGTAGGATGTGAAATGACATGTCGTGCTCTTACAGGTAGAGCTGAGTGTTGAATCTTCCCAGGGATCATTTCAGGGAACAAGGGAGAACGATATACTCTCCGCGGCCTTGGGAAACAAGGAGCACCCAGGTCGTACGAGAGGCCTTGGGCTTTACGTTCCTTGGAAACATGGTTTCCAACATGACCCCGAATTGTATCAGCGCAGGAAGAGAACCAAAGCCGAGCGTGAGGCACGGCTACGAGAAGAGATCATGGCATCTCTTAGAGTGGAGATGGCTGATTATGTCAGAGATGAGATGCGGAGATTTACAGAAAATCAGCAGTCTGCCGCCGCTGCTCCTGTGCTAACTAGCCTACCCAACCGTCCGAGTAGTTGCGCGTCCAATCCGACGGGAAGCGAGGCCAAATTTCCTGTGGACGACATCCTAGTAATAATTATTATCTTTGGAATGCTCGATCCATTGATAGACCTATTGGAGTAGGTAATTTTGTGTTGTTATGTAGGAGCCTACGAAGTGCAGGCTCCAAGTGAGATATGCCTCCGTTCCCTTGTATGCTGTTTGGGGCCAGGCATATCCGTCTCCTATCGGGGCCATGGTGCACCGTACACCTATAGCACCAGGCTTCGCAAAAGTTAATGTGGATGGTGTGTATGTCAATTTTGAGGTCGTCCCGCTACCGAAGCCCCCTAACGACGAGATCGTGACTCTAGGGCAAGCCATTGGAACATTCATCTAGTGGCCCAAAAGCGACATCTCCCTAGAGGCTTCTTCACCGGTGGCAGGACCACAAGGGCAGTGCGAACCAGAGCTACATGCACTGGTGCTATCTCCACAAGGGCAATGCGAACCAGAGCTACCTACACCGGTGCTATCTCCACGGGCACCGGTGCAACGGTCGACTACCATAAAGTCGACCTACAGTTGAGGCAGTGGCAGGGGCAAACCAAAGAAGGATGATGATGATATCCCGTACCTGCTAGTGGTTCGCAAATTCGTGCTAGGCGAGCCGATGATAATCCCGGAAGAGCACCTCATAACCCTAGGATTTGGTTGCCAAACATTACACAGTTGGTATATGGAACAGTCGAATAAGCCACCGTAACGATGCTCGGTATAATCACAAATTCAAAGTGGATCATTTCCAAAGACGAAATTCGTGATTGTGTCTTCGCGGTGACCTTTGAGGATATATTTGATCTTTTCACGCTCAACGCTCTCGACGCCTCACTCGTTCGATGCTGGACGCTGTAAGTCTGTATAATCACAACCTCTGTTCATATAATACCGATATATGTCATATATAATTTGTTGCTTTTCTGTGTATATATATAGGTTCATGCTGACCCAAGCTAGATCATCGAAAACACAAATTGGTTTCCTGGACCCACGCTTGGTCGCCATTGATACCATCAAAGAGGATGCATCCTTCGTCGAGAGCTATATTACATCAACACTACTGGCTCACCGCGGTAAGAAATTTGTTCTTATGCCATACAGTGAGAACTTCCATTGGATTTTAATTGTACTTATACCAAAATGGAACAAGCCTATATACCTTGATGTTCTAAGTAGGAACAAATTCGAGTACACAGCTATCGCCCAAATACTCGATAGATAAGTACATTTTCTCCATACATAACTACATTATACTCTTTCTTTCCTTCTGAATGACTAATCTAACTTTTTGGAATAACGAAGGTCGTTCGCCACGTACGTTACACAGACATGTGGCTTGACAAAAGGGGCCAAGCCCTTGAAACATGTTCGTAATTTTCGGGTATTCGCTAATACACATTAATTAATCCTATACAATACTTAGTAGTAATGCCTCTTGAATTAACACATTCTATTTTTGCACTGCCACCAGCAGCAGCCGGGCAACATGTGTGGATTCTACGTTTGCCACCATATGAAACTACTCCTCGATTCCTCGAAGATCACCAATTCTAAGGTTTGTTAATCTTTCCACATTTATTTCATACTTGTCAGGTTATATATGTACGCATATTGATATTCCTATCGACAGGCTGCGCCCATCTCTACAACTTCATTGAAACGGTTAAAATCACAGACAGTTAAAAACCGTCTGTGATAACTAATAATCACAGACGGTTTTTAGTTACAAACCGTCTGTGATTATCACATATCACAGACGATTTTTAGTTATAACCCGTCTGTGATATTTACAACATAGACGGTTCGTAAACCATCTATGTAACTTTTAATTATCACTGATCTATAAATTCAGACGGTTCAGATGGTTTTCTGTAGTAGTGCTCCCTCCCTTCCTCCCTCCCTCTCTCTCTTGAGAAAAAAAAAGCGTCTTGAGTCTTGATCCGGATAAAGTTTGTTAGCAGGGCTCAGACAGGTGCATAAAAAAAAAAGAGATTCATCAGACCGTACTGGATACGGAAGTAATTATAAAGTGCAACTTGATATAACGAATAATACGGTTCAAGTACAACGTTTGGTACACTGTATTTGGTGTACACAACAATGCATTACCCGTAATTAACCGTATTGAACCGCCCACTTTCGTAATCTGTACTATACAGTGCTAATCGTAACCACAGTAACTCCCATTTTTTCTCTCTATAATAATTTTTTTCTTCCTGTTCGACTCCCTCTCGATTTGTCCCTGCTGACGAGCAAGCCTGTTCTTTTCAGCTGCGGCTTTTAGCTTTTGGCTGAAATTTTTGAATTTTAGCTGTTTACGGTACAGATTACGGAGAGACATATACTCACTTGCGATTTTGGCCGGTATAAATGTTGAGCTTTTAACATGTAGATCGTTTAACTTATATACCCCGTCTTAAGAAAATACTCCGTTTGAAAGTTAGTTACTATAGCAAAAGCTAAAAGCTACTGGCTTATGAGGTAAAGAACATACCTCTTGTCTTGCTCCTAATTAATCTAGACTATCTATGATGCGATATATATGACGCATAAGGGACTCCTGCCATAACATATATCGATAGGCGTTCATGTGAGGAACGTTTCACCTAAGCTAAATACTTTGCAATTGTAACCGGTGGTTAATTATATACGATCATCTGCACCGGAGATGGTGAACAGAACCATACCGAATAGCAACCTGTGCTGACACTGTTCTTATAATCTGAACTTTGAAAGCCCCTTTCTCTTACTGTGTGTGCTACTGTATATATATATTTCCTCGTGAAGCATGATGGTGTCCTACCTGAACCTGAACCTGAACCAGACTCGCAGCATGAGGCACCAACCATGCATGCTTGCATATAAGTAGAAAAAGATTGGTCACTCCTATCATCGATGTCGAATAATTGCCAAACCGACGAACGAGAGATACGGATCCACACGGCTTGATCTGCTGCCTGCTGATTCGTACGTACGACGACAGTGTGGTTAAGAGCAAATTAGGGATAGAAATATGCATGGAATAGAAGTACGTGGCCGGCAATGAGAGAGAATGTGAGCTCGCTGACATGCGGATGCAGATGCCGGCGGGGCCGGTGCGGCGGCCGGGCAGCCATCGATCGTGCGGCCAGCGACCTCCGACCTTAGAAATCTCGACCGATAGCTACCGCGGAAACTACCTACATGCATATGCATCTCACACATCAGGCAATGGCTGGAACAAGCAAGGCATCTCTCTCTCTCTCTACAAAAATAAAATCACTCTCTTTCTCTCTCATCACTTATGCATCTCACACAGCTAGCGAGCTAGCTGGCTCTTTCTATAGTATTTTTCTTTCTCCTTTTCAACTTTTTTTATGAACCGATTGATCTAACCACCGCAACAACTAGTCACAACAAATGTATATAGAACACCGGCAATTACCGGATGGGAAGCCCCAGCTGATAACAACAGGCGATCATGCATCACCATGGATGACTTGTTTTCTTTTTCTCTCATAGCTGTCTCGTACTTAACGACGATATGGATTGATCGAGCCGAGTCGTGCATCTTCTTTTTTTCCTCTTCTTTGCTTTTTTTCAGAGAGAGATCAGAGTAAGTCGGCTCGTGCATCTTGTGCATGCGAGGGGTTCTGAATTCAGCCTTAATTTGGTTTGCTTAGAAAGATTTCTTTCTGGTATGGGAAAAAGGCTAGCGACTGTGCCTAGGTCTAAATTGTTTGGTGTTGCACAGTGAGTCACTGTACCAGTTGATGAGCCCATCTCCATAATCTTATGAGAGCTACTACATAATGCTATCTCGTTGAGCTGGGTCCAATGGGATAGCCTTCCGAGTTCGATGTCCTCCCTCTCCCCTTTTGAGTTCGGTGCTCTCTCCGTCTCCATCCCCGCCGCTCCCGGTCATTCCCCTAGTGCCGCTCCTCTCTCCTCCCATTATCTCTCCCACCGCCCCCCTCCACCACCGGTAGCTGGTGGCAACCTTGCTGCTTCACCGCACTGTCGTCTCGTCCTCCTCTACCACCACTACCTCACCCAACCTAATATTCACAACGCCGCTGCCTCACCCAATCCTCCCTCCATCGTCGCCCAACGTCCTCTGCTAGTGCCCATCATTGGACCACAATATTGATTGATCGAGCCGAGTGGTGCATCTTCTTTTTCTTTCTTTTCTTTTTTTTTTGAGAGAGACCAGAGTAAGTTGACTCATGCATCTTGTGCATGGGAGAGGTTTTTGTACGGATAATCTATTTTTTATTCGAAAATACAGAAATATACCTATGAAATTTTTTTTACAAAATTAGGCTCCAGTCGCTGAACCATTGGGCGTCTGAAGCCTTTCGCCCAACCGACGAGCGACTAGATATAGTCGCCCTACAGTAGCGCGATTGCATCTAGTCGCCCCACCGTTAGGCGATTTTAATGCAGTCGCCTAATGGGGCGGCGACTAGATACGTCCCCCGTGAATGTTTTAGATTTTGTTAATTTTATAGTTTTAAACTGGTAAAAAATCTGCTGAAGTTGTAATAAAAGTTTATGTTCATTGTATGTTGTAGGTGCGTAAATAAATTTTCAAAAAAAATTTTCCGAACGATTGACCGTAAAATAATTGATACATACGACGGTAAGTGATATTTTCATGCGCACTATTTGATGTCGTAGATAATGAGTAAAATTAAGTACGACAAAGTACTAAAAAGTTCACATTTTAAATAAAGAACGTAAGCAGTACATGAAATAATGATGTGCAATCACGTGCCACCCTGGCCTCTCTCTTCTTCTCCTCTCTCGCGTTTCTTCTCCTCTGCTACCTCGCTTCCTCTCGCGCTCGGTCTCGGTAGAACGGCCGAGCGCGGCGCACTTTTTAACCCCGCACCCAATCGCCATACGGTTGGGCGACTGGATTGCAGTCGCCCAACGGTGGGGCGACTACAATAAATTGCCCAACGGTTGGCAGATTCACTGCATGTCGCCGCTGAGTTAGGCGACAGGCTCCAGTCGCCCAACCATTAGGCGATTGGAGCCTACTTTTGTAAGAAAATTTTCTATGGGTATATTTTTGTATTTTCGAATAAAAAATAGATTATCCGTACAAAAAAATTTGCATGGGAGGGGTTCTGAATTCAGGCTTAAGTTGGTTTGCTTAGAAAGATTTCTTTCTGGTATGTGAAAGAGGCTAGCGACTGTGCCCGAGTCTAAATTGTCTGGTGTTGCACAATGGGAGTTACCTATACCAGTTATGAGTCCATCTCCAAAATCTTATTGGCATCAGGGAAAACAATTTTGGTCCGAAATTCATTAATTTTGGCAAAAATTGGATTTCTCAGCCTACTCCGAAAGAAACCCATTCAGCCAAAATTTTTGGCTCATTTCAAAAGTTTTTGGCCCATCAACTAACTCATCTTATTTTCTATCTCTCCTTCCCCTTCCCACATAAAGAATCGCCAGGGGGAAGCAATGTGGGCTGCGGGAGGAGGCGGCGATGCGGGCTGTTGGAGGAGGCACTGCTACAGAAGAGGCTATACTGGACGGGTACATCACAGACGGTTTTACTGGCAACCGTCTGTGATATTTTCATAGACGGTTATTAACATGAACCGTCTGTGATAATTGAGACATCACAGACGGTTTTTATTAATAACCGTCTGTGAAATTTCACAGACGGTTCTTAATACGAACCGCCTATACCATCGAGATAACACGACGGGTCCGTTAAGAACCGTCGTGAAAGTTCCTGACGGTTATTAACACGAACGGTCCGTGAAAGTTGATAAACACGACGGTTCTCGTTAAGAACCGTCTGTGATAATCCCATGTCACTTATAATTGGTGTGTAATAGTCACATGTCACCAATAATTGGCGATACACGGATTTCGATCTCACCCGCTATTCTCTCCACATCGAATGGCCGGCACCGCCTCCTCCCACGCCGGCCCTTATTAATAACTCCCCATCAACCTTTCCACCGGTACTAGTCACGCGTGAGTTCATCCACTAGCTAGCTTAAGCTTCCTGTATGCATCTCCTCCGCCGTGAGCTAGCACCTCCATCGCGCACGACCGGTTCATACTAAAGAACACACTCTTGCCGTAAGTGTCGTAAGTGTGTCTTGTTTAGTGTGGACCGTCGTGCCACGAAGGGTTTGTTAGCTTGTCATCCCGTAATAGATCGATCCGATCAATGTGTTGTTGAGTTTTGTGCTTGCCTCAGATTTGCATGTTCCTCGACGATGCCGACTCACCGTCGAGATGTGATGTCCACTCCGACAATCCTTCTTTTCCCGCAAAATTCAAGGCAATTTTATTACAAAGTTCAAAGAAAGACATTTCAGATTCTTGGTGAGCGCCGATCGACATACCGACAACCGGTGATCGACTATTCATTCGCATCTTCCCACTTCTTTTCTTGTGGGAGAAGTGGGAAGAAGCGATAGATAGTCGGTCACCAAGAAGTCGGTATGTCGGCTCTACCGCCACCAAGAATCAAAATGTCGCTTTGGGGCTCGAACGCGCGTCGAGGGAGCCGAGATCGTCCGATAGCCGGTGGTTCACTCGGTGTTGCTTAATTACTCTATAAGGGTAATAATCCCTTTGAGATATCTCGAAGGCGGGTTGAACTATCACGCACGGTTGTTACTTATGAACCGTGCGTGATACTTAGTATCACGACGGTATGTGTTAATAACCGCTCGTGATAGTATGCATCACGACGGTTCGTGTTAATAACCGCTCGTGATAATGTAGACTATCACGCACGGTTATTTATGTGAACCGTGTATGATAGGCAACAATCACCGACGGTTATTAAGTTGAACCGTCGTGATATTGCTTGTATCACAAACGGTTCATATTAATAACCGCCGCACGGTTATTAATACGAACCGTGTGATATGTCATTTTCACGCACCGCTTGTGGTTGGAACCGCTCGTGATATTCTCATAGTATTAATTGCTTGGCGATTTGCTTGAAGGATGTCGACACCGATCTGCCTTCATTGCGCCAGCATCGGTGGAGCAAGGCGGCCGCTTTAGGGAGTTGGGGCGAAAAATATCACCGCCTTCTTAGTGATCCGATCGAGGTTAGTATACTTAATTACTTAACATTCTTAGTGATCTGATCAGAGATTAGTACTCAATTGCTTAACATTCTTAGTGATCTGATCAGAGGTTAGTAGTAGGGTAATAATCATTTTGACACCCATTTGTCACTTGTGTAGCGTAGATGGACCGAAGTTGGATGTATGTTGAGAACCGTGTGAGTGAAGAGTACATTCTTGGCGTGTCTCGCTTAGAAGGGCTACCGAGTTGGATATGTTGAAGAAGGGATGAAATATATGTATTGCCCATGTATTGATTGTGATAATCTCAAGATGTTTAGCAACTCAGCGCAGATTGAAGCTCACTTGATTCGAAGGGGTTTCAGAAAAGGGTACAAATGTTGGACCACTCACGGTGAAGAGAAGAGTAGTACACAAGACGGCTCTTATGACATAGTCGAGGGAGACAACGATATGTCAGTTGTGGACTGTTCTTTCGATCATGAGGAAAGGTCGCAGGATGACAATCTGGATCATGAGGATAGGTCGCAGGATGACAACTGGATCATGAGGATAGGTCGCAGGATGACAACTGGATCGGATGTTACGTGATGCGAAGGGAACTATAGTGAGAGAGTTTGGTAAATTCGAGGGCTTGATGGAGGACTCGAGAAACCTTTGTTCCCGGCCGCAAGCCGCAATACACGAGGTTGTCATCGCTTCTAGAACTGCTAAAATTGAAGGCAAGCAATGGTTGGTCCGACAAGAGTTTCACGGCATTATTAGGTCTCCTAGTGGACATGCTTCCAACGGGAAATGTGTTGCCGAGAACCACCTACCAAGCCAAGAAGATTCTTTGTCCATTAGGAATGGAAGTAGAAAGAATACATGCATGTCGGAATGATTGTATCCTGCATCGTAAAGAGTATGGTAGCTTACATGTTTGTCCGTGTGCAAAGCATCCCGATACAAGCGTAAAATGACTCGATGATGGGAAGGGCATCGAGGTGAAGCAAGGACCTCCGCTAAGGTCATGTGGTATCTTCCGTAATCCCCGCTTGAAGCGCTTATTTGCAAACCGCAAGGATGCAAGATTGATGCGCTAACACCGCGAGCGCCGTAAGAAAGACGGAATGATAAGACATGTTGCTGATTACGCCAAAGGAGGAACATCGATAGGATGTTTGTAGATTTCGTGTGGAACCGAGAAATATAAGGTTTGGGTTGAGTATGATGGAATGAATCCTTTTGGTAACATGAGCACCGACATAGCACCGCCCGTGACTCGTGCATGTACAACCTTCCTCCTTGGTCGTGTATGAAGCGGAAATATATTTTGATGTCACTACTTATCCAAGGGCGAAGCAACCGGCAACGATATTGATGTGTTCCTAGCCCCATTGGTGGAAGATCTTGCAATCACTGTGGAATGAAGGGGTATGTATGGGATGCGGACAAACGAGAGAACTTCACTCTACACGCCATGTTGTTCGCACCATTAATGATTTTTCTGCCCTTGGTAACCTGTCAGGGTTGAGTATAAAAGGATCCAAAGCGTGTCCGCACTGCTTAGATTATACCGAGAGTGTGTGGTTGAACAACTCGCGAAAAACTGTGTACATGCGTCACCGTAGGTTCCTTCCAAAGTATCACCCATACCGCAAGAGGAAGAAACAATTTGACGGAAAAAGAGGATGACTCAAGACCAAGACCTTTTAGCGGAAAGAGGTGTTTGATATGGTCAAGGATATAAATGTTGTGTTTGGCAAGGGACGAAATTGAGGAAGAACATGTGGAAAAAGAGGTCAATATTTTGGGACTTACCTTATTGGGAGCACTTAGAAGTTCGCAATTGCATCGATGTCATGCACGTGAGAAGAATGTATGTGACAGCTTGATTGGTCTCTTCGAACATTCTGATAAAACAAAGGATGGTGTTAACGCAAGGCGTGACTTGGTCGCTATGAACATCAGGACCGAGTTAGCACCGATAGAGACCGATAAAGGCCGGACGTACCTTCCCCCAGCATGTTACACTCTGTCTAAGTCCGAGAGAACTGAATTGTGCCAGTCCTTAAATGGTGTGAAAGTTCCATCCGCCACTCCACAAGCATGAAGAAACTTGTTTCCATGGAACATTTGAAATTAATTGGCATGAAGTCTCATGACCGCATGTGCTAATGACTCAAATGCTACCGTTGCAATTAGAAGTATTTTGCCGAACAAGGTTCGAGTGACAATCATAAGGCTATGTTATTTCTTCAACGCAATTGCTCGAAGGTCATTGATCCGGATGGACTAGATGCTCGCAAACCGAGGTGGTGACAACTCTATGTCATCTAGAGATGTATTTCCTCCATCATTTTTTGATATCATGGTCCATCTCATTGTCCACCTTGTGAAAGAGATAAAATATGTGGCCCGTATTTCTCGTCATATGTACCCTTCGAGAGGTACATGGGAATTCAAGTCCTATGTACGCAATCGATCTCGACCGGAGGGTAGCATCATCGAAGGTTATACAACAGAAGAGGTCATTGAATTCTGCATCGGCTACATGGCTCAGGTAGAGCCGATAGGTGTACCTCTATCTCGTCACGAGGGGAGGTTAGAGGGTATAGGGACTATCGGGAGGAAAGCAATAACTCCGGATCAAAATACGTATGCTCAAGCCCATTTCATGGTTTTACAACACATGACCAAGTGACCCCATATATTGAAGAACACAAGGACATGCTACGTCAGAGAATGCAGCCGGTCGAAGTTTGGATCACGAGACAACACAACCGCCGCTTCAACGAATGGTTGAAGGCGCAATTGACTAGGAGGTCGTCAAATGAAACAATACAATGGTTGGCAAAGGGCCAAAATTTACAATTGTGACATGGCAATGATACGACATTAATGGCTACACATTTTATACAATGATCAAGATAGAAAGAGCACGGTCGTAACTCGGTGTCCGCATAGATGCCTATGATTCGCACGGCAAGATCACCGCCCAAGCTCGTACTACGGGCTTGTAGAGGAGATTTGGGAGCTTGACTACGTAATTTTCAAAATTCCTCTATTTCGTGTCGTTGGGTCCAACTCCCACGGGTGTAAAGGTTGACAAGTGCGGCGTCACTACCGTGGACCTCGAATGTGTAGGATACAAAGACAAACCATTCGTATCATGAGGCAAGTTGTTCAAGTATTTTATGTAACCGACCCGGCAAATAAGAAGCGCCATGTAGTTCTTCGTGAAAAAGAAGGATTGTCGGGGTTGAGAATGTTGTGGATGAGGAAGAGTACAATCAATTTGATGATTTGCCTCCATTCGAGACGGCATCGAGCTCGATGAAGAACAAGGCGATGAAGCAAGCTATATGCGTATCGATCATCGTGAAGGGCTTTATTTAAAATGATATAGCCAAAGTGTAATAAATGATATAGGTTATGCTTGTGTTTTCATAAATGTATGTATGTTCCATATTGTTATATTTATGGTTATGCTTATGTTTTCATAAATGTATCTATGTTCCATATTGTAATTGTGAAATGACATAGGAACCTAGCTAGTCTGCGGTATTTATAGTGAACTATCACAAAGCGGTTTATAAAAAGAAACCGCTCAGGATAACATCACGACGGTTCTATATATATAACCGTCGCGATATATATCACGCACGGTTCTATATATAGAACCGCTCGCGATATTGTATATCACGACGGTTATATATATAGAACCGTCGGATATCGCATATCACGACGGTTATATTGATAGAACCGCTCGTGATAGATCATCTATAAATACCGCAACTAGGTCTCGCGGAGTCCGCTCATCCGCCGCAGCTCTTGTCTCGCACTCTGCAGCGGCGCCCGCTAGCTAGGTTTTGCTCCCGACGCCGCCGGTCCCTCCCGACGCCGGTCCCTCCTCCGGACGCCGCCGCTCCCAACGCCGGTCCTCCTCCGACGCCGCCGCCCGACGCCGGTCCCTCCCGACGCCGCCGGTCCCTCCCGACGCCGCTCCCGACGCCGGTCCCTCCCGACGCCGCCTCTCCTCCCGACGCCGCCGGTCCTCCTCGACGCCGCTGGTCCCTCCCGACGCCGCTACCTCCCGACGCCGGTCCTCCTCGTGCTTCACATGTTAGCTTTATGATATATATATATGCTTCACATGTATTTTATGTTATATGCTTCACATGTATTTTATGTTATATGCTTCACATGTTAGCTTTATGATATATGCTTCACATGTATTTTATGTTATATGCTTCACATGTTAGCTTTATGTTATGTGCTTCACATGTATTTTATGTTATATGCTTCACATGTTAGCTTTATGATATATGCTTCACATGTATTTTATGTAGCATATAATATATGCTGCACTTGTTAGCTGCAAGGTCTATTTGGAAGGCCCATAGCTCACTGCAATTAGTTTTTTCTTAGAAGAGAGATGGCGTCCACACAGTCTTCGTCGTCGTCATCTGGGTCTCACGCTCCCAAGACTGCGAAATCTAAACGTGGCCGAGGAGTATCGAAATGGCCACAGTTCGAATGACCATCACGGTGGTCTCTCCGGATGGGGTCCCTTTGGAACCGTCGAAAGCAGCGTCATCATTTCGGACTACCTGCGGTATAATTGGAAGGCAACGGGTCCCCATCACCATAGCAAGTGGAAAGATTTGACAAAGGATCACAAAATCAGCTATGGGAGGAACTTACAAATTGCTCGAGTTCCCAGAAGCACGTGGACTCGTGCAACGGCGCTCCTCGCGATGGGAAAAGCATGGAAGAATTTTAAGAGCACTCTTGTGACAAAGTACGTGGCCGAGGATGTCACGCCTTCACGGTATCCTTTCGTGTCGCCGGAAACATGGGAGGCCTTTGTGCGATGAAGACGACGACCAATTTGAACAACAAAGTGCGGCGCACAAGGACCTCCAACAAAAACACGCACCCTCACGCACTCGGCAGACTGCTGGTACGCGGTAAAATCCCGCAATGGAGGATGCGGGATGAGGTCGCAATCCGATCGGAGGCCTCTCGCCATTTGCCGGATCGCAAACGAGCGCCGCGAATCGGTTAAGAGCGCGTCATCAACCACATCTTCGGTGTCTCTTTCAAAACCCCGCAGATGAGGAAGTGTCCCAACGCCGGTAAAATATGTTCAACAAAGATAGTAGTTAACACCTCTTGAACTTCATGGGTTGAAAAATAACATGATTAATTGCCTCTTGCAGCAATCATTGACTACCGAATCTTCTTGTGGCTCCTTTGAAGAATATAGGAGATAGATTTACTATCACAGTGCCTTGGGAAACAAGAAGCACCTGTGTCGCACACGAGGCATGGGGTTTATGTACCTTGAGGCACGGATTTCCAGTTACTCCGAGACATATAGGAGTAGGAAGAGATCCAAGGCGCATCACAATGAACAAATAAAACAGAGCTTCATGCTCAACTTGAGGAACAACTATCTCGCCTCACTTCAAGAGCGAGACGGCCTCACTGAGGAGAGATAGATTCGCTATGGGGAAGAATCGAGACAAGTCCGCAACCAATCGCAACCCACTCCTAGTATCGCGGTACCCAGTCCCACTCAACGTCGCAAAGAGTGCGCGTCCACACCAATTTCGAACATAGCGACGACCGCTTACGTATTGATGACATTCGTGTAATGTACCTCTTTAGAATGGTACATAGATCTCTCAGTGGACGCCTTAACCGATCTCTTGTATCGTTATGTAGGAGCCCATGCCTTGCGCCTCAAAGTCGCTTGTTGGCTCTATTCCGTTGACGCCTGGAGAGGCATGGTGTATCCATTGCTGCCGTGACGCCGGTGCACGTGTACAAGTAGACACCGGTTTCATAAAGGTCCGTGGACACGACAATGATATTTTTAATTCCGTCCCTCTTGAGAAGCCCCCAAACGAAGAGATTAAGACATTAGGGATGCCGCCCACACATTCATTCAAGGCCCAAGAGGGACATCGTCCTCGACATGTCCGTGCCACAATCTTCACATCCAAAGGCCCAAGAGGGACGCCGCCTCGACTGGCACATCGGCCCGGTGGCTCCACCTCCACCTCCAAATCCAAGAAAGTCTGCTGCATCGGCCCCGCCGAGACGCCACCGAGAACATATCACAAGCGAGGCTCCAAGGCCTCCAAGGCTCATGCGAAGAAAATTAAGCCGCGTCCGTGCCATGGACGCTTACTCTAGGAGTGTCGTTGGTGCCCGACTCACAATTACGCCACTTGGTATGATTTGCAATAGATTGCATGCCCGGTACATGGAGAAGTCCAACATGAAGCCAAACCGCAGAGTGCATTCACTCAAATATAACGAGACACATTTCCTCCACGACCGGGCTACATCGTCGTGACATTCAAGATTTATTCTTACTATTCAATCTCGACGAACTCGACGCATCACTTCTACGATGTCGACATCGTAAGTGTACTTGTATAATGAAGTTCTACATTCACGTTATACGATAAATGTCATTACTCTTTCTTTATGTATAGATACATGATCCAACAAGTCCGCAATCGCGACGACCGGTGGGTTTCTCGACCCTCGGTTGGTCTCCGAGCAATCTATCAACACGATGCATCCTTCGTGCAAGGTTACATAACGAGGGATTGATTGCTCACACCGACAAGGAGTACATCATGGTACCCTTCAACCAAGGGTAAGTGCTTCACTAGTTGCCACACATATGTTTCATTTGTACCTTACATGCAGCATGAACTTAGGATTAATCACCGTGGCGACACACATAACTAGGCATCACCGATTTTGCTTGTGATTGTACCAAAGTGGAGCAAGGTAATATACCTTGATTCCTCCTTAGAGCAACCACGACTTCATCGTGTGCAAGAAGTACTTAATAGGTAAACTCATTTCCTCCATACATAACTCTATTGTAATATTTCTTTTGTTTGCCACGGCCGAGGCTAAGTTTTTGAATCACGAGGGCGCTTGCCGATTATGTTGCCCAAGGAGGAACACACGACAAAAATCCAAAGGACACACTACGACACAACACGCGATTTCCGCACCGCTACAACACAACAATCCTATATCATACTTTGTTATAATGCCTCTAGAATTGACAATACCGATGTATGTAATTCTATTTTTGCAAAGCCACCAAGAGCTGCTGTGGCAACGTATGTGGATTCTACGCTTGCCGCCATATGAAGGAAATCATGGGTACTAAGATCAATGATCCGTAGGTTTGTCGTCCTTCCAATAATTATTATTTTCTGATTATATATATGTTTTTATGTTACACACATGCTAATTAATGACTTAACATTGCTCCTAGCGACAGCGGGTGAACTTCGACGAAAGTGCATATGATCTTGACAATCTGTCGATATTCGTGGAACCATCTCCCAATTCTTGCTAGCAGAGGTCATAAATAAGAATGGAGAGTTCCACGCCGCAATGGTGATAATTAGATGTTGAAACATTGGATTCAACTGCATAATCAAACAATTCTCCTTCAATTGAATTCATTTGTCGATGTTGTGTAACGATTTTCGCCTATATATATATGTATGTGATCTGCCGCCGCTTGTTACATTCATCCGTATCGAATTTTGTTGTAATTTACTATGAGTTGCAATTAACTTATATCCGCATTTATCTCGATCGCACCGCTTGTCGCTTTCGAGGGCATGGCTAGCATATCCCGAGGCTAGCCAAAAGCAAAGAAATAAAATGGATGATATATATGGTATCACGACGGTTCGTTGTTACAAACCGCTCGGCCGTGAATGATATCACGACGGCCTTTACAATCGATCGTCAGGATATACACATATCACGCACGGTTAGTAACACAAACCGCTCGTGATATTGTGTATATCATGCGACGGTCTTGATTATTAACCGCTCGTGATAGACGAGTATCACGACGGTTGTTTAAACAAACACCGCTCGTGATAGTCTCAGACATGACGGTCTTGACTACTAACCGCCGTGATAGTGAGGTATCACGACGGTTGTTTATAAAACCGCTCGTGATATCGCACTATCACGCACGGTTAGTAGTCAAGACCGCTCGTAATGTATGTTATCACTGCACGGCTCAGAACCGCTCGTGATAACCACCAACTATCATCGACACCTAAACACCGACGGTTCAGAACTGTCGTGATGACGGTTCCGAACCGTCTGTGATAGGGCTGTCTGTAGCAGTGAGGCGGCGGTGCTGGCTGCGAGAGTAGGAGGTGGTGCCGCGAACGAACAGAGAGGCACTGTCAACGAACGGGGAGGCGCTGCTGCCAGTTTTCATTGAAATTGTACGTATTTCTTGAATTCGAATGGTATATCTGAATATTTCAACCCAAAATTTTCCAAAAAAGCTGAAATTTCTGAATTTCAGATTTCTTGGAGTGGTCCAAATTTGTTTTAAAACCGAAATTATCTTCCCTGACTGGCATGCATGCATATTGGAAACGTGAAATTTAATTGTCAGTGAGCTTCAATTGCGAAATGTGAAAAAGGCTTATCTACGTTGTAAATGTGCCTAAATTTTGGGAGGACAAATTTATACACAAACCGCCTTCTATGTACTCCTATATTAGATATTGAAAATGATATTCCACAGACATCCACTGGATTCTAATCCAACGGATGCCCGTTAGCATCCTCTCTTCAGTGTCGACTGCGCTACTAGTGTGTGTTGGGTTGGGTTTAGTCCTACATGGGTTGTAGGAAAGAAAGAAGCACAACTTATAAGTGTGAGGGAGTCTCCACCCATTGGACTAGTCTTTTGGGGGAGAAGGTTCAATACTACTTATAATGTTGTTGCTTTAAGGGGCTTGCAAAAGTTTAGCCCATGGGCTTAGATGCCCAACCCATGGTCCTGTGGCCCGAGTAGAGCAAAATCCGGTTGGACCCAGGAGGTCCGATCTGACAAGTGGTATCAGAGTCTAGGAGCCTAACATCTCCTTGGAGGACCTCCTGGTTGCAAAAGTGCACAACCAATGTGTGAGGGAGAGAATGTTGGGTTGGGTTTAGTCCCAAATGGGTTGTGGGAAAGGAAGAAACACAACTTATAAATGTGAGAGAGCTTCCACCCAATGGACTAGTCTTTTAGAGGGAGAAGGCTTAATACCACTTATAAGGTTGTTGTTTAAAGAGGCTTGCAAAAGTGTAGCCCATGGGTTTAGATGTCCAACCCACGGTCCTATGGCCCAGGTAGAGAAAAACCTAGTTGGACTCAGGGGGGTCCGATCTAACAGTGGCACCCAGCATCTAACGCCTCCTTGTCTATAATACCCCATTCATGTTGCCCTCCATCGACCGCCACTGCCTCCACCAACGTCCAAACTATTGACCTACAAGTGCTCATGGGGGAGGCAAAAGTTCAAATCTTGAGTTGAAAGTATGAAACTTGTGTTAACAATGGAATGTTTCGAGTTGATAGTCTGTGAAATGATATTTGAAAGTTGAGGTGGAGACGAGGGGTCATACGGTAGCTCGAGGTGGTTTGTTTAGGTGTTGGCTGTTGTTGCACCGAAGCCGTTGTGGTAGAGTGCGGGAGGGGATGAAAGATGGTGGATCCACTGGTAACGAAACCAGCGGACACCTGTGGAATAGATGCACTTCTAGTTGTCCATTCTCCGTATATGCTTTGATAGAATATATATATACTACTATTATTAATTTCTTTATTTCGAGCAGCTAATTAAGTACTACTTATTTCCCATCTGCTATTGCCTTGATCCTCCTCTGTGCCACCATGGTGTAACATCCAGCGACCGAAAATGCACTAATAGCCTAGCCTATCCATGGGGCAGGTTTCTTGGGCTTTCGTTCTCGCTTTTACCAAAACGGTTAGCTCGTAAGTGCTACGATTTATACTAACATGTATTATATACTAGTGGAATTCAATGTAAACTGGTAATATGATATTAAAGGACGGGGTTTTACTTCTTCACGAAGAAATTCATCTTCACTACATGGACCATTTGGAAAATTAGAAATGATCTCATTTTTCAGCATCAGCTGCATAGCTTTAATATCTGGAAATCAAGGCTTAGGCTAAAGGCTTCCCTCCTGTTGCATAGGATTAAGCCGGTCTCTCGAGATTTGCTTGCTTCTTGGTTCCAATCTCTCTGATTCCTTTTTGGCTTTTCTGTCTTTCTCCCTTTTCTTCCTCTCTTCCCCTTTTGTACTCTTTTACCTTATGTTAATATAGCAGTAGGAGTCTCCCCTACTATTTACCATAAAAAAATGATGAGTTGTTACATTCTCCCTCCTCCACTAGTGGGTTGCCACTCTCGGTAGCGTGAAATGTCCAAAACACCCCTTGGTACACGACCCATACCGCGTGCCACTACAGGGCCATAACACATGTTACCTATGTAGCGATGGTTAATGCTTTGATACCATCTGTAACACTATGTGGCCCCAAATTCGCTAATATCCCAACCCATCCATGGGGTGGGCACATATATGTAGCACCTCTCTTAGGATTTCATCCTTGCTTTACCCAAAAAGGTTAACCTATTAGTGCTATGATTTGGATCAACATGTATTATATGCTAGTAAAATTCAATATAAACTGATAATATGGTAGCTCTGTTTTCCTGATCAAAATATGCTTGTGTTTGATCGATCATTGGTCGCCTTTGGGTAGGTTCTTTTGGGCTGATGGCTTATAGCTTAAATATTTGAATTCTAGCTGTTTGTGAGAGGCAGTATGCAGAAAGAAATAGTCGCATATGATTTTCGCCAGTACAGCTGAATTCAGTATATCTTTTACTACAATTTTCCTATTGACCCACCTTGAAAAAAATGCACCATTTAAAAGCTAGTTACTATAGACAATACAAGCTAAAACAAAATCGAATTTCAAAATAAATTCAAATTTGCTTTTGAGTTTAATTTCATTTGGTTCTTTCCCCTTTTCTCCTTAAGTCACCACTGTTCAAACCTCTCCTTCCCGGTTTTGCTTCTACCCTTCTTCCTTTGGTGCACGTGCAGCAAGTAGACATTGTTCATCAACCAAAAATATCGCCACCGCCCTCATCTTTTCGCCGCCACTCCTTCTCATTTCTTTCCGCCGCTGCCACGCCTATGTTAGAGGTCAGAGGTCATACTTCCTCGCTTATCCCGCCTCTGACCCCCTCTTAATTGCCCCTATCGCGTGTCAGAGCGGCCAACAGAGTTCACCGCAGCCTCTGCCTTTCCGCTCTCTCTATTCTCTCTTTGCCTACTGCCTCGCGCCATAAACCTCCTTACTGCCCTGCCAGCTACTGCCAAGCCAGTGTACAACATCCCTGACACCTGACACTCTCCTTAATGCCGTGACCCTCACCTGGCCATGCGTTGTACCCATCTTACCCTGCCGCCACCGCGGTCCATTTCTCTCTCTCTGCTCTCATTCTCTCGCAGCCGACCTAATACCTCCCTGCCACCTCTTGACCGCAGCAATGCCAAGCCCCCCGTGCCTTCTTGACCTTGCCACGCGACCACCTCTCCCCTCTGTCTCCCGGCCGACCTCTCCTGCCGTAACTTACAATCGTCCCAATCCATTTCCCAACTACCACACCTCTGCCACACACCCCGGCCGTACTCTTGCCTTTCTTACCCCCGACAGCTATTAATTCCCTCTAGACTCACGATGAAGTTTCAAGTTGGAATAGGCCGCCGCGTCCTCTGGTTTTCCTACCGCCGCCTCTCTGTTCTCTCTTTGCTCTCACTGTTGACCTGACTGCCACTTCTTTTGACCATCGTGTCTTACCAGTCGAGGAAGCACACAAGCCAAGATGCCACTACCGACTTCCCTAGCCTTTGTCGAACCCCGCTGAAGCCTCCCATTCCCTCCCTTCTGTCCATGCGCCAAAGCTCAAGCGGAGGCCACCACTGTGTCGAACCGCCTCTCACTCTATTTAAACCCTCCGGCCCCTCCTTTGAGACGTACCGGTGCCCAAGGTGAGCCATCCAACCCAATTGCTTTGACGACCACCACACCACTGGCGATCACCGGAATACCCTATTATTGAGTCAATTACTTTTCAATTGCATTCTTTTGTAGAACCCTTATGTTCCCCAGAACACCACCGAACCATTGCCATAGCTCCTCGAGCCCCCTTTTGTAGATCACCGAAGTTTGCCGCCCAACTAAAGACCATCACCATGGGTAGCCCAACTCGGAGATCCCTGACCTGAACCGTCACTTCCCTAAGACTGCCCTACTCCCAGTGATGCTCGAATGTCAATGCTGTTGTTCTATTAGATTAGCCATACCCTTGTGCCATTCAAAAGTCCTGAGAAGAGAATACCTCATTGTCGACGCTCGTTTGACTTCCAGCTACTCCTGAGCACAAAAATAGAATCCTTGTGGCCCTAGGAACCCACCCATGGTTGCCAATTGTTGTTTCGACCACAAAATCTCCGATCGTTCCACCACTTGAATTCTCTGACCGCTCCATTGCTTGAATTATCTGACCGCTCCACCGCTTGAAATCTCCAACCACCTTGTAATTAAGAGAAACTTCAGCCGCACTACTTCGAGTCCTGAGCAACACCACTCGGACACTGTCCGATGCTCCTAAGCTACTCGTACATTGTTCGATGCTCTTAAGCCACTCGTACGCTGTTCGATGGTCTCTTAAGCCACTCGTATGTTGTCCGATGATCTCTGGAGCTACTCGCATATCATCCGATGCTCTTAAACCACCCAGGCACCATCCAATCCCCGCAACTACTCAAACATTGTCCGATCTCAATAGCAGCTCATACACCGTCCGATCTCTATCGACATCACACTCGAAATCAAACCTCGATCGTCCCAACTTCATAGTCGTGCCCGAAACTGATGAGTACGACTACTCCAGAGTCATTACAACCACATTGTTGTTACGACCGCATTGTGGTTTACGACCGCACTGTGATTTACTACCGTGTTGTGGTTTATAACCACACTGAATACTCGGTCTCAGTAGTCGTAACTCAATTACGACCATGTCTTCCAGCTCCACAAACCCGAGTACTCGAAACTTTGTTCTCCGAGTATGCAATGAAACTCGATAAGGATCAAACCCTCTGTGAACAGTAAAACCCATGATGAACAGTATCAAGCCTGTTACTATTCATCAAACCCCAAAATGCATATATACATCTATTTCAATCGTTTCGAACCCGTCCATCCATTCCTTAGCTCTGTTTTCCCATACCAAACTCCTATAATTCCCAAACCTATTTTATTTGGTTTTTTTATAGATTTTACTTCTTTATTTTCTTTTTTTATTCCTTGCACAATCCTTCTATCACGGAATTGATTTGTTTCTTTTACTTTGTGCTAGCACACGACGTCGTAGACCAGCCAGCGTCGGAAGGAGAAGCTCAAGTTCAAGCTCAAGAATCAAAAGAATATGAATTAGTAGAATAGATTGGTCCACAAGGTAAGTCACATGTTTTTGATCATATTGAATCTACATTCCTTTAATTATTTAATTACCAGTACTTTTATTATCTTATTTACACACTTATTTCTTGTACAATAAATATTTAGAATGACATGTTATTTAGTTATGTCCTACCACATAAAAAGCCCTATTTTATTTGATGACCATATTCACCTTGACAAGCCCTAGTAATAATAAATTACTATAAAATATACCATGGTATTTTAGGAAATTCAACTGCTTTACACTAGTAGTGATAGTGCGGCAGTGCACTGGGATATTTATTTGTGAATAGTTATCTGGTTGATGAAAAGTAAGGATTAGAACCTTATGCTAATTAAAGAACATAGTAATCGCTCAACCATAAGTGTTGACTTATGAAACTCGGTTTAGTAGCTGCTCAAATCAATTGAACATCGACTATATGGATATAATATACTGTTCTAGAAAAGGGAAAACAGGCATAAGAATGTGGTATGGAAACGGTAAAACAATACTTTCACAACGGTAGACTCCGCTCTGTCGGGTCGCCGTATTCCGTGATAGGGAGTACCTAGTCTTTCCGACAGAGGCTATATAAAGAGATGAGCAGTGAAACAACCTTGTTTGCTTAACTCAGATGCGGGGGTTAAGAAATCTTGTGGGTAAAGGTGGGCAACTCTGCAGAGTCATATTATGCGGTATTTGAATACGCTAAACTTCCGGTAAATGAAGTCGTGTTTAATAGGTGATTCCAATAGCGAAGCACAAGTAGATTTAGAAACAATTTGAAAAATATTGAAGTTTGGTAATTGTGATGTTGAAACTCCAAATTCCTTAAGAAGTTTATGATTTGTTATTTTGTGTTTAAAAATAAAATATTTACAAATAAAATTGCATCCTCAAACAGTTTAACAAAACCACTATATTTCCATCTTTTGAAAATCCTGGCAAGTAGCTATATAGTGTTTTTCCATGTGACTTGTTGAGTACGGTGGCTGTACTCACACTTACTAAATTATTAACAGAAGGTGCTTGGGAAAGTAACGAATGAACCGTTGAGGAAGGCTTTGAAGATCCCTACGATGTAGACAACACATGTTGTTAGGGTTTATTCTATACTTAGACACGCCTGTGGAGTTTTTTTGTATTATAATATGACTTTGCGCCTCTCATCCCGCTGTGTAAAACATGGATTTTAAGCTTTAATTTTATACTAATGTTTAGTTTTTATGCTTAAGCTTGTGATGAAAATGATGTACACTTGTCTACGGTACTCGCAGCTGAACAATCCTGATCAGTTGCGAGGAACTCCTAACGTCCCCAGAAATAAGGGCGTTACACAAGCATAAGCTAACTTTAAATTTAAAAGAACCCGGCCTTTATCTTAATAAGCTAGCCTTAATTCTTATGCAAGATTGATATACCGAGCGACGTTGCATGCATGATATATGGCCAGCCGGGTTGTTAATTTTGCCTATGCATGTCATGTGTTTCGATCATCAGGTATGTCGGCCTTGGGTCGAGCAAGCCCAGTGCACATGGCCTACGTTCCTGCAGTGATGGAATTAATAAGCAGTTGCTAGCTGAAGAACACTGAAATATATGTTGTTACAATGAGATCTTTGCACCTAAACTTGTTAGGGTACTTATTGGCGGGGAAATTGTGAAAACCAGAGAAGACTCCAGTCTACTTGAGATCAAAAGGGAAGGACTACTCCAAGCTGGTGGCTGCTCCTTCAGCTTCATCCATTCAGTTTTCAAGAGAAACAGCCATTATTGATTCATGCATGACTACCTACAATGGATTTTTTTTTTGCTTGGAGTGTAATGGCTAAGGCCTGCTCGCTTTGGCTTCTAAAAACCGTTTTCTATACTAAATGGCTTTTTTTATAGTACATAGCTTTTAAATAGAATATTTTTCAAGACGGGGTGTCACTACTACAAAAAGGCTAATACTAGACGCCTCATCACAGACGGTTGACCAAAACCAACAGTATTAAATACAATCACAGATAGTTTTGATTCAAAGACGGTCTATGTTGCTGCTAGTGCTAAAAATCGTTTGTGAAGATGTAATATCACAGATAATTCTTGTTAAGAACCATCTATAAATTATCACAGACGATTCGAATCACAGATGGTTATTAACAAGAACCGTCTATGATGCCTACATATCATAGACGGTTTTAATCCGAACCGTCTATGATAATGCCCTGCCACATTATTGATTTGCGACATCTCCCTCAGAATCCCGATCCCACCCATCTATTCTCTCCACATCAAATAACAGGCACTGGGTCTCCTCCCACC
Organism: Bonia amplexicaulis; assembly: GCA_036346245.1. Taxonomy (NCBI): domain Eukaryota; kingdom Viridiplantae; phylum Streptophyta; class Magnoliopsida; order Poales; family Poaceae; genus Bonia; species Bonia amplexicaulis. Next base: position 13,614,632 of record CM070764.1, read on the forward strand.
TCTCACCCATGTTAATCCCCCACCCTTTCCTCCATTCACTCCAAGAACCAACACAACAAGTTTTGATTCACCACCTGATTCTCCACCATGGCCACAGAGTCCCCAATGAGCGTGGCCTCATCGTCTCCTCTTTGGTACGAATCCGTCCATCTCAAGTAGCTATCTTTCTTTAATTTTCCTGTCCCAAGAACTGCAAATCTAATTCAAAGTTTTGATTGAGGTGATCTTTCTAGTGCTGCTAAGAAAGAAGCCCCCCATGGCCAGAGAAAATCCCTCACAAAACTTCAACCATGGCACTTCAACCACGACGCTTCGACCACGACATTTCGACTACGGCTTCGACCATGACGCTTCGACCATGGCACTTCGACCATGAAGGTTCGACTATGACGCTTCGACCACAGCTTTGACCACGGCTTCGGCCACGATCCTTCAACCATGGCACTTCGACCACGGCTTCGATCATGAAGCTTCAACTACGGCACTTCGACCACGATGCTTCGACCATGGAGCTTCGACCATAGTACATTGACAACACCTACAACCTAGACAACGAGCCACCAAAACCATGGTGCCAATCATAAATAGGCCTGCTTTGGTTCATCTGCATTCTTAGATTCCGTTGTTTTAAGCGCTATTAGAGAATATTGATGAACTAAATGAGTCATATTTATGTTATCGCGAGAACACAATCGTAGACGGTTCTTAACTAGAACCGTTTGTGATAACAGACTATCACAGACGGTTCAGTATGAATCGTCTGTGATAGTCTATTATCACAAATGGTTCTAGTTAAGAACTGTCTGTGATAATTATCACAGACGGTTCAAAAACTGTCTGTAATGTCTATAGGGTATTACTGACCCATAAGTATAGACGGTTCAGGAAACCGTCTATGGTGATATTTCCGAACCGTCTGTGATGAGTTTTTCTGTAGTAGTGTGTACTAGTTGATTGTAGTAAACACTATAGTGACTTCGTTTATATGTCTAAAATCGTATACGAGTGTCTCTCTTTACAAACTTCCCTACAAGTTGTTACTATTCATCAGACAAAGCTAAAAGCTATTAGCAAAAGCCAATATGAATGCCATCTAATTAATATAGTAGTAAAAAAATGATTCGGAGAAGATAATTAAGATCAATTCTAGAAGGAAAACTAATAATTGAATCAATGTGGTAGTAGTGTGTGAACGACATGAAACATTAAGGGGAGGACGAGGAGAAGAGAATTTAAAAGGCAAAATTAATGAAAATGACGAGGAGAGGGATCGATGTGGAAATATGATTGATGGGGTCGGAGGGCCATAGCTTTCAGTGGCCCCATCAACACATAAACTATCATATAAACATATTTTCATCGGGGCCACCTGCAGACGCAATAACTAACTCGAGGAGAAACAGGAGCCGTATGCTGGCCAGCCCAGCCTAATGTAATAATTAAGGCTCTATTTATATGCCAGAAGTTAATATAAATATTTAGTTTTTTAAAATAAATTTTTTATTTCTCTCACTGTTATCTCCTTCTAAAGATAAAATAGGGGGTTACGAGTATACTACGTAATCTACTCCTCTCACTCTCGTCTCACACATATATCTCTCAATCACTTTTTCTACCATCTGTTCTCCTATTTTAAAATCCACTTTTTTAATTACTACTATTGATTTTAAACAAAAGCCATCTTGCGTAGCCAACATGAACATACTCTAAGCTAATATGAATCATATATGTTGAATTATCAGATTACATGCATGTTGTACAGTGACCCCTTTTAATTAATTGTGATGCTACTGCTTGGGGGGCACATGCAATGCATGCAAATAAGAACAGTACTAATTAACAGCCAGCTACCTTAATATATATTTTTTTATGCAGCTCATGGAGCATGCACGCATGCATGCATCGATCATCCTCTAATTTATTGTATCATCGATCTGAAGCTTGTAACTTTGTGTCACCGGCTTCATGCACCATCTCCTTGGACTCTTCCTACTTTAAAAATATTAATCCCTTGGTATATTTAACAATAAATTTGCAGGTTAAAATTCAGGCATCAGTTAATGAACTAAACAAAAAGATCTAGTAGCAAATATGTACATGCATGCTACCTGCATGTGTTATCTTGCCGGGACAGAATAGGTAGCTCATGGGGCATGCATGGTCTACTGAACGCAAGCAAAATGGATACATGTTTGTCTACATGCTACGCTTGTTTTCTTTTGGTAAATTACGTGTGCATTTGTGGGGGCACATACGGTACAGGAGCAGTAGCTATAGGGATCGATGTGCCGACGATGTTTTTGGTGCGATACGTAGACAACACATTGATTTAGTGGAGCTTTCATCACAAGGAACTCAAAAGCTCCACGACTTTTGGTTTGGTTGGGGAGCCATCGGCATCAGGGATGATATGATCCCCTCAATTAGGCGGTTCAAAATGACTTTAGTTTGCTGACGGTTCAAAACAATAGCTGTTGTTAGATTTTGATAAACCATTCGATTAAAGAAAAAAAGAAAAAATTTCTACAGATAATACAAAGAAAAACGTATTAAAAAGCCAACATACTTAGAATATCTTTTAACCTTAAAAAGCTAGAAGCTAAAAACCATTTTGTACGGAGCCTTAGTAGCTAGTAGCTAACCTACGTGCAAGGTGTTGGGAGGTTTTGTTTTGTTTACAACAAGGTATCGATCGATGGATCACATGTCCACATTTATACAAGCGCCTGTCTAGATTTCGATTTATTGCTAGTGTGTGCTAATTATACTCAATTCAATTCAGTGTGTGATATAATTCTACTCAATTCAATTCAAGGGCCTTAAAAAATTCAATTCAACTAGAAAAATATCTATTATATAATAAAAGCTGATGATAGATGTTTTACAATTACTAAGTAAAAAGACAAATATGCTAGAAATTCTAATAAAAAGTGAAACATTTAGCTATCGATCCGGTGTACTCTAATTAAAGCTGAACTATATCGGTCATTGGATGCTACTAGAAAAAAAAGAGAAAAATACTAGAAATTCTCACAAAAAGAAAACATCTAGCCCTTAATTTGGTAGCCCCTAATTAAAACTAAATTATAGCTAGTGGCCATTGGATGCTATTATATTACTTTGTAATTTAAAAACAAAAGAGGAGATAATCTATTTAAAAACAGAAAGAGGATATAATCCTTGCCTATCTATGTGTAGGATCAAGGATGACTGACTAGAGGGGGTGAATAAGAGATTTCTAAAATTTTAAGCCTTAATTGACAATTAAAGCAAGAGTGAGCTAAATTGAAATTCTAGCATAAATCAAGAGCTAAATTCTATGTTTCACTAGGTCATCCCAAGCCTATGTCAATACTAAATACAAGTATAGCTAAATAATTCTATACAAGTAAATAGCTAGAAATATAAATGCGGAATAGTAAAGACAAGAGGGAAAAACCGCAATGAAGACAATCGATGTTTTTTCATCGTATCAAAGACTTGCCGATCTTCACTAGTTCACGTTGAGGTAAACCCAAGCGGATTGATCTGGTTCTATGAATTAAGTCTTATGAACCTCAAATACACTAGAGTTGCTCTTCCTCCACTCTAAAGATGGTGAGCACAAAACCACTCACAACGGTGCTAAGTCTCTTCACAACCTTCTTTGAAGATATAACCGCACAATCTTCCTGTAAGCCATCTAGGTGACAGCAAATACCAAGAGTAATAAACCACAATCCTTGCTTGATGGTTATTAAGTGCCAAAGAGATCAATTAATGATGCATATACACTTGAATGATCTCAACTATCTCAAAATGTGAAATATGAGAAAAATAAGTAGTAGAGAGTGTACCAATGGCTCTGATGTATTCAATTAGATTAAGAGTTATAAGCTTGGTGCTAGTGAGAGGTATTTATAACCCCAGCCATAAATTAGATTGTTGGGGCAACCCAAATATTCAGAGTGCAGTACTACTGCCATGTGTCAACTGATACTATCGCGCCTAGCGTTTAACGGTTATATGTAGTTCAGTTAATACTTCTGAATTAGCCGTTATGGTCTGGTGCGGTACTACCGCACTCACATGGGCTGGTACTGATGAGGACATCACTTCTTCGGATATACACAACACTCCTCCACTTGATATTCAAGGACCAATCACTAGAGCTCGCGCCCGACAATTGAATTTACATGTGAGCTCGTTCCTAAGTACTTCTTTTTGTTCATTTGAGAATCGATTACTACCTAATGATTTAATTATGATTAGGAACCATGGAGAGGATCAAGAAGTACTTGGAGAAGGGCTACGAGGTGCACGAGTCCAGCAAGGGTGGTCGAATCATGTTGGATGTCCAATTCAAGCCCACTTCGAATCCAATTCGGAGTCCAGGACCAGGCCGTACTAAAATGGACACCCAGATCGCATCCGGACTCCGTTTTGGGCGTTCCACATATGTATGGAAAGCTGAGAAGATAACATTTCCAATGGCTCTAGTCTCATATCAAAATTCCTTCTGAGTCAACAGGAATCGTCGAAACAAGTGGACATCCAGAATCTGTCAGGGTGCTGCGACACCGTCTTTTGGGCCGTTCGGCTTTGTATCGTGTTGGAGTCCATTAAATGCAGCGTCCAGGGTTTTGCACGCCCCTTACTCCTTTATATACAGCCGCCACCCCCACCATTAGGGTGGGGTTTTGCTTAGATTAAATCTGTCTTTGAACAGTTTCGCCGATCATCGGTTTGTGAGACCCCAACTTTCGAGTGCTATATCAATACATCTGCAATTCAGTTGTGATCTTCCTTGTTCTTGCTTGTGTTCTTTGATTCGCAGGCGAGGATTAGCCTTCTTGGCGAGGTCAACCGGGCTGCGCACGGTTGATAACCTGAGGAGACGTGGTGCTGCGATTGCGGGGTTCGGGACGTGTTGTTCGGAAGCCGGATCGATTTGTGTTGCGACTCCACCAAATCGAATTTATCCAGAACCTGTTGGAAGATCGGGACCCCGTCCCCATCAGGTACTACCACACGGTGGTAGTAATGCTGGGCTGATGCAGTACTACCATTTTGCAGGATAGGAACAATTTACAAAAAAATGCTCTTTGGAAATAACATACCACCAAGTAGGAATCGTTCCTACCGCACCTCAGGTGTGGTCATACCGCCCGCCAGTAGTACTGTAGTTATACCTACGGTCATACCGTTTTTACCGAATTTTTCAGATGCAGTTCCAAATGCAGTGCATGATTCTTAGTTGGTCAATGTGGCACAAAACAAGTACGACATTCTGGCCTATCTAGTCTTTTCATTCATTCATCGAGACCGGTAGAAACTGTAAAAGGTTCTTAGACTATATAATACCTTTGTTTTGAGCCATGTTGATCGTTTATCATCTTTGCATGCCATTTCCGTGTCGTCATCCAAAATCTAGGACTAAACATTTCAATAATCTTAATGCACATGTTATCCCATTTAAACATCATTATTACCAAAATTATTTTTAGGGGCCTAGATGTTTTTACTGTGTACGTTCACTACAACACAAATATCATTTAGAGATGCTTTATTTATAATATAGAGACCCTTTAAAGAGTCACCTGCAAATTCCATGACTCATCTTAGAGTGTCACCCAAAGTGACACTAGATGAAGAGTCATGAAAGTTTGGTGATACGTCAAAATACGTCTTGATTTTCATGACTCTTTAGAGAGTCACCATGTATAAGCCATGAATGTACTTCCAAATTTATAAATAATACTCCAAAATTGATTTAAATAATGAATTAACTCATTAATTTATAACTAGAATATCTCCTATTGGGATTTTGAATTATTCCCTATTTCAAAATTTTTTGTATAACCAAATTATTTTGCCCTTAATAGAAAGTATACATTAACAAAATTCTATTACTGAAGAAAGAATTTAACATTCATATTTCCTGCAAAACAATTCACAAAAATTCCATCATTACAAGTTTTCTAAAAACATCCATATATTTACAAGGATTAGTTACATTGCAACTCAATTATCAAAATGTCTTCATAAAGAAATCTTGCTCCATGATCACAACGTCTGCTTTGAATGACAGAATCCTGCATAGTCCACAACAAAATGGAAGTATGTTAGTTAAGAGAAATCTATTTCACATAATTTTCAACACAACTCTAAGAAGATTTACAGAAAGCTGCATATCTCTCAATGTGAACAGAAAATTGAATACATATTGTAATACCCCAGAAATTATTTAATTAATTGTTTAATTAATAGAGAGAGGGACTTAAGTGAAAAGATTAATATTAAAAGAGTTTTGGGGGGTTTTCTGGAAAGTTAAGACAACTGGGCTTGGGCTTGGCCTGTGGGATTTTCTAGGCCCAAGAGGGAGGGAGGCCACCACTTAAAACCCCAGCAGCCCCCACCCTGCGCCTCCACCCCCGCGCCCACCCCCCAGCCCGCCGCCTCCCTCTCGTGCCGCGCCTCCCCGCGCCGCTTTGCCTTGTGTTGCCAGCGCTTGCAGCGCTGCCGCGCCTCCCAGCGCCGTCGGCCTCCGCCGTGCCGTGTCGTGACCTCGCTGCGCCGTGGTGCCACTGCCCTTCGCCGTCGCCGCCGCCGCCGCCGCCGCTGCGTCGTCATCGCCTTCGCCGCCGCCGTCTTGTTCCCCGAGCGCCGTCGTCGGCGCTCGCCGCTATACCGCGTGGATCCGGAGGAAGGAGAGGAGGAGATCGCGAGCGTGTTCGTCGCCGTGTTCGTCGTGTTCGTCAACGTGTTCGTCATCGTGTCGTCAAGGGTAACCCCTGTTAGTCCTCTAGATGAGTTTTAATCGAGTTAGATTTCGTCGGTTTTTCTGGACCGCTGTGACAGTTTGGGTTAATCGGCTATTCTGGGTTATATCCGTCAGGATTCAGGTCTTCACCTCTTCTATAAAATTGTAGAGGACTTAATTATCTTTCCAGGGAGTGCTAGAACGCGTTATTCCAAGTTGTGTAGCAAAAGTTATGAATTTTCTAGTGCTGCTGTTCTGCAGATCGGGGTAGTTCTGGACAGAGTTTAGTAGATCGGTTTGTGCGATAGAAATAGTTGCGATTCAGGAGTCCTTCAAATTGAGAAAGTTGTAGATAAGTTTCTTAGCTTTCAATAGAGGTAAAGAAGTCCGGATTCCGAGTTTCTGGGCGAAAATTATGCCTGTTTTAGTGCGCTATCCAGAGAGTCCAACGTGAATTTGGATGCTTTAGAAAAGGGTTTGGATCGGTTAGTAAATGGCCGAATCAGAGAGTCTCCCCAACTAAGTTGTTGTAGATAATTTAATTGTCTTTACAGAGAGTCCAAGAACGCTTAATTTGGAGTTACGTACTAAAAGTTATTATTTTTCGAAGTCGGCTGTCTGTGGTTGGGCAGATTTGGCCGAGGGGAGTTGGGGATTTAATTGAGATAAATTGTTGGGTTAATTGGGGTTGCTGTTATTTTATATCTAGAAACCCGCTACTGTCATGTTAGTAATTATTAATTAATTATTCAGGAGGAGAGCGGATTCGGGGTTTCGCCTTCGCCGTTCTTCGTTGTCTCGCGTTGAGGCAAGTATAACCTTGCTATGATTAATCTGTGTGATTGAGTGATTTGGATGATATGAGTGGTGTTTGAGTTATGGATGCTTTACTTATGAATTTGAGTAATGTTCTGAGTTGTTAATGCTATTTATGTTCTGTTTACATTATGGCATTTATGAGATTTGTTGATGCGTAGTATGGTGAATGCATGTTATCTTGTTGATACATTCACATATATGCATCATATTGAGAACTGTTGAAGTCTTGGTCATGTGGTGATCAAGATCGAGGTCCCCACACTTGCGGAGTGTGGGCACTGGTCCCTGCACTGAGGGTGCAGGCATGGGTGTGCATTGACGGATGCACACCCGCGTCACCGTAAAATGCGAAAGAGATGAGAAAGATGAGCTTTTGATCATAATGCATAGCATGAAATTCATATGTAATATGTTTAACTTGAGAGTTAATGTTCATGCTTGCATTTGATACGATTATACTTGCCGAGTCGTTGGACTCACTCTTGTTGTTGTTTGTCTATTTTAGGTACCAATGTGAGATCAAGACATGGGGACATGAATGGCTAGTTCGATTCACGTACACAATTCCTTCATTAAGAAATAAAGACAGTCATGATAATCTTGTTGGCTTGATAGCTTAATTGGTTCAGTTTATATTTCATCAGATTAAATGTAATAAAGACTTAGTACATTTTGATATTATCTTTCCGTTCATTATTTAGAACTTGTGCTATTCATGCTTGTCGGAACTGTTATTACGTTAATAAACAAAGGAGGTCATGCCGAAATTTTTAGGTAATTTATATTAGTTGTTGATATATTGTGGATAGTTAGTAGCATTTCGTGCCTATGTTAGGTCGGGTGTTACAGCTTGGTATCGAGCGGGCTTTAGGTCCGTGGTAATTAAACTATTAAATTGACACACCGGTGCACATGAGGATGGGATGGGTCAAGCATTGCATTTATGCTTTTGACATGTTATATTGATGATTTACATTATGAGATAATCTTGTATGCTTATTGATAATCTTGTATGATTATGATTTGCTCCTATGACTGTTACGAGTGAGAATGGTCAATGATATGATGTAGATGTTGTAATGGGCTGCCTTGGTATTGCCAGATTATATCATTGTTTGTAGTATGAGGATTAGCAATGTAGTTACCTCAGGTAACTTAATTGAAGGTGTTGCGGGTGAGCTTCTTAGGAAAGTTATTAATATCCTTAAGTTGATTTCGCTAATCTTTGGTTTATTGCGTTAATGAATTTCTTTTGAGTTTGTGGTTCTTGCAGCTTGAGGGTATGCAATTGGTCTCTACATTCCTTGAAGCGATTATTGTTTCTTTCCTGACTAATGAGATACTTTTGCTGCCTGTGCTCATTTTGACTTGTAAGGTTAGTTTCTTCGTGGGAGTTTTATTTTGTTGAGAATCATGACTTATTGGTTCGCTTGGTGTTCTCTTTTATTAATGCAAATTTTGAGTTGCAAAACTCATTGTTATGTGAAAGCTTTGGATCTATATGTCTCTTTATCTCGAGCGTTGAAGTTTATTGTTCCTCTTCCTTTTGAAAGAGAGTGTTAAATCCTTTATGTTGTTTTGCTATGCTTAAGTGGAAGGTGGTGATCATATAAGCTAATTCGTATGGTATGAATTGTCAAGTTGAAAAGTTAGCATGGTGCATAATTAATTCCAACTAGCATCCTTGGAAGTGTAGTTAATAAATTTTGATATTGCTTGTAATAGTTTATTAAAGAACAGTGATTAAGAAATTGCCTACATGATTGGAACCCATGTAGTTATTGAGGAGAGTGCAAAAGAGTTACAATGATTATTATGATTGATTAAATTGCTATCATGTTGGATAAATTGAATTATCTGTGTCTTTAGTAATTAATCCGACCGTTTGGAATGATTAAGTAAGGAGGTGTTAGAATATTACCTTGGTAATATTGACCCTTAATATATCTTTTATTTAGATGCTTTATGAGCTTGCACTATTGCTAGTTTCATCTATCTTTTACCATGCTAGATTGTTGAAGAATGTATAAAGAAATAGATGAGGGTTGAGGTATTGACTAGTAGGAACTTGTCTTACAAGCTGGTATTATTTAAGATTAAAGTCATTTTCGTTCTAGTTTCTGAATGTAAGGTAGGATACTGAATCTATGTTCATGATTGTTTTATGATTGTAAAACGAAGTTAGGATCATGAATGCCGTTGCGATAAAATAATAATCAATTATTGCCGGTAATGACTAGAGTACAATTAATTTGTGCTAAATTAAAGTTGAGCATCCATAAGAATTGAATATATGAAATCTAGTAAGAGATTTATGCTAGTATGTTTTGTGAGATTGTCATGTTCTAGTATCATCTTGTTTAAGAGCTTTGTTCTATTTATGTGGCTTATGCACTAGGTTCTCCTAGATCAAGTAGTTGCAACCTTACTTAGATATTAGAAACATGATGCAATGATTTCTTATGTTTCTTTTGGAAAAGTTTATGAAGGGAGTTGAGGATATGATGATGCTTGTTAAGAATGTATTATTCTGATGTTAGTATGTTGGTCCATTTGTGGTTATGATGGTAATGTTGAAGGTTCATTAAATAGAAGAATTTGAATAAATTCCTTGGTACTATTTAAATCAAAAGTTTTGATAGTGTGTATGTGATCTTTGACCTCATGATTTATGTGGTAGCTGAAATTGTTTTAAGCAAAGTATCGTGTTGAGGGGTTTTATTAGTTCTTAAAGAATTAATGTGTTGTGGTCTTCAACTCTGCTTTGTTGGAATTGTTGAGGTGATACCGTAATCAAAGAAGGTTGTTCTCTTTGTTAAAAGGAAAAGTTTGATAAAAGTTTGGAGGTTGAAGTCAAGTTGTGTAATCTTTGTGAAGTGTGTTTGACTTCTTATTTTCGCCGCTTAAGAGTTTCTTGGGCTCAAATGACAATACTGTATTCGTATTGGTTGAGATTTGATGTTTTCTTCTTAAGGAGGCATGTGCTTTCAACTGTGGTCTCATCCTTTGTTGTCCAAGATCTTTGTTTTCTTGGTCTTGTGTTTATTGCAGATGGACTTTGTGTTGAAATTTCCTTCTTTTGCTTCTCCAAGAAAGGGGTAAGCAGTTTGGGTTGCAAAGACCTTTAAGAGGTGTATGGCAACTGGTTAGTGTGGTTATGGGATCGATTTTGGTGAAATTGTGGGTGTCAAGTCGTTTGAGATTCATGGAGTGATAAATTGATTCCGTCGAATAATTCTCGGTGAGGATTTGATTTAAAAGAAGATGTTGTCCTTGGGGCTAACTAGTTATATTGTCGCAACTAGAAGAACCTAGTTATGGTTCATAAGTGTTACGTTCATTTTGTTGGGACGTTATAATTATTGTAAGTATGAGAATCTTGATCAATTTTAGTGGAGCATCATGATTGGGTACTTTGCAAGGATTAGTAGGATGATTATGATGGTGTAGTTAATGAGTATATAATCGTGAAGAAGCCCAACCGCTGAGAATTGTTGGGATAGTAAGGATTGTTGAAAATTATGGCCATGTATGACTTGGCTTCAGAAAGTAACCCTCCAGGAGTTAGAATCTTCTTATAGATAATCAGGTTGAGATTATGTTTTCATGTGGTTGTGAAGGATTGAGTATGGTTGATTGTGGAAATTTTAGTCACTGAATTTAAGAGTCTTTGTATTAAATATATCGAAGTATATGTATAGAAGCCTTGGAGATGGGAAATTTTGGTTGGTGATCTATGCGTAACCTTGGAGGCTAATGTTATTGCGTGAGAATAGTGGAAGGAGTGGATTCTGAATATTATGATGTTCCTTGATAGTATCATTTGGATGTAGTAAATGAGTGTGCGAGCCAAGAATTTTATGTTGATTATCCTTAAAGATATGGGGTAAAGTGATGGTGGGTGAGAATAACGATGAGATGCATTAGAAATTATTCGTTAAAGTAACATGTGGGTAGAGGAGTTGACTAGAGTATGTTATTGTGAGAATAGTAGAGTCCCTCTACAAAAGTGTGTTGGATGCACTCGGTTTGAACATAGAGTTGATGTTGCCAATTTAAGAGAATTGAGCTAGTAGGGTATGGGATGATTTGGAACCTCGTGATTCAAGAGGAAGTTTATTCCTAAAAGAAAAAAAGGACGGGTTTGATATTTGAGTGATTCCCCTTTGACATATGTGTTGTTTGTTTGCAAACCACCTACTTGGAAGGTGGAGAGGTTCTTATGTTGAATCCTCGATTTTCTTTTATGATTTGACCCTTTGGTGGGGAGTGGATGATGCGTGATTGCAATAAGAATCCCTTATTTTCAGCTGTATTCTGTGTGTAAAAGAGTTTGTTTACCTTGAGCACTTTTGTGCATCCATAGTTAAAGAAAGTACTCATTGCTAAGGTAAAGAGAACGATTGAGAGTGCAAAGCACGAGATTTTTTTTGTGTTGTGCAGATTGTGTGGGTTGATACCAAAGGGAATGTTAACCCGCTGTATATTTAATTACTTCGGTTAGTTGCGAGGATTCGGAGGTTGACCGCTTTGGGTCCAAAAGATAGTTGAGCGAGTGGACTTGGTGAGATAGAATCTATTGGTGCCTGTAGGTGAGCGGAAAAGCTATGTGAGTGTGAGAAGAAGGATCGGAATTTGAAGTGGGGATCGGTGCTTTTGAGAGTATCTCCTACCAAGGGTGTGGTGAGGTTCGAGACCAAAGGAAGCTTAGCCCGAGGTACGTTGGATCTTTCACCATACTAGCGCGGATTAGGAAGTTGGCCTACCGTTTGGATCTTCCACGTGTCCATGTTGAGAAAGTACTTGCGAGACCCAGAAGTTCACATCGCTCTAGAACCTTTGGTTATTGAGCGGGATCATCCTTTGAGTCCAAGCCGTCGGATTCTAGAAAGGTCGAAAAAGTGTTGAGAAACAAGACTTTGATGTATGTCAAAGTGCTTTGGTCGCAGCAGACCGAGAGAGGCAACTTGGGAGTTGGAGTCTCGCATGCGCGCAGATGCCGGCGTTGTTCACGTCGGTGCGTGTTTTGCTAGTTGGTTGTTTTGATTTACATTGTGTTTGCGGTTAGAATTGGGTCGAATTGCTTTAAGGGGTAGAATGTAATACCCCGAAATTATTTAATTAATTGTTTAATTAATAGAGAGGGACTTAAGTGAAAAGATTAATATTAAAAGAGTTTTGGGGTTTTCGGAAAGTTAAGACAACTGGGCTTGGGCTTGGCCTGTGGGATTTTCTAGGCCCAAGAGGGGGGAGGCCACCACTTAAAACCCCAGCAGCCCCCACCCTGCGCCTCCACCCCTGCGCCTCCACCCAGCCGCCGCCTCCCCTCGTCCCGCGCCTCCCTGCCGCGCCGCTTTGCCTTGTGCCGCAGCCAGCGTATGCCGCGCCTCCCCAGCGCGTCGGCCTCCGCCGTGCCGTGTCGTGACCTCGCTGCGCCGTGGTGCAACTGCCCTTCGTCGTCGTCGTCGTCGTCGTCGCCGCGTCGTCATCGCCTTCGTCGTCGTCGTCTTGTTCCCCGGAGCGCCGTCGTCGACGTTCGTCGCTATACCGCGTGGATCCGGAGGAAGGAGAGGAGGAGATCGCGAGCGTGTTCATCGCCGTGTTCGTCGTGTTCGTCAACGTGTTCGTCATCGTGTCGTCAAGGGTAACCCCTGTTAGTCCTCTAGATGAGTTTTAATCGAGTTAGATTTCGTCGGTTTTTCTGGACCGCTGTGACAGTTTGGGTTAATCGGCTATTCTGGGTTAGATCCGTCAGGATTCAGGTCTTCACCTCTTCTAGAAAATTGTAGAGGACTTAATTATCTTTCCAGGGAGTGCTAGAACGCGTTATTCCGAGTTGTGTAGCAAAAGGTATGAATTTTCTAGTGCTGCTGTTCTGCAGATCGGGGTAGTTCTGGACAGAGTTTAGTAGATCGGTTTGTGCGATGGAAATAGTTGCGATTCAGGAGTCCTTCAAATTGAGAAAGTTGTAGATAAGTTTCTTAGCTTTCAATAGAGGTAAAGAAGTTGGGCAGATTTGGCCGAGGGGAGTTGGGGATTTAATTGAGATAAATTGTTGGGTTAATTGGGGTTGCTGTTATTTTATATCTAGAAACCCTCCACCGTCATGTTAGTAATTATTAATTAATTATTCAGGAGGAGGCGGATTCGGGGTTTAGCCTACCTTTCGTTCTTCGTTGTCTCGCGGTTGAGGCAAGTATAACCTTGCTATGATTAATCGTGTGATTGAGTGATTTGGATGATATGAGTGGTGTTTGAGTTATGGATGCTTTACTTATGAATTTGAGTAATGTTACGAGTTGTTAATGCTATTTATGTTACCGTTTACATTGTGGCATTTATGAGATTTGTTGATCGTAGTATGGTGAATGCATGTTATCTTGTTGATACATTCACATATATGCATCATATTGAGAACTGCTTGAAGTCTTGGTCATGTGGTGATCAAGCATCGAGGTCCCACACTTGCGGTGTGGGCAATTGATCCACAGCACGGAGGATGCAGGCATGGGTGTGCATTGGCGGATGCACACTCCGCGTCTGGTAAAATCACGAAGAGATGAGAAGAGGAGCTTTTGATCATAATGCATAGCATGAAATTCATATGTAATATGTTTAACGAGAGTTAATGTTCACGCTTGCATTTGATACGATTATACTGTCGAGTCGTGGACTCACTCTTGTTGTTGTTTGTCTATTTTAGGTACCAATGTAAGATCGGCATACATGGGGACATGAATGGCTAGTTGATTCACGTGCAAAATTCCTTCATTAAGAAATAAAGACAGTTATGATAATCTTATTGGCTTGATAGCTTAATTGGTTCGCTTATATTTCATCGATTAAATGTAATAAAGACTTAGTACCTTTTGGTATTATCTTTCGTTCATTATTTAGAACTTGTGCTATTCATGCTTGTCGGAAATGTTATTCGTTAATAAACAAAGGAGGTCATGCCGAAATTTTTAGGTAATTTTTTCGGCATGACCTCCTTTGTTTATTAACGTAATAACGCCCGACAAGCATGAATAGCACAAGTTCTAAATAATGAACTGAAAGATAATATCAAAATGTACTAAGTCTTTATTACATTTAACTCGATGAAATATAAATCGAACCAATTAAGCTATCAAGCCAACAAGATTATCATGACTGCTTTTATTTCTTAATGAAGGAATTGTGTACGTGAATCAACTAGCCATTCATGTCCCCATGTATGCCGATCTCACATTGGTACCTAAAATAGACAAACAACAACAAGAGTGAGTCCAACGACTCAACGAGTATAATCAGATCAAATGCAAGCATGAACATTAACTCTCAAGTTAAACATATTACATATGAATTTCATGCTATGCATTATGATCAAAAGCTCATCTTTCTCATCTCTTTCGCGATTTTACCCAGACGCGGAGTGTGCATCCGCCAATGCACACCCATGCCTGCCCTCCGCACGGACCAATTGCCCACACCGCAAGTGTGGGGACCTCGATGCTTGATCACCACATGACCAAGACTTCAACAGTTCAATATGATGCATATGTGAATGTATCAACAAGATAACATGCATTCACCATACTACGATCAACAAATCTCATAAATGTCATAATGTAAATGTAACATAAATAGCATTAACAACTCGTAACATTACTCAAATTCATAAGTAAAGCATTCATAACTCAAACACCACTCATATCATCCAAATCACTCAATCCCACGATTAATCATAGCAAGGTTATACTTGCCTCAACCGCGAGACAACGAAGAACGAGCGGCGGCGAAAACCCTAATCCGCCTCCTCCTTGACGACACGATGACGAACACGCCGACGAACACGACGAACACGCTCACGATCTCCTCCTCTCCTTCCTCCGGATCCACGCGGTATAGCGACGAACGCCGACGACGGCGCTCCGAGGAACAAGACGGCGGCGGCGAAGGCGATGACGACGCGGCGGCGGCGGCGGCGGCGAAGGCGAGTGGCACCACGGCGCAGCGAGGTCACGACACGGCACGGCGGCCCGGCAGCGCAGGGAGGCGGCGCAGCATGCAAAGCAAAGCATGGCGGGGGGAGGCGCGCACGAGGCGGGCGGCGGGGGGGGGGCGCAGGGGTGGAGGCGCAGGGGTGGGGGCTGCCGGGTTTTAAGTGGTGGCCTCCCTCCCTCTTGGGCCAAGAAAACCCACAGGCCAAGGCCTAGGCCCAGTTGTCTTAAATTTTCAGAAAACCCTCAAAACTCTTATAAATTTAATTATTTCACAAAGTCCTCTCTATTAATTAAACAATTAATTAAACAATTTACGGGATATTACATTCTACCCCTTAAATGTAATTCGACCCAATTCTAACCGCAAACACAACAAAACAAAACAACCAACTAGCAAAAAAACACGACCGACGTGAACAACGCCGGTACTGCCAAGCATGCGAGACTCAACTCCCAAGTTACCTCTCTCTCGGTCTGCTGCGACTGAGCACTTTGACATACAAAGAAAGTCTTATTTCTCAACACTTTTTCTCCCTTTCCGAATTCAGACCGACTTGGACTCAAAGGACAAATCTTGCTCAATAACCAAAGGTTCTAGAGCGATGTGAACTTCCGGTCTCGCAAGTGCTTTCTCAACATGGACACATGGAACACGTTATGCCTTTGCGCGATAGCCTCGGGAAGATCCAAGCGGTAAGCCAACTTCCCAATCCGCTAGTATGGTGAAAGGTCCAACGCACCTAGGGCTAAGCTTCCTTTGGTACCGAACCTCACCACACCCTTAGTAGGAGATACTCAAGAGCACCGATCTCCCACCCCAAACTCCAAGTCCCTCCTTCTCACATCAAGATAACTCTTCCGCCTACTGCAGGCGACCAACAAATCTGTCTTACCAAAGCCACTCTCTCAACGGTCTTCGGACCCAATCCGTCCTAAGATCGCCGCCCACCGCTTCCCAAAGAAGGCGACCTGCACTTACGGCCATACAACACTTCAAAAGGAGCTGCTTTGATACTAGAGTGATAACTGTTATTATAGGCAAACTCTGCCAGGGTAATTGATCCTCCCAACTACCCTTCCAAGACAAAGACACAAGACCTCAACATGTCCTCCAAAGTTTGGATAGTCCGCTCGATCGTCCATCGGTCTGCGGTGAAAAGCCGTGCTCAAGCAGCCGAGTGCCCAAAGCACTCAAATTCTCCCAAAACTTGGAAACAAACTTGGCATCTCTGAGGAAATTATGGTCTTAGGCACACCATGCAGCCTCACAATTTCCGAACATAAATAGGAGCCGATCACTCGCTGAGTTGGTTGTGCGGATAGGAATGAAGTGCGCTGACTTACTGAACCGATCCACAACAACCCAAATTGCGTCCTTGCCTCTCGGCGACCGAGGCAACGCGACCACAAAATCCATAGAAATATCATCCCACGGCCATTGAGGAACCTCCAATGGCTGCAATATCCTACCGGCCTCTTGTGTTCGACTTTCACTTGCGACAAATACCACACGAGACCACATAATTGGCTATATCCACCTTCATCCTTTTCCACCGTAAATTTCGCTTCAAATCACGATACATCTTAGTCTCTCCCGGATGAACTATATACGGGGTGCGATGAGCTTCTCTCAAAATGTCATCCTTAACCCCGCTTTATGCACGCATAAACGCCCTTTAAAGCGCAATGCACCTGACATATCCAAGCTGAAATCCCCTTCTTTTCCCATTTCCAACCGTTTCATAACCCTCTCAAAACCGATCGATCACAGCCTCCCTTTTCGCCTCGGTATAGCCGACTCTAGGATCAACTGGTCTCCACTCGGCCGTACCGCATAGTAGTAAGATATCCCCATACGATTAAAATCAGCAACCAAACAATCCAGGGTAGCAGGCGTCGCCTTGCGACTCAGCGCATCGGCCACCACATTGGCCTTGCCAGGATGATACTGAATGGTTAGATCATAATCCTTGATCAACTCTAACCATCTGCGCTGCCTCAAATTCAGATCCTTCTGGGTAAAGATGTACTTGAGACTCTTGTGATCGGTAAACACGTCACAAGTCTCACCATACAGATAGTGCCTCCAAAGCTTTAATGCAAACACAACTGCAGCCAGCTCTAGATCATGCGTAGGGTAATTCTGTTCATGCTTTTTCAGCTGCCTCGATGCGTAAGCCAACACCTTACCATCTTGCATAAGCACACAACCCAGCCCAACTCTTGATGCATCAGAGAAAACTGTGAATCGCTTCCCTGGCTCTGGAACAGAGAGAACAGGAGCGGTCACCAGCTTTTCCTTCAAAATCTGAAATCTGCGCTCACAATCATCATCCCACTGAAACCTCATGTCCTTCTGAGTGAGCCTCGACAAGGGCTTGGCGATGATGGAGAAATCTTGCACAAAGCGCCGATAATAACCTGCCAATCCGAGGAAGCTCCTCACCTCCTTGACATTGGTCGGCCTCTCCCAATCCACCACCGAAGAAACTTTACTTGGATCTACTGATACTCCCTTATCACTGATGATGTGACCCAAGAACCCCACCTGAGTCACCCAGAACTCACACTTCTTGAGCTTCGCATAAAACTTATGCTCTCTTAGTGTTGCCAACACTTGTCTCAGATGCCGCTCATGATCCGCTTCACTCTTCGAATAAATCAAGATATCATCAATGAATACGACCACAAAGTCGTCCAAATATTCATGCAACATCCTGTTCATTGTCTCCATGAAAGCGGCAGGGGCATTTGTTAGTCCAAAAGACATAACTTTAAATTCAAAATGCCCATACCGTGGAGAACGCCGCTTTCTCAATGTCCTCCTCTCGGACAGAATTTGATTGTACCCGATCGAGATCAATCTTTGAAAATACCTTAGCTCCCCTCAACTGATCAAACAGATCCTCAATACGGGGTAAAGGATACTTATTCTTGATGGTCAGCTGGTTGAGAGCACGGTAATCAATACACATGCGCCAACTCCCATCTTTCTTCTTGACAAAAAGCACTGGTGCTCCCCACGGAGACACGCCGGGCGAATAAGATCCTTTGCTTTCGGATCATCCAACCGCTTCTTTAGCTCTTCTTGGACAGTCGAGCTAATCGGACGGAGTTATTGAAACCGGTCGTGCTCCCAACTAAATCAATTTCAACTCCACCGGACGCGAGGTGGCATCCTCGCAACTCTCTCGAAAAACATCCACAAATTCCGGACCATCGAATCGCTCTGCAATCAAAGAGGAATTTGGCTTTTCCACAAGGGATAAAAGAAATCCACTCTTTACTGCTCTACTACCAGGAAAAAGACTAGCCAACACACTGGATGTACAGGAGGGTGCACTACCCTGAAACACTAACTCTTGGCCTGATGGCGATTGCAAAGTTACTGTCTTCCAAAACAGGATATGACAAAGACGGTAACTATGCAACCAATCCATTCCCAAAATAACATCAAACGGCTCCATCCTCATAACCATCGATTAGCAACAAAATGTTCTCCATCTATGGTAATCATGCAACTCGACAGATCGTGGAACGGAAAGAATTCCACCCTGAATGAACCAAAACAGATGAGCTATAGACGCAAACTCAACTCGACCCGACTAGCAAACTCTACTAAGCAAAGGAAAAAGTAGCTCGGAATCAAAGCAACAAAAGCCTCCACCGAGTCCACCAAAAGCGCACTGTCACCACATCGGGACGACCTGCCGGCTCGGCCGTCGGCAAGGCGTGGGATCGACGCTGAGTGCCAGCGCCACAACACCGGATACGGCGAGCCACCGCTGAGGAGTCAAGGCGCCATCGCTGGAAACAACGCCGTGGGAGGAGGCGGCCAAAAGTACCGGAGGCATCCTCCAGCGAAGGATAGGGAGGCGGGCGGCGCCTGTTCGAGTAGGGCAGCTGCTAGCATCCGCATGCACCCAGAAAGAAGCTGCTGGGCCGAAGGTCTGCTGAATGGTTCCCACTTGATGATACTGGCGGGGTTACGCTTGCAAACCGAAGCTTTGTGGCCCTCCTGACCACAATGACGGCAAGCTCCCGTCCAAGCACACTCCGACGCCCGATGTCCAGCACCACACTTGAAGCATTTCATCCCCTGACCCGGGACCGGACGTACCATCGAGCACCACTGGGAACAAAAAGTGGAAGACGCACAGGACTTGTTGAACTTAGACTTGAAAGAATTCTCGACCCTTGAACTTCTTATGAACCGCTTCACCGATCCACCACTGCCAAAGCTCTTCTTCTGACTGCTCTCTGAACCCTCAAGAGTCGCATTACCACCCGTCCCCTGCAGTCCTTCCCCAAGCTGTATCTCTAACTCCATGCCTCTAGCTTGCTCCACCAGGGAGCTAAAGTCACGAAGCTCCAAAGCTCCTAGCACCTGGCGAAACTCCTGCCTGAGTCCTCTGCGAAACCTCTTGGCTTTCTCCACATCATTGGTAGCCACAAAGGGTACGAAGAGGATTATTTTGTGAAATCCCACTTCATACTCGGATACCGACATCTTACCCTGCTTGAAGTTGTTCAACGACACCTCCATCCTCTCCACGAATGAAGCGGTAGTATCTCTTTCTGAATCGCTCATAAACACCTCCCAAGTCGCTGGACCAAGGGCGCAGATCCGGTGACAGACTCCTTCCCACCGAGATCCGCCGCCTTCAAATGAAAAGCCACAAATCGAGCTCTTTGCTCGGATGATGACCTAGCACCTCCGGATGCCTCTCTATATGACGCAACCGCTTAGCGGCATCAACGGCATCCTAGTCCATCGGCGCCCAACCTCAACGCATTCCATCGATGCAAACCCATCACACCCATTGCCAAGGGTCGCGGGGATACGCAGCGCGCTCGGGTGCGGGGTGGAGACGGTTTCCTGAACCGTGAAGCAACCTCTTCCTCTCGATCCCACAGACTAGCCTCTCGGCAAAGAAAGTTACATTCAATCAAGGGGCACACTGGCTTCGTCGGGCTCACGGCCACGACCACGACCACGGCCTCTACCCTTGCCATCTCTATATAACATAAATAAATATAGAGTCACACATGATACACAATTAATAATCGAATCAAGACAATGATACAGATGCGATGCAAAACCCATCCCCATCTACTGTGCACAGTGTGTCAAGTTTAATATTTTCACTACCACGGACCTCTGACCGCTCGATACCAATCAGAACACCCCCACCTAACATAGGCCTGAAATGCTACTAACTATCCACAATATATCAACAACTAATATAAATTACCTAAAAATTTTGGCATGACCTCCTTTGTTTATTAACGTAATAACATTTCCGACAAGCATGAATAGCACAAGTTCTAAATAATGAACGGAAAGATAATACCAAAAGGTACTAAGTCTTTATTACATTTAATCTGATGAAATATAAACTGAACCAATTAAGCTATCAAGCCAATAAGATTATCATAACTGTCTTTATTTCTTAATGAAGGAATTGTGCACGTGAATCTGAACTAGCCATTCATGTCCCCATGTATGCTGATCTTACATTGGTACCTAAAATAGACAAACAACAACAAGAGTGAGTCCACGACTCAGCAAGTATAACTGTATCAAATGCAAGCGTGAACATTAACTCACAAGTTAAACATATTACATATGAATTTCATGCTATGCATTATGATCAAAAGCTCCTCTTTCTCATCTCTTTCGCATTTTACCCAGACGCGGGTGTGCATCCGTCAATGCACACCCATGCCTGCACCCTCCGGTGCAGGGGACCAGTGCCCACACTCGCAAGTGTGGGGACCTCGATGCTTGATCACCACATGACCAAGACTTCAACAGTTCTCAATATGATGCATATATGTGAATGTATCAACAAGATAACATGCATTCACCATACTACGCATCAACAAATCTCATAAATGCCATAATGTAAACAGAACATAAATAGCATTAACAACTCAGAACATTAGTCAAATTCATAAGTAAAGCATTCATAACTCAAACACCACTCATATCATCCAAATCACTCAATCCCACAGATTAATCATAGCAAGGTTATACTTGCCTCAACCGCGAGACAACGAAGAACGGCGGAAAGCGAAACCCCTAATCCGCTCTCCTCCCTTGACGACACGATGGCGAACACGTCGGCGAACACGATGAACACGCCGCGATCTCCTCCTCTCCTTCCTCCGGATCCACGCGCGGTATAGCGCCGACGTCGGCGGCGCCGAGGAACAAGACGGCGACGACGAAGGCGATGACGACGCGGCGGCGGCGGCGACGACGAAGGCGGCACACCACGGCGCAGCGAGGTCACGACACGGCACGGCGGAGGCGGCGGCGCGGGGAGGCGCGGCAACACGCTGCAAGCTGCGGCGGCAACAGGCAAAGCGGCCAGGCAGGGAGGCGCAAGACAGAGGCGGCGGCGGGCTGGGGGTGGAGGCGCAGGTGGAGGCGCAGGGGTGGGGGCTGCCGGGTTTTAAGAGGTGGCCTCCCTCCCTCTTGGGCCAAGAAAACCCACAGGCCAAGGCCTAGGCCCAGTTGTCTTAAATTTTCGAAAACCCTCAAAACTCTTATAAATTTAATTATTTCACAAAAGTCCCTCTCTCTATTAATTAAACAATTAATTAAACAATTTCCGGGATATTACAGGGGTAGTACCTCAATGCTTTGAGTCCTTCCTAAAGCGTGATTCTTTCATCTCCAGTGAGGCCTGACAGCACCTCCCTGGCTCATTCCTCCTAGAGTACTGGATCGACCATGGACTCCCTTTGCTGTGCTTCACCCCAACAGATCTGTATTGTGGTCACACCACCTTCAGCCACAAAGATTAGTGAGAATAACAAGAAAAAACAAGAGTTTGTGGTTTTGTGGGGAAGAATAAGAAAGACAAGCAGGAGGATGGTGGCGCGCATGTTGTTGAGAAGAAAGAATTTGTGGCTTAGGAGAAAGAAGATGAAGACATGAGAGAGATAGAGCCACAGAGGTGAGGAAAGTGGCGGCTGTTCTAGAAAGAAATATTTGATCATTTGCCCCATCTTTCATGTGCATTTGATAAAATACCATGTGATGTCTTATTTACATGTGGGTCTAAGTCTTGTATGTAAGTGACACATCGCAGGGCATTTTATCAAATGCAATGTAAGATGGAGCAAATGATCAAATCCCTTTTCTAGAAATGGGAGTGGTGGGCTGTGACTTGTGAGCTCCAGAACAAGGCTAGAGTTTTGTTGGTGGGAATGGATGGCTGGATGGAGTGAGAGTTTTGATCCGTTGGCATAGAATGGATGGTTGTAGATGTGCTACTAAATTGTTGTAAAAATAACTAAATACATTCTAAAAAAATTTAATGAAAAAAGTTAACCAAACTACATGCTAATATTTATGTGTACTTAGTAACTATTATGTACATGGGAGCCTAAATTTAGGGGCACAAATAAAATACTTATATTTTATACTTGCAATTATTTTTTTCACAATCTTAATTCATGTACAATTTTCATTTCTCCGTAGAAACAAAATTAATTTTATGGCACTTCGAAGAGTCACCAAAAGTTGTATGGTATGACGCTTTAAAGAAGAGTCAGCCTAAGTGTCACAAGGAGTACAAATATCACCATGCTTCGCTTATGCGTCACCGTGAGGGTCACAAAACACCAATCTAAAACAATTCTCGGTGTCACAGCAAGAGAGTCACTAAATGACCTTTTTCTTGTAGTGGTTAAATCCTATGTCATGGGAGAAAAAGAAAAGAAAAGTAGCAACGGATCTACATGGTGCGACCTTAAGTACCACGTATATCTAACCAAGCAATGTATACAAGCTATTTGTATATTTATCTGTTGCATTTGTTGATTCAAATTTGAACTTTATTACGTGTCCATATGACCAAGCAAGATACGTCGAAGAACAAAATTTTCACGAGAAAAAAAAGCAATAACATACGTGTGATTCTCATGAAAAGCAGTCATATGTTTTCTTTTTTTTTTGAAAGCGTGGCAGGAGTGCTGTCGTATTTAATTAAAGGGGAGAAGAAAGATCAGAGTATAGGTGTGCCCCGAAAGGCGAGGTACAGGCCCAGCTAAAAGCACCGGGAGGAGGTTAAGTTAAGTTGTTACAGGATTGAGTTGTAGCTCCGTCGGTCTCTTGGCTCCTGCAATGACCCAAGTTCCGACCTCCTTCATGCAGGCAATCAATGACGTCGGTATGGACGCCTTTGATTGAAATATGCGGGCATTCCTTTTCTTCCAAATTTCCCATGTGACCAGCATGACGAGCATTGCCATAAATTTTCATGGAGCTCCAGCGGAAAGGATGGCCGTCTCCCACCATTGCTGGATAGAGGACTAGGTCTGCTAGCTTGCTGGGTTCAACGAGGCATTCGCTATCCATTGTGCAATGGCTACCGAGATGCTTGTGGAAAACACCATTCCGCCAAAAGGTGGATAATAGTCTCCGGCACATGCGTACATAGAGGGCATAGATGTTGGCTCAACCACCCATGCTGGGCTAGATGGTCTACTATCCAGATTCTATTTTGTATGGCTAGCTAAGCAAAGGTTTTGCATTTTTGAGGTGCCAAAATCTTCCAGACTAGGGCATTAATGGTGGTGTGTGTTGTTCCAAGGAAGGGGGCTCTGTATGCCAAGGCAGCAGTGTAAATTCCATTCAGAGTGAGCTTCCATGTTATGGTGTCCTTGTTGCCGGCCTGTAGGGGCATCGTGGAGAGGAGCCCCCAAATAGCAACTAGCATGTGTATGTGTTTTACCATGATCCCTGATAACAAGTCGAGATCCCTAGCCATTTATTGTCCATCAATACTATCTGTAGCATGCTTTTCTTTATTCTGGAGGCACCGTAGATGGTCGGCGTAATGCCACACAATTTGTTTCCATGTGCCCATGATGAATTCGAGAACGATGCCCTTTTCCCATCACCAATCTGTATGCTGGTAGATGCCACAAATAGCTCCTGATCTTTGTCATCACATGGTGTTTCCATCTTGTGCCATGATCTATTTACAAGAGCCCACTCATGCCACAGCCATCTGAGTTTGAGGGCCCTAGTGAAACGCTCTAGGTCGAATCGGCCGATTCCTCCTAGGTGGGCTGGTCTGCAGACTTTGTCCCAATTTACCTTGTATTTGCCACCCGATACCTGTTATGATCCCACCCATAGGAATCGATGTGTCTGCTTGTTGAGGGATTTGAGCACACAATTTGGTACTTTGATGGCTGTAAGAAGATAGGTGGACTAGGTCGTTAGGACTGATTTGATGAGGGTTTTTTTTGCCTGCAAAGGTAAGTGTAACACCCCAGGACCCACGATGCCCTGGGATGCTACTAAAACTGCTCTACAACTAGCTAATTTACGAAAATAAAATAAACTGGCAACAATTACTAAACAAGATAGTATAAGCGGAAGCATAAACAACTAAAGTAAACAGAATAAAGATAACAATTCATTATTCATAATCATCTCTAACATAAAAACCAAAGGAACAATTCCAATTCAACATTATTAAGATGAAACATTCATCACTATGATCACTAAGCAAAAGACTAGAATTCCTTCAACTTTATTTTAGTATTAAGATTATAATCCAAATGCATCAGTGTGGTGCTGCTCTACCCTTCCCATGCATGCTCAAAGTCCACCTGTAGGGAGGGGGAAACAAGGGTGAGATAAAAATCTCAGCAAGTAAATTGTTTAACATGCTATTCAAACTATAAACAATTGTACATCATCATTTATAATTCCATACAACTACAACCACAATTCATGTCAGATTTAATTGGCATATGAATGCAGTCATTTAAATAGCAATTTAAACCATATGAAACATTTAGTCTTCCACAACTACAATAGATTAATCATCAACATTTAATCTTTCACAAATAACAATGTTATATCCTCAACTTCAAACCACCATCAAAGACAATAAAACATATGTAAGATCATCCCACTACTTTAGTAATTCTCACATCCACAATTGCTATCAACAATTAATACAAGTGAAAAGAATATCATGCCATCACCTCAACCCTTACCATACACAAGGGGCGAACTCCAATCCACGACCACATCCACAATCCTCATACCACAAGTAACTCACATGAGCCAATTCCACATTACCACTAGAAAGTTGTATATTCCACAAAATAACATCACCACAATATATATTGCATATGTATGCAAATGAATATTTCCACAATGCAATAAATATGAATGCTTCATGTTATGCTCCACATCACTCTTGCCAGGGCAGGAATATACGATGCTTCCGCGGGCGAAGAGGTGCATCGTATTACTGTAATATCCCGAACGTCGTTACGGCGTAAGATTTTATAACAATCGCGGAGTCGCCGGTTTTTCGGTAAATTGCGGGAAGGGAAAGATATGAATTGTAAAACTTTGTAAAATGAATTAAATAAATTAAAATAATTAATTTGGATATTTTGTGTTGTCCGGAGGGTGGGCTGTACGATTTGGGCCACCACCCAAATGGGGCCCGCCCCTCCCAAACCCTAACACCCTCTTTATAAACCCCTTCCCTTGGCCCCTCCCCTCTTTCCACCCCAAACCAGCCACCACCACCCTTTGGGCGCCCCCCCTTCTCCCCCTTGCTGCTGCCATGATGCCAAGGAAGAAAATAAAGGGAAGAGAGGAAGGAGAATGAGAAGGAGAAGGAGAAGGAAAGAGAAGAGGAGGAAAAGATTGGGAAAATTTCTTCATCTAGTTAATTTTTCCCCACCCCAAATCCTCTGTTTTATGGATTAATTAAGGTTCTTGGCACGGAATTTGTTGTTAGATATTAGATCAATTGCCCGATTAGAGTTTAGTCGCGGGCTGATTTTAGATCGATTCGTGCCGCGCGGCTTGTCGTGCAGTTTTGATCTAGAAAACGAATTTTCCTGCGGGTCTTCCCAAAAGGAAAGTTGTAAAGGACTTCCATATGTATCTCCTGTAATTTTTTCAAATGTTTCTACCGTAGTATCTGGGAGATACGGAGTCGGCAATACCGCTGTCCGTCAGGCGGATAGATTGGTACAGTCCGGCGGTAATCCGGTGATTTAAAATAGTAAACTAATTTTCCTGTGGGTCTTCCCAAAAGAAATGTTGTAGAGGACTTCGATATGTATCTCCTGTATTTTTTCAAATTTTTCTACTATGGGATCTGGGAGATACAGAGACGACAATACCGCTGTCCGTCAGGCGGACAGATTGGTATAGTCCGGCGGTAATCCGAAGATTTAAAATATTAAACGAATTTTTCTACGGGTCTTCCCAAAAGGAAAGTTGTAGAGGACTTTCATATATATCTCTTGTAGTTGTTTCAAATATTTCTACCATGGGATCTGGGAGATACGGAGACGGCAATACCGCTGTCTGTCAGGCGGACAGATTGGTACAGTCCGACGGTAATCCGGAGATGAAAAATAGTAAACGAATTTTCTAGACATGGTCATAGTTGAGAAAGTTGTGGATAATTTAGAGAAATAGCTTTTGTATAAAGTTTATAATTTTTAGACCTCTGTGCTGTCGTTGGCACGCGTTTTGAATACTGCTGTCCAATCAGCCAGAATAGAGTTCTTCCTCTGTTTTGGGCATTAAATTACATCTAGTTGTGATCCGAATAAAAATAGGTGTTCTACATAAAAATTGTAGGTTTTTAAGTCACGAATCCAGAGAGGTATCATTTTCTGTTTTTAGATTTATATTTTTAAAGATACGTAATTGTGAAGCAGCGCTGCTGCAGAGGGTATTATGTTGGTTTGTTGGGCGGAGTAGAGATTGTGCGGGTTCGGGTTTCTAGCGATATTTTATATATTTATGTCATGCTTGTACGCTGTGGTAGTGTGCTGAGAGTTGTCTTATGGACAGGTGGTCTTGTCCCTGAGCGCTCTTGAATTTTGTTGATCTTCGCTTCGTCGGATTGAGGCAAGTGAACGTAGCGGTGGTTGCTACTGTTTAACTTGTTATTCCTTCTACTTGCAATTTACATTATTATCTTAATTTGATACATGATGCTATGATTGCATGATATTTTAATTGTGGAGATGATAGCAAACATTGATATGTTGATATTATGCTAGTAGACATGTGGAATTCTTGCTTATTGATATAATGTGGACATGAAAATAACATGTGGTGGATGTGGAGATGTTGAGAGCATAAAAATGCTCCTTGTGGATGAATTAATATGATTAATGAATTATCATATCATTCATGTCATATCATGTCATTTGCATATGTGGATGTCGCCGCACTTAGCGCGATCGTGCATCTGACATCGATCGTATATTGTCGTAATACGATGCACCTCTTCGCCTACGGAAGCATCGTATATTGCCGTAATACGATGAACTACAATTCCTACCCTGGCAAGAGTGATGTGGAGCATAGCATGAAGCATTCATATGCATTGCATTGTGGAAATATTCATTTGCATACATATGCAATATATATTGTGGTGATGTTATTTTGTGGAATATACAACGTTTTAGTTGTAATGTGGAATTGGCTCATGTGAGCTACTTGTGGTATGAGGATTGTGGATGTCGTCGTGGAATGGGGTTCGTCCCTTGTGTATGGTAAGGGTTATGGTGATGGAATGAGATTCTTTTCTTTTGTATTAATTGTTGATAGCAATTGTGGATGTGAGAATTAATAAAGTAGTGGGTTGATCATATATATGTTTTATTGTATTTGATGGTGATTTGAAGTTGAGGATATAACATTGTTATTTGTGAAAGATTAAATGACGTTGATGATTAATCTATTGTAGTTGTGGAAGACTAAATGTTTCATATGCATTTAACTGATATTTAAATGACTGCATTCTTATGCCAATTAAATCTGAAATTTTAAGAGGTATGATTCATGAAAGTTTATGGTGGTTTAATAATTATTAACATAAATTGTAATTGTGGATGTATGGAATTACAATGATGATGTTTAAATTGCTTGTAATTTGAATAACTTGTTAAACTGTTTGCTTGCTGAGATTTTTATCTCACTCTTGTTTCCCCCTCCCTAAAGGTGGTCTTTGAGCATGCATTGGAAAGGGTAGAGTGGCACCGCACTGATGCACTTGGATTATAATCTTAATGCGGGAATAAAGTTGAAAGCAATCTAGTTTTGTATAGCTATCTTATTGACAAATGTTTATTCTTAGTAATATTAAATGTGTGTACCTTTCCTATGGATATTATGTTATAGTTGAATATGATTATTGAATTGTTATTATCTTGTTTTCCTTTAGTTGTTTACGCTTCCGCTTATATTATATTGTTTAGTTTTTGTTGCTAGTTTAGTTTATTCTATAAATTGGCTAGTCGTAGAGCAGTTTTAGTAGCATCCCAGGGTACTGTGGATCCTGGGGTGTTACAATTACGGCAATATACGATGTTGTACCGGTATGTACCAATCTGTCCGCCTGATGGACAGCGGTATTTCTATCTCCGTATCTCCCAGATCCCACGGTAGAAACATTTGAAAAAAATAAGAGAGATACATATGGAAGTCCTCCACAACTTTCCTTTTGGGAAGACCCACAAAAAAATTCGTTTAATATTTTAAATCTCCGGATTACCGCCGGATTGTACCAATCTGTCCGCCTGACGGACAGCGGTATTTCCGACTCCGTATCTCCCAGATCCCACGGTAGAAAATTTTGAACAAAATACAGGAGATACATCTGGAAGTCCTCTACAACTTTTATTTTGGTAAGACCCGCAGGAAAATTCGTTTTCTAGATCAAAACTGCGTAACAAACCGCACGGTGCGAATGGATCTAAAAGCAGTCTGCGTCTAATCTTTAATCGAGCATTTGATCTGTTATCTACCAACAAATTCCGTGCCAAGAAACTTAATTAATCCATAAAACAGAAGATTTGCGATGGAAAAAAATTACCTAGATGAAGAATTTTCCCAATTTTTCCTCCTCTTCTTCTTCTCCTTCTCCTTCTCCTCCTTCTCCTTCTCCTTCTCCTTCTCCTTCTCCTTCTCCTTCTCCTTCCTCTCTTCCCTTTCTTTTCTTCCTTGGCACCCTGGCAGCAGCAAGGGGGGAGAAGGGGGGCGCCCAAGGGGGGTGGTGGCGGCTGGTTTGGGGTGGAAAGAGGGAAGGGGCCAAGGGAGGAGGTTTATAAATAGGGTGCTAGGGTTTGGGAGGGGTACGGCCCCCATTTGGGCCGGCCGCCCAAAGCGGCCGCCCACCCTCTGGACAGCCCAAAACATTCAAATTAATTGTTTTAATTTATTTAATTCATTTTACAATGTTCTATAATTTATTTTTTTTCCTTCCCGCGATTTACCGAAAACCGGCGATTATGCGATTGATTTAAAATCTTATGCTGTAACGACGTTCGGGATATTACATTCTCCCCACCTAAAAAGGATTCGTCCTCAAATCTCGCTCCTCAACCCACGAGACAAAAAGAACAATCGAGGAAAGAACAACCAAAGAATAGAGCATCCCAAGGATAGAACATCACGAGGGAACAACCATTACGAGTTCTCACTCGCTTCGAAGAATTTGGGTCCTTTTTCTACATTTGAGCTTCAAGCTCCACGTCACCTCCCTCCGGATCGATTCGTCAAGAGGGCACCCACATCAACTCCGATGAGTTCCACGACATGCGCAGGTCAACACCGAGCACCCGCAACTCCTTTGTCGGCTCTAAGCGGCCGACAGATCCTGTCTTTCTCGCATAATTCCCGCCACAACTATCAAGCCACTATCTAATATCATCCTCCTTCTTAGAATATTTTTCTCTATATATTATAATCGGGATAATATATTGTACCCCTTTTAAAGAATTCAACCACATATTTCACTCATAACATTACTTGAAGCACAAACAATAACTGTTGCAAAAGTAACACAACCACAAGAAGAATGAAGCATTCTCAAGCAACGCACTAGCAACCAGCTCTCCTTCAAAGGACCACGGTCGAAATCAAAGGATTCACAACAAAATCATTCACACTCTCCAAATAGACATTTGGAGAATCCACACTACACAAGCCAAGAGTGAAAATCACTCGACAGACCAAAACTATCATTTTCTTTTCCTAATTGGAAAAGAATACACCACAACATATAACAACTCAAATTGCAGATGACCTCTGCCATAAACACACAGTTTAAACAAGAATCAAGTGAGCATATTACTGCTCGAGATATTATTAATTTCCCAATCCATTCCTTTTGGAAATTTAACTTCCTTGAACCAAGGATTTCCAAATCATTACCCAACACACCAACTAGATGCTATACACCTCTTAAAAGACTTTGCAACCCAAATCAAAATATCCCTTTCTTGGAGAGGCAAAAGGAAGTAAATTCCAGCACAAAGGAAGATGGTACCATCTGCA
Source organism: Bonia amplexicaulis (assembly GCA_036346245.1). Taxonomy (NCBI): domain Eukaryota; kingdom Viridiplantae; phylum Streptophyta; class Magnoliopsida; order Poales; family Poaceae; genus Bonia; species Bonia amplexicaulis. Next base: position 13,645,539 of record CM070764.1, read on the forward strand.
ATAAACACAAGACCAGAAGAAAAGGCAATAAATCTTGGACAACAAAAGATAAGATCACAGCTGAAGGCACATGCCTCCTCAAGAAGAAGAAAAAAACAAATCTCAACAAGTAAGAATACAATATTGCCATTCGAGCTCAAGAAGCCCTTATGCGGCGAATATATTGCCATTTGAGCTCAAGTAACTCTTATGCGGCGAGAATAAGAAGTCAAACACACCTAAAAAAATGCACAACTTGACTTCAACCTCCAATACTTTTACCACACTCTTTCTTTTAACAAAGAGAACAACTTTTTTATTACGGTATCACCTTGACAATTCCATCCAAGAGAATTAAAGACCACAACGCATTAATCCCTTAAGAACTAATAAACGCTCTTGCTCAAAACAATTACAACTGTCACATAAGTCATGAGATCAATAAGATCGCATTCGCAAAAACAAATCAAACTTTTGACTCAAATAGTATCATGGAGGTTATCAAACTATTTTATTTATACAACATTCAGCATTATTGTAACACCCCAGCCTAACATAGGCCTGAAATGCTACTAACTATCCACAATATATCAACAACTAATATAAATTACCTAAAAATTTCGGCATGACCTCCTTTGTTTATTAACGTAATAACAGTTCCGACAAGCATGAATAGCACAAGTTCTAAATAATGAACGGAAAGATAATATCAAAATATACTAAGTCTTTATTACATTTAATCTGATGAAATATAAACTGAACCAATTAAGCTATCAAGCCAACAAGATTATCATGACTGTCTTTATTTCTTAATGAAGGAATTGTGCACGTGAATCTGAACTAGCCATTCATGTCCCCATGTATGCTGATCTCACATTGGTACCTAAAATAGACAAACAACAACAAGAGTGAGTCCAACGACTCAGCAAGTATAACTGTATCAAATGCAAGCATGAACATTAACTCTCAAGTTAAACATATTACATATGAATTTCATGCTATGCATTATGATCAAAAGCTCCTCTTTCTCATCTCTTTCGCATTTTACCGTGTCGGCGGAGTATGCATCCGTCAATGCACACCCATGCCTGCACCCTCGGGTGCAGGGACCAATTGCCCACTCCGCAAGTGTGGGGACCTCGATGCTTGATCACCTCATGACCAAGACTTCAACAATTCTCAATATGATGCATATATGTGAATGTATCAACAAGATAACATGCATTCACCATACTACGATCAACAAATCTCATAAAGGCCATAATGTAAACAGAACATAAATAGCATTCTCAATTCATCACTTACTCAAACTCACAATTTAAACAATCATGATTCATCCATCATCCAAACAATTCAAGAAATCCATAGACATACAGATTTTCACATCATAAATATACTTGCCTCAACCGCGAGAAAATGAAGAACGCGTAGAAGGCACAACCCCCGGAATCCGCTCTCCTCCTGAATATTTAATTAATAATTACTAACATAACAGTAACGGGTTTCTAGATACAAAATATCAGCAACCCCAAATTCCCCAACAATTTATCTCAATTAAAATCCCCAACTCCCTCGGCCAAATCGCCCAACCACGACGACCGACTTCCAAAAATCATAACTTTCAGACGTAACTCCAAGTAAGCGTTCTTGGACTCTCTGTAAACACAATTAAATTATCTACAAAAACTTAGTTGGAGAGACTCTCGATTCGACCATTTACTAACCGATCCAAACCCTTTTCTAAAGCATCCAAATTCACGTCGGACTCTCTGGACCGCGCACTAAAACAGGCATAACTTTCGCCCAGAAACTCCGAATCCGGACTTCTTTACCTCTATTGAAAGCTAAGAAACTTATCTACAACTTTATCAATTTGAAGGACTCCTGAATCGCAACTATTTCCGTCGCACAAACCGATCTACTAAACTCTGTCCAGAACTACCCTGATCTGCAGAATAGTAACACTAGAAAATTCATAACTTTCGCTACACAAATTCGAATCACGTGTTCTTGTACTCCCTGGAAACATAATTAAACCCTCTACAACTTTCTAGAAGGGGTCCAGACCTGAATCCCGACGAAACTAGATCAAAACCACCGAGAAACAACTACTATCCCAGCAGCCCAGAAAACCGACGAATCTAACTTGATTAAAAACCAATCTAGAGACTACCAGGGATTACCCTTGACGACACGACGACGCACACGTCGACGAACACGACGAACACGGCGACGAACACGCCCGCGGTCTCCTCCTCTCCTTCCTCCGGATCCACGCGACACGGCGATTTAACGGCGACGCGGCGCTCCGGGAGGAGACGACGACGAAGACGACGACGGCGGCGGCGGCGACGAAGACAGAGGCACCACGGCGCAGCGAGGACGACGACGCGCACGGTGGATACGGCGCGGCAGCGGGGCGGCGCGGCGGCCGGCGCGCGGCGGCGGGCGGCACGCCGTGCAAGGCGCTGCAGAGGGGCGCAGGGAGGCGCAGGGAGGCGGGGGCGGCGGCTCCTTGGGGTGGGGCTGCCTAGGGTTTTAAGAGGTGGCCTCTCCTCCCTCTTGGGCCTAAAAACCCACAGGCCAAACCCACAGGCCAAGGCCTAGGCCCAGTTGCCTTAGATTTTCGAAAACCCTCAAAATTCTTACAAATTTAATTATTTCACAAAGACCATCTCTATTAATTAAACAATTAATTAAATAATTTCGGTATTACATTCTACCCCTTAAATGCAATTCGACCCAATTCTAACCGCAAACACAATGTAAATCAAAACAACCAACTAGCAAAACACGCACCGACGTGAACAACGCCGGTCTTGCTTTCGCATGCGAGACTCCAACTCGGTTGCCTCTCTCTCGGTCTGCTGCGACGAGCACTTTGACATCAAACAAAGTCTTGTTTCTCAACACTTTTTCTGACCTTTCTAGAATCCGCACTGGCTTGGACTCAAAGGACATATCCTGCTCAATAACCAAAGGTTCTAGAGCGATGTGAACTTCTGGGTCTCGCAAGTACTTTCTCAACATGGACACGTGGAACACGTTATGCACTCCGCGCATAGCCTCAAGAAGATCCAAACGGTAGGCCAACTTCCCAATCCGCGCTAGTATGGTGAAAGGTCCAACGTACCTCGGGCTAAGCTTCCCTTTGGTACCGAATCTCACCACACCCTAGGTGGGAGATACTCTCAAAAGCACCTGATCCCCCACTTCGAATTCCCGATCCCTTCTTCTCACATTCACATAGCTTTTACGCACACCAGGCACCAATGATTCTATCTTACCAAGTCCACTCGTTCAACTATCTTTTGGACCCAAAGCGGTCAACCTCCGAATCCTCGCAACTAACCGAAGCAATTAAATACACAGCGGGTTAACATTCCCTTTGGTATCAACCCACACAATCTGCACAACACAAAAAAAATCTCGTGCTTTGCACTCTCAATCGTTCTCTTTACCTTAGCAATGAGTACTTCCTTTAACTATGGATGCACAAAAGTGCTCAAGGTAAACAAACTCTTTTACACACGTAATACAACTGAAAATAAGGGATTCTTCTGCAATCACGCATCACCCACTCCCACCAAAGGGTCAAATCATAAAAGAAAATCGAGGATTCAACATAAGAACCTCCACACCTTCCAAGTAGGTGGTTTGCAAACAAACAACACATACGTCAAAGGGGAATCACTCAAATATCAAACCCGTCCTCTTTTTTTTTCTTTTAGGAATAAACTTCCTCTTGAATCACGAGGTTCCAAATCATCCCATACCCTACTAGCTCAATTCTCTTAAATTGGCGTCATCAACTCTATGTTCAAACCGAGTGCATCCGACACACTTTTGTAGAGGGACTCTACTATTCTCACAATAATATACTCTAGTCAACTCCTCTACCCACATGTTACTTTAACGAATAATTTCTAATGCATCTCATCGTTATTCTCACCCACCATCACTTTACCACATATCTTTAAGGATAATCAACATGAAATTCTCGGCTCACACTCATTTACTACATCCAAAGGATACTATCAAGGAACATCATAATATTCAGAATCCACTCCTTCCACTATTCTCACGCAATAACATTAGCCTCCAAGGTTCTAGCATAGATCACCAACCAAAATTTCCCATCTCCAAGGCTTCTATACATATACTTGATATATTTAATACAAAGACTCTTAAATTCGGTGACTAAAATTTTCACAATCAACCATACTCAATCCTTCACAACCACATGAAAACATAATCTCAACCCGATTATCTCAGAAGAAGATTCTAACTCTGGAGGGTTACTTTACAAGCCAAGTCATACATGGCCATAATTTTCAACAATCCTTACTATCCCAACAATTCACTAACGGTTGGGCTTCTTCACGATTATATACTCATTAACTACACCATCATAATCATCCTACTAGTCCTTGCAAAGTACCCAATCATGATGCTCCACTAAAATTGAGCAAGATTCCCATACTTACAATAATTATAACGTTCCAACAAAATGAGCGTAACACTCATGAACTATAACTAGGTTCTTCTAGTTGCGACAATATAACTAGTTAGCCCCAAGGACAACATCTTCTTTTGAATCAAATCCTCACCGAGAATTATTCGACAGAATCAATTTATCACTCCATGAATCTCAAACGACTTGACACCCACAATTCCACCAAAATTGTTCACATAACCACACTAACCAGTGGCCATACACCTCTTAAAGGTCTTTGCAACCCAAACTGCTTACCCCTTTCTTGGAGAAGCAAAGAAGGAAATTTCAGACAAAGTCCATCTCGCAATAAACACAAGACCAAGGAAAACAAAGATCTTGGACAACAAAGGATAAGACCACAGTTGAAAGCACATGCCTCCTTAAGAAGAAAACATCAAATCTCAACCAATACGAATACAATATTGTCATTTGAGCCCAAGAAACTCTTAAGCGGCGAAAATAAGAAGTCAAACACACTTCACAAAGATTACACAACTTGACTTCAACCTCCAAAACTTTTATCAAACTTTTCCTTTTAACAAAGAGAACAACCTTCTTTGATTACGGTATCACCTCAACAATTCCAACAAAGAAGAGTTGAAGACCACAACACATTAATTCTTTAAGAACTAATAAAATCCTCAACACGACACTTGGCTTAAAACAATTTCAGCTACCACATAAATCATGAGATCAAAGATCGCATACACACTATCAAAACTTTTGATTTAAATAGTACCAAGGAATTTATTCAAATTCTTCTATTTAATGAACCTTCAACATTACCATCATAACCACAAATGGACCAACATACTAACATCAGAATAGTACATTCTTAACAAGCATCATCATATCCTCAACTCCCTTCATAAACTTTTCCAAAAGAAACATAAGAAATCACTTCATCATGTTTCTAATATCTAAATAAGGTTGCAACTACTTGATCTAGGAGAACCTAGTGCATAAGCCACATAAATAGAACAAAGCTCTTAAACAAGATGATACTAGAACATGACAATCTCACAAAACATACTAGCATAAATCTCTTACTAGATTTCATATATTCAATTCTTATGGATGCTCAACTTTAATTTAGCACAAATTAATTGTACTCTACTCATTACCGGCAATAATTGATTATTATTTTATCGCAACGGCATTCATGATCCTAACTTCGTTTTACAATCATAAAACAATCATGAACATAGATTCAGTATCCTACCTTACATTCAGAAACTAGAACGGAAATGACTTTAATCTTAAATAATACCAGCTTGTATGACAAGTTCCTACTAGTCAATACCTCAACCCTCATCTATTTCTTTATACATTCTTCAACAATCTAGCATGGTAAAAGATAGATGAAACTAGCAATTGTGCATGCTCATAAAGCATCTAAATAAAAGACATATTAAGGGTCAATATTACCAAGGTAATATTCTAACACCTCCTTACTTAATCATTCCAAACGGTCGGATTAATTACTAAAGACACAGATAATTCAATTTATCCAATCATGATAGAAATTTTAACAATCATAATAATCATTCCGGTTCTTATTACACACTCTTCAATAACTCTATGAGTTACTATCATGAGTAAACAAATTCTTAATCATAGTTCTTCTAAAAACTATTACAGGGCAATATCAAATTAAACAACTACACTTCCAAGGATACTAGTAAAAAATTTAATTATACACTATGCTAACATATCAACCTGATAATTCAACCTTATGAATTAGTTTATATGACTACCACCTTCCACTTAAGCATAGCAAAACAACATAAAGGATTTTAACACTCTCTTTCAAAAGGAAAAGGAACAATAAACTTCAACGCTCGAGATAAAGAAAACATAGATCCAAAGCTTTCACATAACAATGAGTTTTGCAACTCAAAATTCGCATTAATAAAAGAAAACACCAAGCGAACCAATGAGCCATGATTCGCAACAAGACAAACTCCCACGAAGGAACTAACCTTACAAATCAACAAAAAGCACAGGTAGCAAAGTATCTCAGTAGTCCGGAAAGAAACAATAACTGCTTCAAGGAACAGGTAGAGACCAATTGCATACCCTCAACTGCAAGAACCACAATCTCAAAAGAAATTCATTAAGCGCAATCGACCAAGAATTGGTCGAAATCAACTTAAGGATAATAACAACTTTTCTAATAAATTCACCATAACACTGCAATTAAGTTACCCGAGGTAACTACATTGCTAATCCTCATACTACAAACAATGATATAATCGGCAATACCAAGGTAGCACATCACAACATCTACATCATATCATTGACTATTCTCGGTCATAACGATCATAGGAGCAAATCATAATCATACAAGATTATCAATAAGCATACAAGATTATCTCATAATGTAAATCATCAATATAACATGTCGAAAGCATAAATGCAATGCTTGACCCATCCCATCCTCATGCACCACCAAAGTGTCAATTTAATAGTTTAATTACCACGGACCTAAAGCCCGCTCGATACCAATCAGAACACCCACCTAACATAGGCACGAAATGCTACTAACTATCCACAATATATCAACAACTAATATAAATTACCTAAAAATTTCGGCATGACCTCCTTTGTTTATTAACGTAATAACGATTCCGACAAGCATGAATAGCACAAGTTCTAAATAATGAACGGAAGATAATATCAAAAGATACTAAGTCTTTATTACATTTAATCGATGAAATATAAAGCGAACCAATTAAGCTATCAAGCCAACAAGATTATCATGACTGTCTTTATTTCTTAATGAAGGAATTGTGCACGTGAATCTGAACTAGCCATTCATGTCCCCATGTATGCTGATCTCACATTGGTACCTAAAATAGACAAACAACAACAAGAGTGAGTCCAACGACTCAGCAAGTATAACTGTATCAAATGCAAGCATGAACATTAACTCTCAAGTTAAACATATTACATATGAATTTCATGCTATGCATTATGATCAAAAGCTCCTCTTTCTCATCTCTTTCGCATTTTACCGTGTGCGGAGTATGCATCCGTCAATGCACATGCACTGCACCCTCGGTGCAGGGACCAATGCCCACACTCCGCAAGTGTGGGGACCTCGATCTTGATCACCTCATGACCAAGACTTCAACAATTCTCAATATGATGCATATATGTGAATGTATCAACAAGATAACATGCATTCACCATACTACGCATCAACAAATCTCATAAATGCCATAATGTAAACAGAACATAAATAGCATTCTCAATTCATCACTTACTCAAACTCACAATTTAAACAATCATGATTCATCCATCATCCAAACAATTCAAGAAATCCATAGACATCTGATTTTCACATCATAAATATACTTGCCTCAACCGCGAGAAAATGAAGAACGCGTAGAAGGCACAACCCCCGGAATCCGCTCTCCTCCTGAATATTTAATTAATAATTACTAACATAACAGTAACGGGTTTCTAGATACAAAATATCAGCAACCCCAAATTCCCCAACAATTTATCTCAATTAAAATCCCCAACTCCCCTCGGCCAAATCTGCCCAACCACAGATAGCCGACTTCCAAAAATCATAACTTTCAGTACGTAACTCCAAAGTAAGCGTTCTTAGACTCTCTGTAAACACAATTAAATTATCTACAAAAACTTAGTTGGAGAGACTCTCTGATTCGGCCATTTACTAACCGATCCAAACCCTTTTCTAAAGCATCCAAATTCACGTCGGACTCTCTGGACCGCGCACTAAAACAGGCATAACTTTCGCCCAGAAACTCCGAATCCGGACTTCTTTACCTCTATTGAAAGCTAAGAAACTTATCTACAACTTTATCAATTTTAAGGACTCCTGAATCGCAACTATTTCCGTTGCACAAACCGATCTACTAAACTCTGTCCAGAACTACCCTGATCTGCAGAACAGTAACACTAGAAAATTCATAACTTTCGCTACACAAATTCGAATCACGTGTTCTTATACTCCCTGGAAAGATAATTAAACCCTCTACAACTTTCTAGAAGGGGTCCAGACCTGAATCCCGACGAAACTAGATCAAAACCACCGAGAAACAACTACTGTCCCAGCAGCCCAGAAAACCGACGAATCTAACTTGATTAAAAACCAATCTAGAGACTACCAGGGATTACCCTTGATAACACGACGACGCACACGTCGACGAACACGACGAACACGGCGACGAACACGCCCGCGGTCTCCTCCTCTCCTTCCTCCGGATCCATGCGACACGGCGACGAGCGGCGGCGGCGGCGCCCGGGAGGAGACGACGACGAAGACGGCGGCGGCGGCGGCGGCGACGAAGACGAGGCACCACGGCGCAGCGAGGACGACGACGCGGCACGGTGGAGACGGCGGCAGCAGGCGGCGCGGCGGCGGCGCGACGGCGGCCGGCGCGGGCGGCCTGGCCGGCGGCGCAGAGTAGCACAAAGGGCAGGGAGGCGCGGGGAGGCGGTGGCGGCTCCTTGGGGTGGGGGCTGCCTAGGGTTTTAAGAGGTGGCCTCTCCTCCCTCTTGGGCCTAAAAAACCCACAGGCCAAGGCCTAGGCCCAGGTTGCCTTAGATTTTCAGAAAACCCCTCAAAATTCTTACAAATTTAATTATTTCACAAAAGACCCTCTCTCTATTAATTAAACAATTAATTAAATAATTTCCAGGGTATTACAATTATCATCACAATCACATACTAACCGTCATGCTAACTTCAGAATAATACATTCTTAACAGGCATCATCATAACCTCAAATCCCTTCACAAACTTTTCGAAAAGAAACACAAGGAATCATTCCATCATATTTCTATTATCTAAAAAAGATTGCAACTACTTGATCTAAGAAAACCTAGTGCACAAGGCACAATATTGAAACAAAGCACTTTTAGCAAGCTAGCAATAGAACATGGCAATCTCACAAAACATGCTAGTATAAATCTCTCATTAGATTTCATATATTCAATTCTCATTGAAACTCAACTCTAATTTAGCACAAATTGATTGTACTCTAGTCATTACTGGCAATAATTGATTATTATTTTATCATATCAACATTCATGATCCTAACTCCGTTTTACAATCATAAAACAATCATGAGCATAGGTTCAACATTTCATCTTATGTTCAGTAATTAGAACGAAATATCTTCAAACTTCAATATTATTATAAGCTCTATAATACAAGGTTTCACAAGTTAATACATCTGATGTGACGATGGCCCGATCTTCCGAAAGGTACTGATAAATCGATTGTGGAGATCTCGACGTTGATGATCCAAAGGCTCCGACCAAAACAGATCGAACCCCTTGCAATCACTACACCACTGCTCCGTTGGTTATCAACCGTGCCGAACACGGTTAACCTCGCTAAGAAGGCTATCTCCTGCAAGCGAATCGAGAACACAAGCAAGAGAGTTTAAGACGCAATATGAAATTGTATTGCGAATAAAGTTTGAGTTCACAAGTGGGGTTTCTCAACCGAACATGCGGTGAAACTGCTAAGCAGAATAATCTTTAAGAAAAACCCAAGGAAAACTAGAGGGGTGTGACCTCTTTAAATAGGGAAGGTGGAAGCCACACTTATCTAATGAAAAGGGAGGTGGTACTATTCGAAATTACTGTTCACATGAACAGTACCAGCCCAAATAGTCTAAGTTACAAGGCCCTCGGCCCACTTTGACTCGGACTGAAAAAGTGACATGACTTGTTTTGCAGTTTCTGATCTGCTCGGATGGAATTTGGAGGTGAGACCAGATCCATCTGAAAGTAGACTTCAAGAGCTTTCCAACAGTACTCACGGGCCCCAAGAAGCCTTCTGGATTAAAAGTTATGGCCGTTTGAAGTAGACGTTGTTACGAAGGCCGAATCTGAATCGAACTCGCGAATATGACTTGGATTGCGCTTGACGGTTCCACTTCTACATTGAACTCGCGTGGTTCTTCCCCATGGTTCCTAAGGACAATTAAATCATCACAAATATTAAGTAGTATGCCATTCTTTGAAATATTTGTATGCAAACTTAGGAACGCATTCACCTGATGGTTAAGTTGACGTGCTCGCGCTCGAGTCATTGGTCCTTGTATCATAGTTTCAGTTTGTTGAGTTTGCTGTGGAGTTGGCATAGTTGTATCTATTGAAAGGATGTCCTCATCAACATCAACCTTCCTCTATTTCTTTATACATATTTCAACAACATAGCATGGTGAAAGATAGATGAAACTAGCAATTGCACATGCTCATACAATATCTAATAAAGGATAGATTAAAGATCAATATTACCAAGGCAATATTCCAACACCTCCATACTTAATAATTCCAAACAGTCCGATTAATTACTAGAGACAAATAATTCAATTTATCCAACATGATAGAAATTTAAGCAATCATAGTAATCATCCTAATTCTTTTTGCACACTCCTCAATAATTCCATGAGTTCCAATCATATATAGACAAATTCTAAATCACAGTTCTTCCAGAAACTATTACAAGGCAATATCAAATTAATCAACTACACTTTCAAGGATGCTAGTTAAAATTAATTATGCACCACGCTAACATCTCAACATGATAATTCATACCTTATGAATTAATTTATTTGATTACCACCTTCCACTTAAGCGTAGCAAAACACCACAAAGGGTTTAACACTTTCTTTTAGAAAAGAGTGGAAATAAACTTCAACACTCAAATTAAGCTAAAAGAAATATATAGATCTAAGGCTTTAACATATTAATGAGTTTGCAACATAAAATCTTCATTAACAAATACCAAACGAACCAATGAGTCATGATTCACAACAAGACAAAACTCCCGAAGGAAACATCCCTACAAATCGACGATATTCACAAGGAGCAAAAGTGTCTCAAATATTCCGAAAAGAAACAACAATTGTTTCAAGGAACAGGTAGAGACCAATTGCAAAACAACAACTGCAATGAACCACAATCTCAAGAGAAAATTCATTAACTGCAATAGGCCAAGAATTGGCCGAAATCAACTCAAGGAAGATAATAACTTTTCTAAGAAACACATTCACAACATCTACAATTAAGTTATCTGAGGTAACTACATCGCTAATCCCCATGCTTCAAACAATGGTATAACCTGGCAAATGCCAAGGCAGCAAAAATAATCTCTACATATTAACATTGATAATTCTCACTCATAACAGTCATAGGAGCAAACCATAATCATACAGGATCATCTCATAAAATAAATCATTAATGCAACATGTCAAAAGCATAAATGCAATGCTTGACCCATCCCATCCTACTGTGCAAGTGTGTCAATTTAATAGTTTAATTATCACAGACCTAAAGCCCGCTCTGATACCAACTGTAACACCCCAGGACCCACAATGCCCAGGGATGCTACTAAAACTGCTCTACAACTAGCCAATTTACGAAAATAAAATAAACTGGCAACAATTACTAAACAAGATAATATAAGCGGAAGCATAAACAACTAAAGTAAACAGAATAAAGATAACAATTCATTATTCATAATCATCTCTAACATAAAAACCAAAGGAACAATTCCAATTCAACATTATTAAGATGAAACATTCATCACTATGATCACTAAGCAAAAGATTAGAATTCTTTCAACTTTATTTCAGCATTAAGATTATAATCCAAGTGCATCAGTGTGGTGCTGCTCTACCCTTCCCATGCATGCTCAAAGTCCACCTGTAGGGAGGGGGAAACAAGGGTGAGATAAAAATCTCAGCAAGTAAACTGTTTAACAGGCTATTCAAACTACAAACAATTGTACATCATCATTTATAATTCCATACAACTACAACCACAATTCGTGTCCATAATTATTAATCAGCATAAACATCCATGAATCATACCTTTTCAATTTCAGATTTAATTGGCATATGAATGCAGTCATTTAAATAGCAATTTAAACCATATGAAACATTTAGTCTTCCACAACTATAATAGATTAATCATCAACATTTAATCTTTCACAAATAACAATGTTATATCCTCAACTTCAAACCACCATCAAAGACAATAAAACATATGTAGGATCATCCCACTACTTTAATAATTCTCACATCCACAATTGCTATCAACAATTAATACAAGTGAAAAGAATCTCATGCCATCACCTCAACCCTTACCATACACAAGGGACGAACCTCAATCCACGACCACATCCACAATCCTCATACCACAAGTAACTCACATGAGCCAATTCCATATTACCACTAGAAAGTTGTATATTCCACAAAATAACATCACCACAATATATATTGCATATGTATGCAAATGAATCTTTCCACAATGCAATGCATATGAATGCTTCATGTTATGCTCCACATCACTCTTGCCAGGGCAGGAATTGTAGTTCAACGACACGGCAATATACGATGCTTCACATGGCGAAGAGGTGCATCGTATTACGGCAATATACGATGTTTGTCTGCAGATGCGATCGCGCTAAGTGCGGCGACATCCACATATGCAAATGACATGATATGATATGACATGAATGATATGATAATTCAAACATCTCATTAATTCATCCACAAGGAGCATTATCATGCTCTCAACATATCCACATCCACCACATGTTATTTTCATGTTCCACATTATAACATTAAGCAAGAATTCCACATGTCTACTAGCAGATTATCAACATATCAATGGATAAATATTTGCTATCATCTTCACAATTAAAATATCATGCAATCATGGCATAATGTATCAAATTACGATAATAATGTAAATTGCAAGTAGAACGAATAACAAGTTAAACGGTAGCAACCACCGCTACATTCACTTGCCTCAATCCGACGAAGCGAAGATCAACAAAATCAAGAGCACTCAGGGACAAGACCACATGTCGATAAGACAACTCTCAACACACAACCACAGCATACAAGCACGACATAAATATATAAAACATCGCTAGAAATCCAAACCCGCACAATCGCTTCTCCGCTCAACAATCCAACAAATTATACCCTCTGCAACAGCGCTGCTTCACTTTTTTGTATCTTTTAAAATAATGATCTAAATATAGCAAACGATACCTCTCTTGAATCATGACTTAAAAACCTACAATTTTCATATAGAACACCTATTTTTATTTTTAATCACAACTATGAGTAATTTAATGCCCAAAACAGAGGAAGAACTCTGTTCTGGCAGATTGGCAGTGGTATTAAAACGTGTGCCAACAACAGCACAAAGGTCTACAAATTATGAAATTTATACAAAAGCTAGATCTATAAATTATCCATAACTTTCTCAATTACGGAAATGTCCAGAAAATGCGTTTACTATTTTTAATATCCGGATTACCGCCGGACTGTACCAATCTGTCCGCCTGATGGACAGCGGTATTTCCGTCTCCGTATATCCTAGATCCCACAGTAGAAAAATTTGGAAAAACTACGGGAGATACATATGGAAGTCCTCCACAACTTTCCTTTTGGGAAGACCCGCAGAAAAATTCGTTTAATATTTTAAATCTTCGGATTACCGCCGGACTGTACCAATCTTTCCGCCTGACGAACAGCGGTATTTCCGACTCCATATCTCCCAGATCCCAGGGTAGAAAAATTTGAACAAAATACAAGAGATACATCTGGAAGTCCTCTACAACTTTCATTTTGGGAAGACCCGCAGGAAAATTCGTTTTCTAGATCAAAACTGCGTAACAAGCCGCGCGGAGCGAATCGATCTAAATGCAGTCAGCGTCTAATCTCTAATCGGGCATTTGATCTATTATCTACCAACAAATTCCGTGCCAAGCTTAATTAATCCATAAAACAGAGGATTTGCGATGGAAAAAATTACCTAGATGAAGAATTTCCCCAATTTTTCCTCCTCTTCTTCTTCTCCTTCTCCTTCTCCTTCTCCTTCCTCTCTTCCCTTTCTTTTCTTCCTTGGCACCATGGCAGCAGCAAGGGGGGAGAAGTGATGAGGACATCACTTCTTCGGATATACACAACACTCCTCCACTTGATATTCAAGAACCAATCACTAGAGCTCGCGCCCGACAATTGAATTTACATGTGAGCTCGTTCCTAAGTACTTCTTTTTGTTCATTTGAGAATCGATTACTACCTAATGATTTAATTATGATTAGGAACCATGGAGAGGATCAAGAAGTACTTGGAGAAGGGCTACGAGGCGCACGAGTCCAGCAAGGGTGGTCGAATCATGTTGGATGTCCAACTCAAGCCCACTTCGAATCCAATTCGGAGTCCAGGACCAGGTCCGCACTAAACGGACGCCCAGATCGCATCCGACTCCGTTTTGGACGTTCCACATATGTATGGAAAGCTGAGAAGATAAGCTTTCCAATGGCTCTGGTCTCATATTAAAATTCCTTCTGAGTCAACGGGAATCATCGAAACAAGTGGACGTCCAGAATCTGTCAGGGTGCTGTGACACCGCCTTTTGGGCCGCTCGCTTTGTATCGTGTTGGAGTCCATTAAGGACGCGCCCAGGGTTTTGCACGCCTTACTCCTTTATATACAGCCGCCACCCCCACCATTAGGGTTGGGGTTTTGCTTAGATTAATTCTGTCTTTGAACAGTTTCGCCGTCATCGGTTTGTGAGACCCCAATTTTCGAGTGCTTCATCAATATATCTGCAATTTGGTTGTGTTCTTCCTTGTTCTTGCTTGTGTTCTTCGATTCGCAGCGAGGATTAGCCTTCTTGGCAAGGTCAACCGGCAGCGCACGGTTGATAACCCGAGGAGACGTGGTGCTGCGATTGCGGGTTCGGACGTGTTGTTCGAAGTCGGATCGATTTGTGTCGCGACTCCACCAAATCGAATTTATCCAACCTGTTGGAAGATCGGGACCCGCTCCCATCAAGTGGTAATCGAGCTTGTGTGTTCCTCCGTGTTCGAGTTACCCTCCTTTGTTATTTTCGGTTTCGTCCTAGAGTCCATGAAAAGCCCTACAAAAAATTGTAGTCATAGGTTGTTTCTGTCCTAGATCTCGCTTAGCCTTTGCACAAGTTGATTCCGAGTCCGTAGTGTTGAGTTTGTGTCCTTAGTCGAGTTGTGTTGCTGGTTTAGATCGTGTTTTGTTCGAGTTGTATTCCTTCCGCTACCACCCTTCAAACCCTAGCCGTCACCCATCGCGCTTTTCCACCCTCTGCTTTTTGTTTTTCCCACCCATATCCCACCCTCTGTTAACCCTCTGTTGCCATCCATCACGCCTCGTGATCACATCGAATCATCCCCACCTTTCCCGAGCTTCCGCCACCGATTCCACAAATTCCTCCACCCGATCTTCGTTTTCACCCCACAAAGAACCATAACTTGGAGGTCCATCTTCAAACGGCCATAACTTTTGCATACGGACTCGAAATCGCTTGCTTTTTTTTTTGAAATTCGGTGAAATTAAATTTACATCCGAATCTCCCCAACTTTGTCGGGTTCGACGAATTTATTTTCCGAAATTCGGCCTGGAAAGTGTAGTACTCGCTCCAAAACCGAATCACCGATTTTGCAGCACATTCATTAATTTCTGAGGCCACCTTACATCCGATTGAGTTGCAACTTTGTGTGGTTCCTATTTCTGTGCTCTGCTCTGTGAAAAAATATAAAAAATACAAAAAAGAAAAATTTCGGCTATAGTAGAGAGGAGAGAGTGCTATCCATAGCCGCAAACAAAAAAAAAAAGAAAAAAAAAGAGAAAAACAGAGTACGCTTTATGTGCCAACAATTTATTTGTTTTGTGCTTATGCTGAATTGAGCTTCTCGGTGCACGCCATCTTTGTTGTCGTCGTTGCTTTCATATTCTGCTCGTGACTCCTTGTTCATCATCTCATACTTGATATAGGACACATTTAGGCCAAAGAACTAGGACCATACTTTGGACATTTATTCAGCATTACTATCTCGTTATTGATTTGTGTTCCACCGACATATTTGGCCTTCCAAACTCCATATATCTACTGGATAGCACGCTTTGACCTTGCAATCGCACTCCACGCCGACAAGGTATCACGAACCGACCACCGGTTGTACCATCCGCCGCTTTAGTAAGCACACTTGTAAGAGCTTGGTAAGCCACTTCCTTTGCGGGTTTCCACTTCCTTCCTTTGTAGTTGATAGGGATCATCCTTTTGTTTCCCCGTATTTCCCCTAACCATGGCAGAAACGAAGAGGACGGGACACCGGTCGATTTCAACGAGTGTGTTAGTCGCGCGACTACAAGTCTGCGCCGACAAACAAAACGCTTCACTCATCGATCTCGGCGAGATTGGACACCATCGTCGCCGCCATTACCCGCTTGAACACCACGGAAGGCATTGAGCGGGTGGAGCGCGGATGGTCGACCTCACCGGTCGGATGGACACATTGGAGGCACGTCTACCACCGTCAATGATGGCCATCATCATGATGACGCCACGTAGTATGATGCGAGATGGCAACATTGATCGGCGGGCGACACAAGATGCACGACTACGCCGTCGCCTTCAAAGAAACCGACATGGTATGGGAGGTAATAACCGAACCGTCATGGTAACGACGACCCTTTGCTAAAGTGAAGTTTACCATTCCATCTTTTTCTCGGTCTTTATGATGCTGAAATATATCTTGATTGGGAGATGACGGAGAGCGTAAGTTTAACTCTCACTTAGTTCCCGAGCAACATAGAGTTAGACAAGCTACTAGTGAGTTTAAGGACTTTGCTATTATCCGTGGAATGAACTAAGTACCATGCGCTACAACCCGATACATGGGAGCGCTTAAAAGAAGCTATGCGTAATCGCTTTGTTCCTCCCTCATATAAACTTGAATTGAGAAAAAATTGCAGCGCTTAGAACAAGGTGATAGTTCTGCTCAAGACTATTATGCCGAGCTTCAAAAGGGTATGGTGCGTTGTGGGGTTGTTGAGGACACGGAGGATAAGATTTGTCGTTTCTACGGGGTTACTACGTGAAATTCGTGACATTGTTGATTATAAAGAATTTACTATCACAACCGCTTGTTCCACCTTGCTATGCTTGCAGAGAAAGAATTGCGGGACGCACGTAATCAACTAAGGCACGCACCGGACGACCCTTCTACACCCCGCGAACGACTACATCGACGGACCGCCCAAGTCTTCTTCGAGTTTTCGCTCTCCTCCACCACCGTGAACAAGATGGCAGCAGCGCCACCAAGCCACTTTCCACGACACGCCTTGTAGATTCTTCAAAAATTCTTTGCGGGTCCGGACAAGAGTTCTTCTTCCGTGGCTTCAACGGGCCTCCTCCCAGCATTCATGCCACCGCTGTCATGGACTTGGTCATGTGCGTAAGAATTGCCCTAGCCAACGGGCATACATCGCCACGTAAGATGGAGGCTACATCAAGACTTCGGATCTCGAGGAGGATGATGATGTTGCTGCCGCCCCGACGACAATGGCGGTGGTGATGACGACCTGCCCTTGGTGGGCGCCCACAACGACGCCACGGAGCATCATTGTGCAGCGAGTCCTCAAAGACGCAGTACAACAACCCGATAAACTTCAACGCCATAATTTGTTTCAGACCTTCTTTGCAATCAAGAACCGCGGCACGTGTCATCATTGATGGAGGAAGTTGCAACAACTTGGTGAGTTCGATTTGGTCAAGAAGCTTGGCTTGACCACGCGACCGCATCCACATCCATACCATATTCAATGGTTAAATGACTCGAAAAGCTAAGGTAACACAAACATGCCGAGTCCATTTTTCCATTGGTGCTTATGTTGATCATGTTGATTGTGATGTGGTTCCCATGCAAGCATGCTCTCTTTTATTGGGTCGACCTTGGGAATTTGATAATGATGCTTTACACCATGGTAGTAGTAACACATACACTTTTATGCATAAGAAAAGAAAGTTACTTTACGCTTTTGACCCCACCTGAAATTATAGAGGCCGATAGGGCGAGAGTCTGCTAATGATCCAAAGGAACATGATAAATCTGAAAACAGCAAGTAACCAATTTGAAAAATTCTGTTATGCTTGCCACAAAATCGACCTTGCTGCAATTGATGATGTTAATGATACATGCTATGCTTTTGTGTGCAAAGATGCTTTATTTTCTCTTGATAATATGCCTTGCACTTTGCCTCGCCTCCTGTCACTAACCTTTGCAGGAGTTTAGAGATGTTTTCCCGATGAGATACCTCCGGACTTCCACCCATTCGAGGGATTGAGCACCGATTGATTTGATTCTGGAGCGAGCTTGCCAAACCGTCAAGCGCGACAGACCAATCCAGAAGAGACTAAGGAGATTCAGCCAAGTCCAAGACCTTTTGGACCGTGGGTACGTGCGTGAGAGCCTTAGTCCTTGTGTTGTTCCTGTTCTTTTGGTTCCCAAAAAGATGGTTCTTGGCGATGTGTGTAGATTGTAGAGCCATTAACAACATTATTATACGGTATCGTCATCCTATTCCTAGGCTAGACGACATGCTTGATGAGTTGTGTGGTGCTATAATTTTCACAAAGATTGACTTATGTAGTGGATACCACCAAATAAGAATGAAACTTGGCGATGAATGGAAAACGCTTTTAAAACTAAGTTCGGCTTGTATGAGTGGTTAGTCATGCCTTTTGGTTTAACTAATGCACCTAGCACTTTCATGAGATTAATGAACGAGGTTTTACGTCCTTTCATTGGCAAATTTGTGGTCGCTACTTTGATGATATCTTGATTTATAGCAAGTCCATGGATGAACATTCGACTCACTTACGTGCTGTTTTAATGCTTTGAGAGATGCACGCTTGTTTGGTAACCTTGAGAAGTGCACCTTTGCACGGATCGAGTCTCTTTCTTGGCTATGTTGTGACTCCACAGGAATTGAGGTTGATAGAGCCAAGGTGGAGGCGATATGGAGTTGGCCCACGCCCACCACGCCTCCCAAGTCGGAGTTTTCTTGGCCTTGCAGATTTTATCGCCGCTTTGTCAAAGAATTCAGCACCATTGCGACACCGCTGATTGAGTTGACAAAGAAGGAGTTGTGTTCCATTGGGGCCATCACAAGAGGAGTCCTTTATTCTTTTGAAGGACAAGCTTACGCACGCACCATTGCTCCAACTTCCGAATTTTGGTAAGACTTTTGAACTCGAATGTGATGCTAGCGGAATTGGTATTGGTGGTGTTTTGATGCAAGAAGGCAAACCTCATTGCCTACTTTAGCGAAAAATTGAATGGTCCTGTTCTTAATTATTCCACGATGATAAAGAATTGTATGCTCTTGTTCGTTCTTTAGAGACGTGGCAACACTATTTATGGCCTAAAGAATTTGTCATTCATTCCGATCATGAATCACTTAAGCATATTCGTAGTCAAACCAATTTGAATCGTAGACATGCTAAGTGGGTTGAATTTATTGAATCTTTTCTTATGTCATTAAACACAAGAAAGGGAAGGATAATGTGATTGCTGATGCTTTGTCTCGACGCTATACCATGTTGTCTCAACTTGATTGTCGCATTTTTGGTCTTGAAACTATTAAAGAACAATATGCTTTTGATGATGATTTTAAGGATGTGTTGTTGCATTGTAAAGAGGGTCAAACATGGAATAAATTCGTGATCAATGATGGTTTTTTGTTTAGAGCTAACCGCCTATGCATTCCAGCTTGGATCCGTTCGTCTTTTGTTGTTGCAGGAGGCGATGGAGGCGGATTGATGGGACATTTTGGTGCTAAGAAGACGGAGGACGTTCGACCACACACTTCTTTTGGCCAAAGATGAGGCGAGATGTTGAGCGGTTTGTGGCTCGCTGCACTACATGTCAAAAAGCTAAGTCTCGCTTGAATCCATATGGTTTATATATGCCACTTCCTGCTCCTTCTATTCCGTAAGCGATATTTCTATGGACTTTGTTTTAGGGTTGCCCAGACTAAGAGGGGAGAGATAGCATTTTGTTGTTGTGGATCGTTTTCTAAGATGGCTCACTTTATCCCATGTCATAAAACCGATGATGCCGTTCATATTGTCGACCTCTTTTCAAAGAGATAGTTCGTTTGCATGGTATGCCTTCTACTATTGTTTCGCATCGTGATGCCAAGTTCTTGAGTCACTTTTGGCGTACTCTATGGAACAAGTTGGGTACAAAGTTGTTGTTCTCACGACATGTCACCCACAAACCGATGGCCAAACCGAGGTGGTGAACCGCACATTATCTACCATGTTGAGAGCTATTTTGAAGAACAATTTAAAGCTATGGGAAGAGTGTTTGCCGCATGTTGAGTTCGCATATAATCGAGCGGAACACTCCACCACCAAGGTAAGTCCTTTTCGTGTAGTGTATGGATTCAATCCCGTGCCCCTATTGATATTTTACCTTTGCCTACTAGTGAGAGAGTTCATAATGATGCTAAGGAGCGTGCTGATTTTATTCTCAAAATGCATGAGACTACTAAGGCAAACATTGAAAAGATGAATGAAAAATATAGGATTACCGGTAGTAAAAGTAGAAAGGAAGTTAAACTTGAACCGGTGATTTTGTTTGGTTGCACTTATGAAAGGATAGATTTCTGAGTTAAGAAAGTCAAAATTGATGCCTAGAGCTGCTGGTCCTTTTAAGATAGTTGAGAAGATAAATGATAATGCATATAAACTTGAGTTGCCTCCCGAGTTTGGGGTTAGTCCCACCTTTAACATTTCAGATTTGAAGCCATGCTTGGGAGAAGAAGATGAGACCGAGTTGAGGACAACTCCGCTTCAAGAGGGGGAGGATGATGAGGACATCACTTCTTCGGATATACACAACACTCCTCCACTTGATATTCAAGGACCAATCACTAGAGCTCGCGCCGACAATTGAATTTACATGTGAGCTCGCTCCTAAGTACTTCTTTTGTTCATTTGAGAATCGATTACTACCTAATGATTTAATTATGATTAGGAACCATGGAGAGGATCAAGAAGTACTTGGAGAAGGGCTACGAGGCGCACGAGTCCAGCAAGGGTGGTCGAATCATGTTGGATGTCCAACTCAAGCCCACTTCGAATCCAATTCGGAGTCCAGGACCAGGTCGCACTAAAACGGACGCCCAGATCGCATCCGGACTCCGTTTTGGACGTTCCACATATGTATGGAAAGCTGAGAAGATAAGCTTTCCAATGGCTCTGGTCTCATATTAAAATTCCTTCTGAGTCAACGGGAATCGTCGAAACAAGTGGACGTCCAGAATCTGTCAGGGTGCTGTGATACCGCTTTTGGGCCGCTCGCTTTGTATCGTGTTGGAGTCCATTAAGGACGCGTCCAGGGTTTTGCACGCCTTACTCCTTTATATACAGCCGCCACCCCACCATTAGGGTTGGGGTTTTGCTTAGATTAATTCTGTCTTTGAACAGTTTCGCCGTCATCGGTTTGTGAGACCCCAATTTTCGAGTGCTTCATCAATATATCTGCAATTTGGTTGTGTTCTTCCTTGTTCTTGCTTGTGTTCTTCGATTCGCAGCGAGGATTAGCCTTCTTGGCAAGGTCAACCGGCAGCGCACGGTTGATAACCCGAGGAGACGTGGTGCTGCGATTGCGGGTTCGGACGTGTTGTTCGGGCGGATCGATTTGTGTCGCGACTCCACCAAATCGAATTTATCCAGAACCTGTTGGAAGATCGGGACCCCGTTCCCATCAAGAAGGGGGGCGCCCAAGGGGGGGTGGCGGCTGGTTTGGGGTGGAAAGAGGGAAGGGGCCAAGGGAGGGGGTTTATAAAGAGGGTGCTAGGGTTTGGGAGGGGGTACGGGCCCCCATTTGGGCTGACTGGCCCAAAGCGGCTGGCCCACCCCTCCGGACAGCCCAAAATATTCAAATTAATTGTTTTAATTTATTTAATTCATTTTATAATGTTCTATAATTTATATTTTTCCTTCCCGCGATTTACCGAAAAACCAGCGATTCTGCGATTGATTTAAAATCTTATGCCGTAACGACGTTCGGGATATTACAGTAAGCAATTTGCCATGCCATCTAGCTAGGCGACTGGCATACTTGTCTTCTAGCACTTGAAAGTTGACCTGACTAAATCTTTTCAATGCAAGGTGTATGCCTTAGTATTATAATAGGAAGGATGTATGGATAGCTGGATGCAGTGTGGCTTGGAGGTCAATATGTTCGCATCTGATCGGCGCCACTTGGCTTTTTTGCATGTTGGCTTGCAGCCCCGTTGCGTTACCAAAGTTTTGCAAGATCCAGACCAAATTGTGGATGTCTTCTTGTTGTGGTGCTAGAAAGATGGCAACGTCATCTGCATGCAAGGATGTTCTGAGGGCTGCCGGTCGGCCTTCTAGAGGTTGTAAGAGGCAGAGGTCCATTGAAAAATTTAGGATTCGTTGAAGAGGATCAATTGCTAAGATGAAGAGGAATGGAGAGAGTGGGTCACCGTGTCATAATCCTCTGTGATGTTGGACCTTGTTTCCGGGGATGCTGTTGAGGAGGACTAAGAGGGTGGCAGTGGAGAATAGACAGGAGACCTAGTCTGTCCATCATGAAGAGAATCCTCATTTTTGCAACAAGTCTAAAAGGTATTCCCAACAGACTGAGTCGAAAGCTTTGCTATGTCAAGTGTCAGCAGGTGGGCCGGTGTGTTATTTTAGTGGTATCTTTTTGCCAAATTTTGTACATATAAGAAGTTGTCTTGGATCCATCTGCCCTTTATGAATGCGCTTTGGCTTAGGGAGATAAGATCATTCATAAAGGGTGCGAGTCACAAAGTTAAGATTTTTGTGATGGTTTTGGAGAAGCTATGAATGAGGCTGATTGATCTGAAGTCTATCGTGGATTGAGCTCCCTACTTTTTCAGCAACAAAACTAGATTTGTCGTATTAGTGCACGAGAGATTTGTTGTTCTTAGATTGAATAAGCCATGCAACTCTGCCATGAGGTCTGTCTTTATGATGCCCCAGCAGGCACGGTATAAATTTTCATTGAAACCATCTAGTCCTAGCGCTTTGTCCGTGGGCAGCTCATGGATGTCACCATGGAACTCATCTTCTATGAGAGTACCAAATAGGGCGTGGAGGTCGAGCTATGGTAGATGTAGGTTGTCCTAGTTGAAGGTGACACGAAAGCCCGAGGACGTAGTCAAAATGTTGGAACAACAATTCCTCTTTGTCATCGTGGACGCCACATCTTGATCCCTAGACAGCTGGTGGATAAAGTTCTTTCGCTTGCACGAGTTTATTCGGATGTGGAAGAATTCTAGGTTTTTGACCTACCCTAGCGTTCATCGTTGTGGGTGGTGGGTCCCCACTGACTGGACTGGTCACTCATTTGGTGGTGGGGACGATCATCGTTATCACTATCGTAGCACCTATTACAATACCTGTCTTTGCCGTGACACACATCTAGTGCCAGTCTCGTAGGCCTGATATGGCGGGAGGTGCCTGTGCCTCCCCTTTCCAATTGTGCGGTCTCATTGCTTTGGTGATGGCTGTGCCGGTCCTTGACTTGTTTTAGGGTGCCATCGATGACTCCCAGGCGCTAGGATAGACCATGTTTCGCTAGCTTGAATGGCACAAAGTCAGCTAAGGCAAGATCGACCTAGGAGGGGCAGCGAAGAAGTCCTCGATGAAGTCGAGGAGCAGTAGAACTCTGAAGGTGAGGCCCTGCTTGCAACAGTCGGGCTCTATTGCTATTGTCTGTGGGCCAGATGATGAACCATGCAAAGAGCCATCAGTAAAAGTTATCCACATTACCTTAGGGATGGAGCTGGGGTTCGCTATCCACACCCATAGGTCTAGCGTATGGGCATATTCTTGGCGGAGTGATTTCTCATCGACGCAGTCCAGTGTACATTTGTTACCAATTGCTTGGCTGGCCACCTCCACATTCCAGGCATGTAGAGGGAGGCCCTCCAGACATAGACGAACGTGGAACCTAAGGGCTGCCCTGAAGACATGTTGGAGAGGCCTCCATGGATGGTCGTGGAGCTTAAGGTCATGGAAGGAGAACTTGTGAAGGCCAGCCAACTCGTCGCGGTGGTGCTTGTGTTCGAAGTTGACAAGGAAGTTCTTGGGGTAGTGATGATGCACTGAGAAGTTATAGGATCGAAGGTTGAACCCCCTCCTGATTGCTTCAGTGATAGTGCAGAGCTCTACTTTAGGTCTTGTCTTGCCAAGCCAGAGTATCGTCGAGTAATCTTCGCGCCTCTGGAGGTCTCTCTACAGCTCCCTAGAGGAGGGAATGATGCAAGCATCCTCCACATGATAGATAGCTGGGTTGTTGAGGTTGTAGCTAGCCATAGTAGGTGAGGTTAGCTAGTGCAGTTGGCCAGATGGAGGTCACAGTTGGCCGGTGGGTGCTGGTGAGTGCGGCTGATTAGATGACGAAGACAACAGTAGCACATAGAAGGGTAACGGCAGGAGAGGGCCTTGTGGTCTTGGGGCGGGGCAGTTGAAGCACCTCCCTCCCGTCTACTCAAGGAAGAGTTGGTAGCTACATCTTGAAGTATTGGAGGAAGAGCTGTTGGGGGGAAGGGAGTCTTGGGCGTGGTTGAAGGTCACCTCTAGCCTTTACGCCACCAGAATCTCAGCCTTACCAGCTCCCATTGAGGCCGAGTAGGGGAGTGGTTGTGCATTGAAGGTGATGTAACCTTGGTCTTAGAGGAGAGCTTCCCAAGATTTGGGGAGACTTGCCTTACATGCAGCCTAAATGTGGAGTAGGCATGAGGGTGGCTTGGGCATGTAGTGGTTCGGTTTCAATACGGTCGGCTGGAAAGGAATGGGGCCACTCTTCTTGGGAGCCATTTGAAGGTGGCTCCTGAGCACCACTAGGCTTGGGCCGAACGACAGCAGCTGGGGAGACTACACCGCACTACTACCTAGTGGCTGTGGAGGTTGGCGAAAGGCATTGGGTCTTAGGGGAAGGAGGCATTGTCAAACCGTCTGTGACCGACACTAACACAAACGGTTTTAATTTGGGCACCGTCTGTATTGATGGCGTCGGAGAAAACTATTATCACAGACGGTTCTTACCGATGAACCGTCTATGATATTTTAGTATGATAATCTGGGATTATCACAGACGGTTTTTCTGTGATAAGCTGATTATCACAGATGGTTTGTATTAAAAACCGTCTGTGACCGTCTGTGATAATGGCGCTAGACATTTATTGCGCCGCCGTAACCATACCGCTTCATTTCGATCCGGATCGGCGGTCTTGCACTCTTTCGCTCAGGAGGCAAGCTAGACGATTTTAGGCCAATTAATTTGGTGGGAGGAGGCAGAGATTGAGCTTTGAAGATTCATACGTTCCTGGTTGCTCTAGATATGGTTAGTACTGAATTGTTTTTTGCATTGCAATTTAGATCTATATTTTGGTGAGTGTTGTTGAAGATGGTTTGTATCTACTTAACCATACATGATCAATTCCTGTCATGTGGGAGGTCAAATTTGTCAAAACTGTTGGTTATATACCTTCAGCGATCGCTGGGGAAATAGTTGTTGTGCTTATAATATGAATTAAGCTAGCAAAGCCTCAATGCATGTGGTATATATGTAGTAATAATTAATTAATTTAATTTTTAATACTAAGTTGTTATATATATGCATAACGTAGGACCGAAGCTAGATGTATGCCGCGAACTGTGTGAGTGAAGAGTACATTATTGGTGTGTCTGATTTTACAAGAGCTGCCGAGGAGGATATGTTGAATAAGGGGGTGGAATATATGTACTATCTATGCACTGACTGCGAAAATTTAAAGATGTTTAAGAACTGAGGACAAATTGAAGCGCACTTGATTCGGAGGGCTTTCAAAAAGGGTTATACGTGTTGGACCAGTCATGGCGAAGTCAATAATCATATGCCGTCGGATGACATCGCCGATGAAGTGAATGATATGTCGTTGGATGACATTGTTGGTGAAGTATGCCGACAGATGATGTCGATTGTTGTTCGGATTCGGATAGGTTGCATGATGACAATCTGGATCAGATGCTTGGTGGATGTCCACTAGTGAATTAGTTAGAGATAGATAATAAAAAATATGGTTGATTATTGGAAGAGAAAATTATGGTTTTGGATCAATAATAAGTAGGATTAAATTGTTAGGAAGTCCTGATACGAATGATATCGGTGGATTAAAAAAGATTATGTTAGAGAATCATTAGAATTCAGAAGTGAAGAGTTGATGAATAGCAACCACAAGATTGGATTGTTAGGAATTTAGAACACAAAACATATCGGTGGATATAAGATAAAAGATACTGAATTTTAATTAGACTGAGGAACTGATCAGATTGGTAAATAATGAACCTGAGATTGGATGTATAAATTGAAGGACCGAAATGGCAACAGAGGGGGGGTGAATGGTGCCTTAAAAGCTTCTAAAAATTCAACTCGATCTCTTCTCCAATAGATATATAACTATGAAGAAGAAGATTAGTTGCTCACTGAAAACAGAGAAAGAAACAGATAGATCAACACCAACACGAGTAACCGAGAAGACTAGAAAGTACTTGGCGTGGTCAAGACCAACTGTGGTTGAAAGAAACTTCGTGATCTCAAGCCGTGGTCGAAACTGCTCACCGAGAGAAGCAATCGATCACCGAGATACACATCACGGTCGAAAACAAATAAGCGAGCACATCGGTAGTAGTCGAAAACCGAAGAGTGACCGTGGTCAATAATCCAAACAGAGTAGTCCAGGCACGACCGCCAAACCAAGAATTGAGAGAACTTTTGCACTGAGGTCAAAACGAATGAAACTTGAATCCTAGCAAGAACAAGATATTTAAAAGTGAAAATACCAAGAATAACACAAGTCTTTGCTAAGGAAGGAGAGAACGTTGTGGTCGAACACAGATCAAAGTAAATAGATGCGTGAGATCAGAAAAACACGAAGTTTCTCTGTTTTGATTCTTGCTCTCGAATAAACCG
Organism: Bonia amplexicaulis; assembly: GCA_036346245.1. NCBI lineage: Eukaryota > Viridiplantae > Streptophyta > Magnoliopsida > Poales > Poaceae > Bonia > Bonia amplexicaulis. The sequence continues at coordinate 13,672,874 of CM070764.1, forward strand.
ACCGAAAGGTCTTAGAAAATGAATCCCAGTTTAGAGCAGAGGTACAAGCCAACTCTCAAAGAAAACACGGATAAGCGAAAGAACGAGAGAGCGCAAAGATCTAGTCAAAACACCTCAAGCAAAAACAAACTCGAGAATGATACAAAGAGGTGAATCCAATCTTTCTATTGATCATGGAGGTTTCTCTGACCACTCCATCGGAGGTACACGAGCATCCATGCTCTACCCAGAGACAACTCACACAATAGAAAGAAGAGCTCAGAGCAACTCGTGAAACAACCTCACTTTACTCCTGAGACTAAACCTCTCTATTTATAGTCTCACTAACGGGTCTCCACACGAGACAACCCGCTAACCGAGTGGTTAAGCTTTGCGTGCCTTGATGCTTTACCCGTTCCTCTCGAACAACGGCTCCACCGCTTTGCCCGTTAGCGCCACCAACTCCACAGAGCTCTCACAGAGCCTCTCCAGTGGTCACAGTGCTTTCCCAGTGGACAGCTTCCCCTGCAGCTTTGACATTTCTCCAAAATGCCCCTCCGCGCCTTCCGAGAAGCTTCCTCCACCGCCTTCTGTCCATGCCGTCGCCCCACCGGCGACACGTCCTCCTCAGCTTTTCCACGTCGTTCTGGACCTCAACATCTCCCATGTCTAGTCCCGACTGTCCAAAGCCTCACCAAGACTAGTCTCCGTGACCGCATCCAACACAAACAACAAAACATCACATAGCACCGATCCATACACCGCACACTCACGAGCTCAAGTCTTCTTTTCCACGAAATTAGACTTTACCAAACCTTGTCAAAATGTAGAACAAACCAGTCTACAAGGTCCATAACATCACAAGGAACCCAACCGACCAAACCTCACCGTAATCGGACACCACATGTGCCCACACGACCGGTTTAAAGAGCTCCATCGACCACGGTCAATCTGCCGACAACGTGGTCGAAGCCGACCGCCACAACGTGGTCGAAAACCTTAGCATGGTCGAATCTCTCGAAGCGCACAACGTGGTTGCACCACCGATCAAACAACGTGGTCGTGTCGCCCAACGACCACGGCCAAAGTGGTCGAACGCCCGACCGCCCAACGTGGTCGAGTCTCCGATCCCACAACGTGGTCGAAGACCGAGACCACAACGTGGTCGTAAACCCTAGCGCCGAGTGCCGACCACGGTCAAATCTTCGAGGGCTCGCAGCGTGGTCGTACACCGTCCGATCGGCTCCCGACCACGACCAAACTTCCCGAGAAAGCCGTAACGTGGTCGTAGAGTCCCGATTGATTTCGATTAAGCCCAACGTGGTCGTATCGACTTCCGACCACGGTTAAAACGCCGAGAGACCCGCAGAGTGGTCGTATGCGTGAATTCTGGCTTCCGACCAGCTCCCAAGTGGTCGTACGGGACCCGAAAGACTTCCGATCACGTTCAAATTCGCCGGGGCGCCACAACAGTGGTCGTGAGACCACCGACGACTTCGATCACGTCCCGGATGGTCGTGCGCACGTTTTCGGCTTCCGATCAGTTCCAATGTGGTCGTGCGGTTCGGGGAAAGTCGTACCACTTTGACTACGACGAGCTAAGAATTTGCAATAAAGCCCAAAACAAACTCAATTTTCCTTCAACCAAGGGTCAATTACTCATCATAAAGATGGGATCATCTCCACATGATCTCTCAATCTCCCCTTGATGAGTATATTGACAAACACCGAAAAATAAGAAGTTGAGTTTGTAAAAGCTGACATGGTTCAGGAATGAAAATGAAATTATGACCATGTCAACAGAGAGAACACTAGAGCAAAAGAACAAAGAGCAAATTGATCTCCAAAGCTCTAGCAAGTTCCCGAGAGAAATTTTCTTCCTCCCTTTTTTTAATCTATTCTCCCCTTTTGGCAATAAACACATCAAGTATGCAAGAGAGAGAATAAGTCATGATGATGGATGAAATGGTGATTTGATTATTCAAAGAATGCGAGCCATGAGAATTATCCAAAATGACCAACATGTATTACACCAAGCCATAACATACAAATATGCTATAAAGATCATGGCTAAGTATGTAAAGTGAAGCTAAGCAACGAGAGGTATAATCTGAATTTTTATTTTGAAGTGCTTAGCGAGTCAAGTCAAACAAGATTTTAGTCTAGCTAATGATATCCACAAATGATGCAAGCCATGTTAATAAGCTAAATGGAATCAAGAAGCTAGTGTTGAGCCAACTAGAGTGCTATTTGTTCAAGAATGATACAATTGTTGAAGTACTTTGATTTTTTTTTATTTAGCACTTTTGACATTTTCTTTTGAGATCTCATGATTGTTTTCAATCATATTTTTGTCATGTGCTAGACCTCAAGCCTTATGCGATCATTCCAAGCGAGAAGCTTAAGGAAATGATCTTGGTCATCAAATCTCCCCGAGTTCATGCCTTGTGCAATGGCAAGCCGTCTCATGAGAAGGAATTGGTGAGATCGGTTTTTCGCACGAAGAGATCTTTTTTTTTGATAGATTGCACTAACTTATGTGTCATCAAGAAACTATATAGCTCAATCTATTGCTCAACAAAGATTCAAGACTCAACTCACCTATTTGACATGGCAAGAATCATAAAAGATAACACAAAGTCGACTAGTCTCAAATATGAACATGACAGAATTAGGTCAAATTTAGCATTGTAATTAACCTATCAGGGCAAAGACTTGACTACACATATAAAGTCATGATCAAATTAGCAATGGAGCATAAGTCATGGCAAGATGTAATATAATGAAAACATGTCATGAAAGGATAATAATCAAGGCTCCATGTAGCTATATTACAATGCATGATGACATGCGTAAAATCCACTCCCCTCAACATGAGATGCGACTTTTAGTTCAAGTTGAGTTAAGTCAATATTAAGATCTAGAAGTTCCCAAATGAACTCCCCCTGAACCAAAGTAATAAAAGAGAGAAGCTGGCAAAGAAAACAGGCAGTCCTTAAAGCATAGATAAGATATAGAGGATACTATGGCTCGATGACTCTCATCTACCCCATATGACTCTGGGACTAATAGCCGACCGTAAAACACACACTAGAGAGCAAACACGCACTGCTCACCCGAAGGTGGCCCGACCCTCGCTAGATCACAAGAAGTGAGTAAGCTCAATCTAGTGAGATAAGAAACAGCTATCCTGAAAGCACAAGATAAGAGCAAGAAGTCTAAGCAACTCAGCAAGAGAACCACTCTAGCCTATGCTGGAAGGACTAAACCCAATGCACCCGCAGATGCAATGCAACAGTAAGGATACAGAAGCATAATTAATATGATAAAGCAGTAAAGCCCAAAGCTCCCCCTCACAAAAGTCCGTAAGGACAAACCACCCCAAGCTCTCCCCGCAGAGCTGAAAACCTCGTGCTATCCAAAGGCTTGGTGAAGATATCAGCCAACTGGTGGTCACTCTCCACAAACTGGAGCACGATGTCACCTTTCTCTACATGGTCTCGAAGAAAATGATATCTGATATCGATGTGCTTGGTCCGAGAGTGTTGCACTGGGTTCTTAGCAATGCTAATCGCAGACGTGTTATCGCAAAAGAGCGGAACACGATCGATAGCTAACCCAAAGTCCCGCAGAGTCGAAACCATCCAAAGCACTTGGCTACAAAGAATCGGCTGCGACAACGCACTCGGCCTCGCAGCGGTGGGTGTAACACCGGACCGCTTCCTCGAAGACCGGAAGCGAGAGAGTGCCAATGAACCGCGGTGCGGTGCTCTTCCTATCTATCCTCTGACCGGCAAAGTGCGCATCCGAAAAGGCTCTAAGGGATGAGCAGGAGGAGGAAGAGTACCAGATACCATAGTCAATGGTAGCTCGAAGGTACCGAAAGATGCGCTTCACCGCCTGGCGGTGAGACACGCGAGGAGAAGCCTGAAACCGGGCACAAAGACACACGGAGAAGTGTATGTCCGGTCTCGAGGCAGTGAGGTACAAGAGAGAGCCAATCATGCTTCAATTCCTTTTGATCGATGACTCACCGTCCTCATCTCGGGTCTAGTACGGTGTAGAAGCCATAGGAGTTGACACCGCTTCACAGTCACTCATGTCGGGCGTCTCGGGAGGTCTCGAGTGTACTTGCCTTGATGCAAGAAGGTACCCTCCAGTCTCGCTTGATTTGGAAGCCAAGGAAGAAAGTCAACTCACCCATCATGCTCATCTCAAACTCGGTGCTCATGACATCCGAGAACGTGAAACTAGAGCATGAGAAGAGCCGCCAAAGATAATGTCATCGACATAAATTTAGGCGAAGGAAGGTCATTATAAGCCGGCGAATGAACAAGGTCTTGTCAACTTTACCCATCTCAAAATCATGTCTCAATAGATAGGACTTAAGCCTCTCATACCAAGCTCTAGGGGCTTGCTTAAGTCCATACAATGCTTTGGAAAGCTTGAAGACATGACTAGGGTATTTGGGGTTCTCGAAACCTGGAGGTTGTCTGACATAGACTTCTTCCTCAATGAAACCATTGAGAAAGGCACTCTTGACGTCCATCGGTAAAGCTTGAAACCCTTAGAAGCCGCAAAGGCAAGCGAATTCTAATGGCCTCAAGACGAGCTACGAGGGCAAAGGTCTCCTCGAAATCCAGACCCTCAACCTGGGAGTACCCCTGAGCAACCAATCTAGCCTTGTTTCGAATGACTACCCCATCCTCACTTTGCTTGTTCTTGAACACCCATTTGGTTCCAATGATATTTTGATCTCGAGGGGGCTCAACAAGCGTCCAGACCTTATTTCTCTCGAAACTCTCTAGCTCCTCATGCATGGCGTTGACCCAAGACTCGTCAGATAAAGCATGGCAAACGTCCTTGGGCTCAAAGGAAGCTACGAAGGCAGAGTGGAGACAGAAAAGTGACACGCCAGACTTGGAACGTGTGACTCGCTCAAATAGATCTCCAATCATCCGCTCGTAAGGATGAGATTTTGGATATGTCTTGGAGGTCTGGATGAGATGAAGAAGTGGCCTCTACCTCGTTACTGACGGGTAGGAGCGAGCCACTAGCTCGGAAGAAAGCAGTGGTAGGGTCGATCGCCTCGAGGTGCAGTGGAAGAAGGCACCTCAAGGGGTGGAGAAGGGACTGGATCGGGTAGACAACCCTCATCTCCATCATCCTCATCATCCACAAAGATGGTCTCGGACTGCTCTAGTGAACCTGAGATATCGGGCCTAGTCCCCGGACTGGCCTCATCAAAAGTTACCTCACAGGTTTCTACCAATTTACTAGACTCGCAGCCCGGACCCTATAGGCCCGCCAAGAAGTCGAGTAGCCCGGAAAAAGTCCATCACAAGAACGTGACTCGAACTTATCTAGGTTCCGGACTTGAATGAAACACTTGCAACCAAACACACGAAAATGAGAAACACCGGGCTTTCGCCGTATCTCAACTCATAAGAAGTGCGGTGCAAGTGTGCCCAAGAAAACTCGATTGGAAACATGGCACGCGGTGGCTATAGCCTCGACCCGTAACTTCCGCGGTGTAGAGTACTCATCAAGCATCGTCCGGCCATCTCGACCAAGGTGCGGTTCTTCCTCTCCACAACGCCATTCTCGCGAGGAACGATGGAGAAGAGAACGGTGCTCTACACTGTCTCACCACGAAACTCTCAAAGTAGGAATTCTTGAACTCCGTGCCATTGTCATCGCGGATCGCTCGTAAGGCACCCTAAGCTCGACGAAAAGCCACTTGAAAAGACCTCGGAAAAGTGAAACGTCTCATCCTTCGAGGCTAAGAAAACACCCAAGAGTACCTCGAGAAGTCATCGACCACGACAAGAACATACCACTTCCCTCCTGCAGATTGCACTCGAGCCGGTCCGATTGTGTCCATGTGGAGCAATGTCCTGCATCGGTCATAGTCACTGTGACCGAGGGTGAGAAGCGGCAACCATCTTGCCGTGTCTTAGGCATGGAGCGCAAATAAGATCTTTGACCATCTTGAGTTTCGGCGACCACGAATGAGATCGTGGCCGCTAACTCGGGTCAAATGGTCAAATCAATATGACCAAGTCTCCTATGCCGAAGGAAAGGTCGCGGGACTCGAAGCAAGCAAACAACGGAGAGGATCACTAAAGACTCGGAAAAATCAGCACGAAAGATCCTCCCAAAGCGAGAGATCCATAAACCGGACTACCAAGAATCAAGAATTTTGCAATTGTTTTCTTAAAGCTCACCTCGAAATTGTCATCGATGGTGAGAGACCGAGAGCAAATTGTACCGCAGCTTGCTAACTAAAGCAACATCTTTCAAAATAAATGAGTCATTAATGCGACAAGACCTTTGGCGATGACGCCCGGATGAAGCATCTCCAAGGTGATCGCCTCATCACCGAGCTCGGGCAAGGGAAGAAAACCAACGGAATCTCCGGTCATGTGTCGTGAACACCGAGTCTACAAGCCAAACCTTTCCTTCCTCGCCCGTGAACCCGAGTCAACAAGAGAGCAAAGTCTCGATCGGGATAAATCAACATAGATTTTGGCACCCAATCTTGAGTCACACGTCGAGCGAAGAAGTAGTCACACACGACCGACCTCTAACTACCCTCGCCTCCGTCGCTCAAAGAAGCAAAGGTCTATGTGCGCACTGAAGGCATTCTTGGTCCGACTACTACGGAGAGCGAGTCGAGCACCGGCGACCTGACGCGATCACGCCGCGGGTAGCTATCTCGATGGAAGCGAGATCTACCCTCGTGACGGCGGAAGTCACGACCGGAGGGAGCACGAGGACGAAAACAAAAACTCAGAAAACCAAGTCCTCGGTGCTGCCCAAAGCTACCAACAAGAGCAAACCTAGACCTCGTGTTGGTCTTAGGTGCACTCAAGGTGCGGGCTGACCACGAATACGCCTAAGAGACTCAAGACGGTCTCTTGGCGCGATCTTGGCGCTTGAAGCATTGGTCAATCGGATGCCCATCCTTCCGACGAAGGTGCAATGATACCCTACGAGGGGTGAAGTAGCATGAGATGGCTTCGCCGAGAGGTCAAGCTGCAGTGAAATCACCTTGTCGTCGAATCCCTTGGACAAAGCCCACGATCTAAATTGAACTTTCTTGTTCTTGGGCTTGACCTCGATCACACCCGCGCTATGGGTCCGAGCACGACGGTGGATGTTTTCTCACATCCTCACGGAAATTATATCCTAGACCTGTTTGAACTTGCAAATTTTGATTGGTCTAGAATAAGATTGAGATCCTTCTTGCCTCCTACAAATTTCTCGAGAGTGTTCATAAGGCACCGACACTCCCGAAAGAGAGAGGTGCAAGAAGAGCAAGGAGGAGGAGAAAGAACAACAGGAGGAGAGGAAGAAGAACCAATGTAGGAGAGCGAATAGCACGTGCGTATTTTTCCTTATGCACGCCACCTCAAGCTTGAGGGCTTCGCAGACACACAGGGGCAGCCCTAATCCTAGCCATTTGGTTCTCGTACCTCTTCCTAAGCGCCTCTACCATGTCCTTATCCTTTTCCAACATTTCAAAGACGTAAAGCACGGGGAGGATGTGGTTTTCTAGAAGGTCCTTAGTTAGCTTCACACACTTTTCATCTAAGGCAATCAAATCAGATTTTAGTTTATTACAACTTTTGCATGGTGAGCTAACAGATCCTTAGAAGCATCTTGAGCCATTTTCTTATTATTATCAACAAATTCTTGAAACTGTTTGGAGACGATTCAAGTTCAAGATAAGTTTGGGACAATTTGCACATGAAGTGATAGGCTCAAGTAAAAGGCTTGTAACTCAAGCAATTTTGTGATCCGCCTTTTAAGTTCATTTTAAATTATTGCAACTTTCACAAGTCTCGAGCGGATCAAGCAACATGGTATAAAGACCTCTAAACGCATTGTCCTTATCCTCACATGAGGTGCAAGAAATAGTCTCAACAAGAGAAGATGAAACAGAACTACCCTACTCATCTCAAGCTCAAGAAGAAGACGATGTTCTCCACCTTAACAATGTCAAGTTCCGAGACGAGACTATCATGCGAGGTCCTTAGTTTCTCCATGTCTCCAAGCAAGGCAATGCATGTATCACATTAAGTCACGAGAGGAAGCGGATGTAAGTGAAGTAAGCTCGTGACAATCTAGCTACTTCCTTCTCTAACTCAAGACACCTAGCCTTAGCTCTAGCATGAAATCCACCTAGCTTAAGAAAAGCATGATTGAGCTGGTCATAGGTGGGGCATACCGTCCGAGTCGAGTACATTCATTGTCGCTCGGTTAAGCCCTCGAGGGCCATGAAGCACATGCCGGAGAAGTCGTCGCCGCTCTTGGGGTCTAGATCACCCGTCCCGTCGTCGTCGCTCCATCCCTCCACCTCGCCGAGGTCGAGGTCGTCGAACGCGTGAGGACGCGGTGGAACGACTTTTGGCCTTCCCAAAGTTGCGGTACTTCTTCTTGCCTTGCGTCCGAGCCGGAGGCTTCTTGTTGCGGTTCTTGTCGATGTAGTCGTTTGCCGAACCGCCAACGCCGCTTTGCCCTTCTCCGCTTGGGGCGGTTTGCCAATGTGGTTGGGGCCACCACACTCAAAGCAAATCATCGGTCCTCTTCTTTTTCCGTCCTCCTTCTCTTGTAAGCATGGGAGAACTTCCGAGCTAGGAGGGCCAGCTGTTCATCCTCTAGCTGCTCTAACTGATCATCAGTTACGTCACAGAGAGCAGCTAGGGAGAACCCGCAAAGAGAATCGGCAGAAGAACCGAGGCCGGTGGGATCCGTGACTAGAGCCATCGATTGACTTCGACCGACGAGAGACTATGTCAATCTCGTGAGTCTTGAGACGCGAGTAAAGCGCATCAAGAGTCAAGGTCGAGAGGTCCGTGGTGTCCTTGATGGTAGTCACCTTCATCTCCCAAACCCAAGATCGAGTGCGAAAGCATCTGTCGAGCGTTATCCGAGTCGGAGTATGTGAGACCGACCGCCGGAGATTGCTCAAAATCTTGTGAAATCGTGAAAAGCACTCGTCAAGGGACTCTCCAAAGAAGCATCTCGAATTTGTCAGATTCGCTGAACTGATCCTGTCGAACCGTCTTGATCTGGGAGGTGCCCTCATGGTATGCATCGAGGGTCACCCAGATGTCGTGAGCGACGACAGGTGAGAGATGCGATCAAATTCGCTTCTGCTCAATCCCTGTATGATGATGTTCCTTGCCTTTGCATTTGCCTCAACATCAGCCATATTCCCGGCATTGATGTTCTCATCGGCAGAACAACAAATTGTATTTTCACCTTCCGCCAAATAGCATACCCACGAGCTCGGATATATGTTTCCATTCGGCTCTTCCAGAAGGGGTAATCCAGGCCATCGAAAATAGGCGGCTTGGTGGAATACTTGTCTGTTGCCATGGCTCTTTGAGACCGGTTAGGATCTATGAAGAAGAGCTAACCGGCTCTGATACCAATTGAAGGACCGAAATGGCAACAGAGGGGGGGTGAATGGTGCCTTAAAAGCTTCTAAAAATTCAACTCGATCTCTTCTCCAATAGATATATAACTATGAAGAAGAAGATTAGTTGCTCACTAAAAACAGAGAAAGAAATGATAGATCAACACCAACACGTAACAGGCCGAGAAGACTAGAAAGTACTTGGCGTGGTCGAAGACCAACTGTGGTTGAAAGAAACTTCGTGATCTCAAGCCGTGGTCGAAACTGCTCACCGAGAGAAACAATCGATCATCGAGATACACAAATCACGATCGAAAACAAATAAGCGAGCACATCACCGTAGTCGAAAACCTAAGAGTGACCGTGGTCAATAATCCAAAAGAGTAGTCCAGGCACGACCGCCAAACCAAGAATTGAGAGAACTTTTGCACGAGGTCAAAACGAATGAAACTTGAATCCTAGCAAGAACAAGATATTTAAAAGTGAAAATACCAAGAATAACACAAGTCTTTGCTAAGGAAGGAGAGAACGTTGTGGTCGAACACGATCAAAGTAAATAGATGCGTGAATCGAAAAACACGAAGTTTCTCTGCTTTGATTCTTGCTCTCGGAATAAACCGACCGAAAGGTCTTAGAAAATGAATCCCAGTTTAGAGCGGAGGTACAAGCCAACTCTCAAAGAAAACACGAGATAAGCGAAAGAACAGAGAGAGCGCAAAAGATCTAGTCAAAACACCTCAAGCAAAACAAACTCGTAATGATACAAAGAGGTGAATCCAATCTTTTCTATTGATCATGGAGGTTTCTCTGACCACTCCATCGGAGGTACACGAGCATCCATGCTCTACCCGAGACAACTCACACAATAGAAAGAAGAGCTCAGAGCAACTCGTGAAACAACCTCACTTTACTCCTGAGACTAAACCTCTCTATTTATAGTCTCACTAACGGGTCTCCACACGAGACAACCCGCTAACCGAGTGGTTAAGCTTTGCGCCTTGATGCTTTACCCGCTCCTCTCGAGCAACGGCTCCACCGCTTTGCCCGTTAGCGCCACCAACTCCACGAGCTCTCACAGAGCCTCTCCGATGGTCACAAGTGCTTTCCCGGTGGGCGCCTTCCCTGCAGCTTTGACATTTCTCCAAAATGCCCCTCCGCGCCTTCCGTGAAGCTTCCTCCACCGCCTTGTCGTCCATGTTTGTCGCCCCACACGCGGACACGTCCTCCTCGCCTTTTCCACGCGTTACTCGACCTCAACATCTCCCATGTCTAGTCCCGATTGTCCAAAGCCTCACCAAGACTAGTCTCCGACTGCATCCAACACAAACAACAAAACATCACATAGCACCGATCCATACACCGCACGACTCACGAGCTCAAGTCTTCTTTCCACGAAATTAGACTTTACCAAACCTTGTCAAAATGTAGAACAAACCAGTCTACAAGGTCCATAACATCACAAGGAACCCAACCGACCAAACCTCACCGTAATCGGACACCACATGTGCCCACACGACCGGTTTAAAGAGCTCCATCGACCACGGTCAATCTGCCGACAACGTGGTCGAAGCCGACCGCCACAACGTGGTCGAAAACCTTAGCATGGTCGAATCTCCGAGCGCACAACGTGGTCGCACCACCGATCAAACAACGTGGTCGTGTCGCCCAACGACCACGGCCAAAGTGGTCGAACGCCCGACCGCCCAACGTGGTCGAGTCTCCGATCCCACAACGTGGTCGAAGACCGAGACCACAACGTGGTCGTAAACCCTAGCGCCGAGTGCCGACCACGGTCAAATCTTCGAGGGCTCGCAACGTGGTCGTACACCGTCCGATCGGCTCCCGACCACGACCAAACTTCCCGAGAAAGCCGTAACGTGGTCGTAGAGTCCCGATTGATTTCCGATTAAGCCCAACGTGGTCGTATCGACTTCGACCACGGTTAAAAACGCCGAGAGACCGCAGAGTGGTCGTGTCGTGAATCGGCTTCCGACCAGCTCCCAAGTGGTCGTGCGGGACCCGAAGACTTCCGATCACGTTCAAATTCGCGGGGCGCCACAACAGTGGTCGTGAGACCACCCGAACGACTTCCGATCACGTCCCGGATGGTCGTGCGCACGTTTCGGCTTCCGATCAGTTCCAATGTGGTCGTACGGTTCAGGGGAAAGTCGTACACGACTTTGACTACGGCCAGAGCTAAGAATTTGCAATAAAAGCCCAAAACAAACTCAATTTTCCTTCAACCAAGGGTCAATTACTCATCATAAAGATGGGATCATCTCCACATGATCTCTCATAAATTTGTGGTGAGAATTTGGATTCACATGAGAGTCGGTAACTCCGATTCGATTAATAGGATTTTTAGGCAATGCACTAGAAATTGTTTGATTGGTGGATCCAAAGTAAATGTATTGGATTATCATTGAATTGTAGAGCTAACAGATTGGCATATAGTGGGTCAAAGATTGGGAGTATACAGCCATCTGAGATTGATTTGCAAATTCATGGTGGAAGCTAGGATTTTGTGAGAATCGGACACCCATGGCTGGATCAATGAAATGGTGGGCGACAAAATAGAAAGAGTATAACCGGTGGGTTAAATAAATGATGACACTCGTTGTTTGGAATCTTAGGCAGCAATGAGTGTATGATCGATGGATTAATTAAATGATGTGATACACTGTTTGGAGTTTTAGACAGCAATCAATATAGAAAGTGTATGATTGGTGGATTAATTAAATGATGTCACACGCTGTTTGGAGTCTTAGACAGCAACCAATAAAGAAAATGTATCTTTAGTGGATTAAGTCAATTAAAGCAATCTCCGTGTGGAGTTTTAGGTAGCAACACTAACATTACGATTTAATAATAATAATGCTACTAAAAGCAATTTATGGCAAAATAAAATAACCCGAACCTCTCCTTTGATAAGCCATGCATATTATTTATTTGCATTCTGTGTATTGGCTCGCGGAGCACGGTGGTTAGTGTGCTCACACTCGCTCTCACAACAAATCCAGAATCAAGAATCAGATCACTACTCCTTAGCAACACTATTGGTCATGATGGTAAAGAAGATGAAGATGTCAAGGGCTAGGTCGCGAACCTCCAGTTGGCTGCCTGTGGGTACGTCCTGAGGGTTCCCCCGGTGTCCTTCGTTTTCCGCTGCTGCAATTTACTGACTTTGGTCTAATCGGCCCATGTGTAAGTATATTATTATATTTATGCTTCCACATGGTATGTATTTGATATTCATTTCTATATCTGTGAGCACTATCTACTGATCTAGGGAATAGTGCAATAAATCACAGAAGATTCTGGATGTTAAAATCAGGGGTCTGACAGTATTCATCCATGTGGTCCTTTTGAAGCCTTTGGATCTCAGCATCACTTCGCACTCCATGCCAGATGACATCAGCCCTAGCCGAGTCGGCCATCACGCCAACCACCACCTCGGCCCTAGCATGATGTGTTTATCCACGGGTCATTCCACCTCAACAGCCACATCAGCCCTAATGTTGAGTTAGCCATCACGTTAAACTGTTCCATACGTCGAGTCCATCGTAGACGTGCTATTCCATGCACTAGGTCCACAGCATAGTAGAATTTTTGAATTTCTAGTATTTTCTTTAGGTTTAATTTTCCAAGAGCCCGTTCTTCTTTGTCCTAGTCCCATTTGACCTGATTCTTTTGTCTAAATTCATCTAAAATTGAGATATACCTTTTGGTTTTGATTTTAAAGTTTCTGGAGTTCATTTGGAATTTTATTTGATTTTATTTGTGTTTTGTTCGCTTTTTCTCCCATTAGATAACGTCCTCGAAGGAGCAAAAGAGGGAGCAGAAGTCAAGAGCTGTTAACTGAGCAAGGCCAAGGCAAGTCATGTCCTTTGATCATGTTGAACTTAGTTTTCAAATCTATTTACATATTATTTTGTTTTAAATTATGATACATTGCTATTTTAATACATACCTTTGTACCTGGTAGTTATGGTCCAACTTGATTAATTCCACATTGATAATTTGAATGTCATGATTTCATTGTCACCATAGGATGGGTATTTGTCTAGTGATACAGTACTAGTTATCACATAGGTTGTACATCTAAATTGCTTAGCCATGCTTATAGTACATTGGGTTCATCATCACATATGGATTAATTAATTAATTTTGACTTAATGAGATATTAAATCATGGTGGTCAGCCACAGTTATAAAATTTGAGTGCCATGACATGGGTACTGTCATTGGTGGTAGTTATACAAAATAGTTTTTACTTGGGCGAATGATTGTGCAGTAAAGGGGAAGTGTGGTCAGTACTTTCGAGATGTGGATATTTCACTTGGGTAATATTTAAAGACTTAACTTTGTGTGCCATTGAACTGAACCTTATCATACAACCACATGTTCAGTATGAGACGGACCTGGTATAATAATTTGTGATATTTCAGTTCCGTCATTGAGATGAATGATGTTTGGTAGTAGCCATGGATTCACATTAAGGAAGCGGGCGAAACTGGGTTGAGATTGGGCTTTGTAAAGGTCTTATCATGAACTCTCCACCGCACACCAAAAGAAGTGTGTTAATCGCATGGTAATATGAGATGATCATATCTTATGGGTAAAGTTATGTAACATCTGCAGAATGTAAAACTATTCGAATAGCCGTATCCCCAATCATGGACAACGCTCGGCGATTTCACATGAGGGGTAGAGTTTTTATAAAAATCTGGTTAGGTTAAGTCTAGGAAGTGAATGGTTAGTTCACTGGTGATTCATTAAGTAAATGGTTAGTTCACTGGTGGTTCATTACATGAATGGTTAGTTCACGGGTGGTTCATTGGGCGCATAGTCAGATCAGTTGCGGTTACTCTCAATTCCTTTGATTATTTTCTTATTGATCATTTTCAAAGTTCGCTTTCAATCTATTTATTACATTTACTTTAAATTGTTGCTTTCTGCAAAATAATCACTCAACCATTATTTGGTAAGCCTTGCATACCATATTGCACATTTGTTGCAAATGACTTGCTGAGTACTCTATGTACTCATAGCTATATCCATACTTGCTTAGTTGAAGAATAAGAACCATACCAGCCAGAGGTGTGTGAAGGAGGATACCTCTACGACTTCTTAGATTAGGACTTTGCTACCCAGTTGATTGCCTGTGGGCATGTTGAATGACCACTTCGTCTTTGTTGCATTTTCCGCTGCTAGTTTTGTTAGCCTTTTCGGCTCTTAAAGTGTAACTTGACCGTAAAGTTGCAACTCTGATAAACACTTAATATTTGAATCTTTCTTTTGGTTAACCGTGTGTGTGGTTGATATTTCACCTATGTTATACTGTGTGCATTAGCGTGATTCTAGAGTAGTACAGTATACACAGAGAGGTCCTGATTTCCATATTCAGGTGGCCATGTGGAGCAGGGGTAGAATTAATCCCACATTGCTTGTCTAAAGTGATTTGTAATAGTATACTAGTCACCTGCTCGTGCGGTGCAACGAAATTTATTAGATATATAGAGAATCATGCTATGAAAGAATGCTACTCTGATCAGTTGAAAAGTGAAAAGTGATGAGAAGTTGAGAATGGGCGGTTGGAGGAGAAAGGACGTACGACCACCAACTTGTTCTTTTATAATAGTAATGATAATGCATATTGTGTCCAAACGTAACACCTACGGGTAAACCCTTCTACTTGAAGCAAGAACGAAAGCGTAAGTGGAGTGCTATGTGTGTGTAGGTCTACCTCATGGTGAGCTGAGCATTGAGCGGATCTTCAGCTAGGGTATTATATTTTTTTTGTTCAAATTTATATACAAATCCAGGTGCTAATTTTATTTAATTTTTATTTCAAAATTTATTTAGTTACAAGTTTTAAAATCGAATTACTTATTTTATTTTATTTTTTATTCTAAATTTTAGTCATTCATGGGTTGTACTTGACATAGATTCTTTATTTTAATTTAAATCATTATAACCACTACGATAACGGTTTAGGCCTTTCTTCTTTTTCTTTGATTAATACAAAAATTTCTATCTTAAGAGCGACATAGTGGCGTCTTTTTTATCGCTTTAGTCATTATAATAATAGAGAGATATTGTGGTGTGTGCGGGGACACGCAGTTTAGTCGCCAATAAGGAGTTTGTGCAGTCGTCCAGTCGTCCACGTTCACGTGTTGGACGCCCCACGCTGACATGCACGTACATGCAGGGGCGAAGCCATGTTGGTGGTTCCGAGTGCACCGGCAACAGAGTAAAATCAAAAGTCAAGTTATTAATAGCTTATTTTCACCTCTTGTGTACTATCTTAATCTAAATACGTGTATCACTCTAACCCAAATATATATTACATGTATGTATATATTGAAGTGTACACTCGTGCTCTAGCTTCGCCCTAGCGTACATGCACGTCCAGTCGTCCACGTTCGTACTGCACAACGTATTAGCCGAGCCATGTACGCTAGTTTAATTAGCACGCTACTCCATCTCCGAATCGACGGGACACCGGCCGGTATGCGTACGGAGGAATCGATCATCTGGCTCTGTGGAGTGAAGAAGCCATGGTGCTACAGTACCATGGCTGGTCTACTAGCTATTGGATAAAAAACAAATGCTAAAACTGATCTGGATCATTTATTTTGCATCCAGCGGCTAAGAATAATCTACAATCACAGTTATTTGTTATTACGCGACTTCGTTTCTCAAAGTTAGAGATCTCAATCCGCCAATGGTCCTCACAGTGCTCTCGATGGGCGAGCCGATGATCACCAGCACGGCGGCGCGTGGGTGGCTGCAGCGTTCCATGTACTACGGCGGCATGCCTTACGGTGGCGGTTGCGCGATGGTCACGTACCATGCCTATGGGTGTAAACGGGTTGGATTAATCCCGATCGATTCGGCACCGAATCCGATTTGTACCGAATTCAATTGGTACCGAATTCGGAGAAAAAATATGGGTTAGGATATGGTAACAGCAATATCCGTCCGAATCCGATACGCCTTCAAGTTTGATTTCAGGTTAGTGCTACTATTTGACGTTTCATTTTCTTTTGCAATGGTAAAATAAAATCTTCCAGATCAGCTATTAAGTAGTAACATCAAGTTCTTGACAGTACGTCCTCCTACTCCATTTGTTGTACTGCATGCATTCCTTACAAACAAGTAGGGGTACAAACGGCTCGGGTTAATCCTAACCGATCCGGCACCGAATCCGATTAGTACCGAATCCGGAGAAAAAATATGGGTTAGGATATAGTAACAACAATATCCGTCCGAATCCGATCCGTTTGCACCCCTAACCATGCCAATGCCATCGGCGGCATACCAGTACCATCACCGCCGCGCGTCGGGGGGCTCCGATGGGTAAAGAATATTTAATCTTTGTAGTTTTTAAATTACAACATAATATATATCTTCAAATAATAACATCCAACCGCCGCTACAATTTAACTTAATTAGGACCTATCAAATTAAGGACTACATGTTTTAATTTTAAAAAATTTCTGACATATTTATCTTTTTTTAATAATATTTAATAGCTGATATGATCCAGCTTGAATTATGGTCCATCTAATCCAGGGATAGATATTTTTCTTTTTTGAGAACTTCTAAAATATTTTTGTTTTCTTCTTAACAGGTATAAAACAACTGTTATGAGCTTTTATTATATAATAGGTTGTGTATAAAGTACGTCTCTGTCACAAGCAGTCCAATCGGTGTGGATTCTGGGATATTTGGTTGAAAGCAAGATTTGAGTACTCCAACTCACCATATTTTTGGTGTGGATTTATATTGTAAATTTTTAGAGTTAAGTGCTAAAATAATAAAATATACAAAATTACGCTTAATAAGTTGACCGTATAATCAAAATGATGTTCGCTGGTTCTCTAGCCTGAATTTCTTTGAGAAAGAAACGTCAATGATTATTCTACTCCTTTGAGAGCGAAATGTCTATATTAGCTTAAATCATGTCCATAAAAACGCCCGACATATATGTGCTGCCTTGATGCTAGCCATATGCTATGTTTCAAGAAAATTTCGACTTCCCCATGGTTAAAATTATTGACAGTGATAACCTGCTAGCTCGACATGATAATGAGATGACATGCTAATTTTTGCACTATTCATAATTTCGTCTTTTTCTGAATTTTTGACTTTTTTTTGAGTTTTTTTGTCGGTTCTTTTTTTCTCGTATTCGCTTATGTTGTCCGTGATGGGCTAACATATTTTTATATTTTCAATTTTTAAAATTTAATTATGTTAAATAAGCCTCTCTCACCACGATGTTTTTTCACCACTACAAGAGTTTTCACCATAAGCTTTCAGCTTTCAGCCGAACCGATCACCACCTTAAATCATGTCGTTGTACTATGCATGGTAGCCGATCTACGTACCGTGCACAGCATAATCATCTGATTGAATTATATATATAGCACATGCAAATTATTACCCTAAGCAAGCAATGTGGCAAGGGGCACACAGTTATAGGCTGTGATCGTTTCGGCTTCAGCTTCTGACTTCTGGCTTATTTTTCACTATTTATAAATTCATCTTTTTCTGAACTTTTGGCTTTTTTTTGAGCTTTTTTGCCCGTTCTTTTTTTTCCGTATTCGTTTGCGTTGTCTGTGATGGGCTAACATATTTTTTATATTTTTAAATTTTTTTAAATTTAATTATGTTAAATAAGCCTCTGTCAGCTACAATATTTTTTCAGCTAGCTACAGTGCTTTTCAGCCATAAGCCACTAAAAATAAGCCCAAATGATCACCACCATAATTTTCTATCAACAAGCCATTTAATTTGTGCAATAAGCTATAGCTTAATGATTACACATACATGCGCTCTTGAACAGTTGCAGTACATAATCAAAGAAACATGATACTACTTGACAAAATGAAGCAAAGAATATCTGGAGAACAGAAAATTCTATCTATATCAATGCTAAAGTACAAAGTGTGTGCATATGGCTGTCCTGCAATCAATGAGTGCAAATAGTTGTGCGGCAAACAAGCAGGCGCACACACACACAGATATATATATATATCTGTAATTACACCCGGGTGTAGAAGGTATTTTTCCTATATATATATTCTTTGTGTTCTTGTCAAAGGTGACCAAGGAGAATGTCATCCAGTCTGGAGAAGACAAATGGTTTTGCATGGGATCATCACTGTGAGTACTGAGCAGTGACAAACCTAAATAGGCAGAACATGGGAGCATTTGGCTGTTGCCGAACTGTACTCTCTACGTCACTTTCCCTCGCCAGGAGAACATGGCCAATCACAGCATAGCCCAATGGTACAGCGTACACAATTTACTTAATATAAAAACCAGTAGCATATAGATTTTTTTTCAGTCGGGATAATTGTCTAATATAGCTCCCGCTCGGTTGGGCTGAAAATCTGTGGCTTATGGCTGAAATTGCACTGTAGCGGTTGAAATTTTACTGTAACTAAAATTGACTTATTTAACGTAATTAAACTCAAGTACAGGATCATATTACCACCCAACTCTCGATTAGCCGAAATCAAACTCTCGTTAAGAAACAAGGTTCCACACTGTTGGCCTATGCAACAACTGGCCTCCTAGCTAGTGTAGGATTTGCTGAAGTCTTGACCGTGTACTCCTGGTCCTAGCAACTGGAGTACATGCAGTAGCCTGTTCTTTTTCTTCGAAACTGATGGTTTTTTATTTTTGCTATAGTATCTAATTTTTAAACGGAGTATTTTCTCAAAACGGGGTCTACAAGTTAAACGATATACACGTTAAAAGCCCAACATCTGTATCATCCAAAATCGTAAGTAAGTATCTCTCTATCCATAATCTGTACCGTAAACAGATAAAATTCAAATATTTCAATCAAAAATCATAAACCGCAGTCATTGCCAAGTCAACCCCTATGATAGGAAGAGTCGACCTCACAAGAGTCCATTATTAGGCTCAACGGCTTAGGGCAGCCCAAGTGTTGGGTCGGGCCAGACGACCAGGCTACGTGCACACCACGGCCCAATCATGGTGGATTAGACCACAGCATCCACTGGTTTTTCTTCTATCTGTTTTTCTTTTTTTTTTCACCCAACTAAATGTATACTGCACGTACGGTCGAATCAGACGAACCTTGTGCTGGTGACGGCGATGTACACAAACCCCACACTGCCGTTGAAATATCTTGTCACGAGAATCATATGCAGGCAGGTACACATGGAGAGAGAATCAAGAGAGGTAGTTGTCGATCAGATCATCGGGTAAAAAAAGAAAGGAAAAAAAATCAGGAGAGGTAATTAATTTTCCATCAGATCGGATCGTCTGGTAAAAAAGAAAAAGAAGATGGAGGACACATCGATCTTGTCACGGTAGCTTCTCTCTCGCTAGCTCACCTAACGCCCCCCGATTTCTGCTTGTTTTTGTCTGGATGCAATTTACAACGCTGACGTTAGCTAGACATGGAGATCGTAGGAGTACGTAGCCAATTTCGTACGTGTCCATCCATCGTTCAGGGCAGAGCTAAGATTTGATTACATTTTATATTTAATAATAAAATAATTTAAATTATATATATTGAATTATAAAAATATTATTTAGACTGAACTAAATTTATTTAGACTAGACTAAATTTATTCAATCTATACATTAGATATTTTTTAACACGAGGTAAGCTGAGACTGGTGAGCTACTCGATTCATGGATATCCACTCGGATTTTCGGGTGAGTCTGAGACTCAGAAATGCCAAAAATTTGACTGTTCTTGACTCTGTTATTACACTAGAATTAAGCTAGGGTAGGGAAAATAGTTTATTTGTTGTAAACTTTCTTTCCTTCTTGAATGAACGGCAAAGCACCTATCTTTTTTTTTAAAAGAAATAAATATTTGTGGCACTCGACGAAAGCTTCTTCTCCAATCAATTAATTGAGCATGAATGGAGCGTATCAAATTGACAAATTCAAGTGAGCTTGGAGTAATTAAAACCTAGCTCGATTTACGTTCGAGTATATGCTGAGAGTACATCCGGTCAGCTGCTGCCTCTACATACATGCATGCATGTAGCAAAGGGTTTGTTCTTTTCCTCCAAAGCTGATGACTTTTGACTTTTACTACATTACATAACTTCCAAACGAAGTATTTTCTCAAGACGGGGTCTACAAGTTAAACGATGTACACGTTAAAAGCCTAACATCTGTACTATCCAAAATCGTAAGTGAGTATCTCTCTCTTCGCAATCTGTACCGTAAATAGCCAAAATTCAAAAAAATTAGTTAAAAGCCATAAATCGCAGCCGTTGTCAAACAGTCCCAAAGAAAGAGGCTAGCTAGCTAGTCCATGTGTACAGTGATCGTTCGGTCAGGTGTTCAGTCTCGTGTAACAGTTCTGCAACGACGTCTTTTCACCGGATCAAAACTAAGCTGATCTGCAGAAGAGGACCGCCTAGCTAGCACAAGAAACTAACAGGACAGCTAGCTCTTCTCTCTCTCTCTCTCTTGATGCTCTCTTCTCACTTTTTTTCCCTAATCTTCCAATCAGAAATAAAAGGTGCTTTTTTGACAGAGAAGAGACTGCTCTACATATAACAAATGGGATTAATTTTAAAATTATAACGAGGGATTCAGTAGAAGTGATGACAAATAAAAAGATCCGACATGTTTTTCCTCGAGGGCCCTTTGCAAGGTGATGCATGGATGAGCATGACCTAGTCGAAAGCCTGACAGCGCCAAAAGATGCATTCTGTCGCTTTAATACGATCGATGCTGCCAAGCAAACCTGCAGCGTGATTTCCTCTGTTCCTCTTTCCTGAATTAATTCCATCCTTCGAGCGATCGACGCTGTAGATATATAGACGTCTCTGTTGTGATTGTTGCAATAATAATTCTACCAGATTTACTCAAGAATCGCTATGTTTCTTTGCTTCTAAACGCTTGTAATGTGAGCACATTACAATAAGTGAGACTCTTTGTTAGCTTTGATAATATTGTAAGACCATATGGTGGTAACTCCATATGAGTGATGAGTATTTGATATTAGTCGTATCTTGTTTTTATTGCTTGAGTTTGATTTTTGCGAATTTGAATTTTGGCATGTGCTGTTCTGGAGTCCCGGTCAGACCAGTCAGGCCAGACGGTCTAACTGCTAGAAGCATACGGTCAGACTAGGCTCTGGTGGCGGTCTAACTGGTGGGTTTAGGCCGGCGGTGTTGTGGTGATTCAACCGGTCCAATGTAGGTTTGTTGAGTTGAGTTATTCTGTTGGTTCTATGGTTTTGGTTGTGAGTCATGCAGTGTTAGTCACGGTGGGTGTTATGCAAGTGTTAGTCATGAGGAGTTCATGCATGTGTGAGTCATGACGTGTGTCCATGCATATGGTTTACTAACGGAGTCAAGTACATATCATTTATACTTAGATCAATTGCTTTGTTTTTTAGTGTCCATGGTATGTCGTGTATGTTCAGGTGGAGCAGCATCTCAAGCCGAGAAGCACAAGAGAAAGAGAGGGTCATGAAGAGGCAATCTGTGCATGTGGTATACCATTTGGACTTGTGCGTTTTAAGTAGTGACGTTCCTCGAAGCAGACGTATGATCTTGGCAACAAGACATTGGGCATCTCGGACTATGAAATGATGTTGGTGTGCCATGGGACTTGGGCGTTTCAAGTGGTGATGGCCTCGGCTCCACTGCTACAGACAGCCCTATCACAGACGGTTCGGAACCGTCATCACAGACGGTTCCTGAACCGTCAGTGTTTAGGTGTCAGTGATAGTTAGTGGTTATCACAGACGGTTCCTGAGCCGTCTGTGATAACTCACATTACAGACGGTCTTGACTACTAACCGTCTGTGATAGTGCGGTATCACAGACGGTTGTTTATAAAAAACCGTCTGTGATAGTCTCGTACACTAACCGCTCGTGATATTGTGTATATCACGCACGGCCGCTGTAAAGGCCGCCTCGTGATATCATTCACACCACAGACGGCACTCTTTGAAACCGTCTGTGATATTGTACTACAGACGGTTTGTAACAACGAACCGTCTGTGATACCATGTGCATCATCCATTTTATTTGTTTGCTTTTGACTATCCATTCGCTTCTTCCCGCCTTTTCTTCATCCGAGGCCCGCTGCGTGTCTTGAGGAATGCCACATCGAAGACCGCTTGACCAGCTCTAGGCGTCGTGATCCGAGACCGAGATGAAGAAAAGAAGTGGGAAGAAACAGATGGATAGTCGCCACCAAGAAGTCGGGTATGTCGGTGCTCATCAAGAATCTGGAAATGTCTTTTTTGAACTTTTGTAATAAAATTGCCTTGAATTTTGCAGAAAAAGAAGGATTGTCGGAGTGGACATCACATCTCGACGAGAGTCGGCATCGCCGAGGAACATGCAAATCGAGGCAAGCACAAAACTCAACAACACATTCGGATCGATCTATTACAGGATGACAAGCTAACAAACCCTTCGTGGCACGACGGTCACACTAAACAAGACACACTTACGACACTTACGGTAAGAGTGTGTTCTTTAGTATGAACCGTTCGTGCGCGATGGAGGTGCTAGCTCACGGCGGAGGAGATGCATACGGAAGCTAGCTAGTGGATGAACTCACGCGTGACTAGTACCGGTGGAAAGGTTGATGGGGAGTTATTAATAAGGGCCCGACCGTGGGAGGAACCGGTGCCGACCATTCGATGTGGAGAGAATAGCGGGTGAGATCGAAATCACGTATACGCCAATTATTGGTGACATGTGATTATTACACACCAATTATCAGTGACATGGGATTATTACAGATGGTTCTTAACAGGAACCGTCTGTGTTATCTGGCTTTTCACAGACGGTTTGTGTTAATAACCATCGTGAACTTTCCTGACAGTTCTTAACAGACCCGTCGTGTTATCTCGATGGTATAGGCGGTTCGTATTAAGAACCGTGCGTGAAAGTTCCTGACGGTTATTAACAAAACCGTCTGTGATGTCTCAATTATCACGAGCGGTTCATGTTAATAACCGTCTATGAAAATATCACAGACGGTTGCCAGTAAAACCGTCTGTGATGTACCCATCCAGTATAGCCTCTTCTGTAGCAGTGCTCAGGTGTACGATCTTGGTGAGGAGTCATGGGCATCGCATTGTCATAAAGATCGGTGGGTTGCAATTAGGGAAATTGTTCAAAATTGAGTGGAGTGGTGGTTTGCCAAACCACGGCACTTCCTTAAGTGTTTTAGGTCATGTTTTTGTTGATGGAATATCTTATCGGGCATTTGGAGCTTTTGAGAAGTTACGCTCTAGAAAGCGTGCAAGTGTGTGTAATGCTAAAACCTATTTGTGTGTGAGTTATCGGGTTTTTCCAAGTGTAAGTGGTATGATCCACTAAGAAGTGGCTGGTTTAGTGAGAGGAGAGGAGCCACTCTATAAGACATGTGTTGAGTTGAGCCTTGTGAGAGACTTGATTATTAGGGTTACGATTTTCTTTTGTTGGAGCCTTGTGTGTGTGATTTAAGCTTAAAGCTCTACTATCTTGAGGGATTAGCTATAAAATATTTCTCTCCAAGTGAAATAAACATCTAAAGCTTGCCCAAATGAGTTGTTCTATGGATCTCCTCTTGTGCTCATGATTTTCTTGACTTTCTCGTTTGAATGTCTCTTCTCACGAGATTTTCTGGTGCCAAGGACATGTAAGAGGTGAAGACATCTCCTAGAGACAAGATTTCATCCATCTAAGCACAATCTAGAGAAAGTTGTTAAGTTTGCTCGGTTTTTCTCAAGAGAGATGATTTTCAAGTTTTGCTCTTGTGGGTGTTTTGCGTTGAATTCATGATGTGTTTTAACTTGCTATGATATGTGAGAACCCGTCCTAGGTCATCTAAACCATCTAGGACTCACGAGCAAGAGTAGAACGAAGTTTCCCTCTGTTGCCTGGTATTGATGAATCCTTTACTCAAATAGAAAAATGTCACAAGTTTGATAATGATTCTCTTGATTATTGATTAAAATAGGTTCGTGATACCCTAGAGAAGGTGCATATCAAGTTTCACGTCATTTGAATTATTGGATCAAAAGTTACGTGGATTTTATGATTTGAAAGAGTGCTGAAACGACTGTTCTTTTAATTGATTTTACTGTTCATAGCAGCCTGACCACTACGGGCTAGGGGTCAGACCAAAAAATAATGTTCATATGCCTAAAATTACTGTTCATACCGATCTAATCATGTGACATCCCAAAATCTGATTTATTTTATTTAGATTTAATTGGGTTTTCTGGAATTTATTTTCCTTTTTTAATTTCTTTTTTTTTCCTAGAGTAAGTATCTATTTAAACCTAAGTTTAATTGTAACCAAATCAAGTTGATTTTATTTTTAAATCGGAAAATCTCACTCTAGATCCATATACAAGAATAATTGTTCTATATGACTTTAGTCACAGTGAGAAGAGATCCAAAAGAACAAGAGAATCGCGACAAAATACAAAAGCTACAACTTAGAAAGAATTCACACAAAATCTCTAAATCATGCTTTAAATATACATTTTTACCAATATTTCTCCCCCTTTGACAATAGAATCATCAAGATGCATGGAAGAAGAAATAGTATGTAAGGAATGAAATGGCTGCATTTTATTCAGTTTTATTTTAATAAGGAGCTATGAAAATTATCTAAAGTGACTCTACAATATTGCACCAAGCTATATTATATGAAGTAGCTATCTAAATCATGACAATCCATATATAGCAAAGCTAAGCCAATTAAGCAAGATTATGAAATTAAATGGATTACTTAGCATGTCAAGTTACTAAAAGTCATAGTTTAGCCAAAGATTTCTAAAAATGAACCAAATCATGTTAATAAGCTAAATGAAATAAAGAAACTACAATTGAGTCAATTTAGAGTGCTACATGTCAAAATTGAATCATTTTATTCAAGTACTTGGAATATGCACAAATAGCATATTTAGCACTTTCTGAAATTCATTTGGTCTTATCTTATTAAAGAAAGTCATGAACTAGGAGCCATCCATAACTAACTCCTAAGTTTTAACCATTTTTCCCAATTCTTTTTTATGAGATATGTGCTAGATCTCAAGTCTTTGTGGACCATCCTAAGCAAAAAAAAAGCTTAAAAGTATGGCCATAGCCATCCAAAACTCCTCCTATGTTCATGCCTAGTGCAATGCAAGGCGTCTCATGAGAAATGATTGGTGCGATCAGCTTTTTCACACATAAAAGAGATCATTTTTATTTTAATTTTCTAGTTCAAGAACAATGAGCTACTCTTGAATCCATAAGCTATACCCGACCCGAGCTGCAAAAGTTTAGGAGAAGTAAACTCATATTTTAACAATAAACTGGCATAGCCTAAACTAAAGTTCAATTTAAATTCTAGACTTAACTTAGGCTATCTGATATGGCATAAATCATAGGAGGATCACTAGAGCAGAACTAGTCATAGTATCCAACATTGACGTGTTTTAGTTTAAGTGTTTCATATTTAAGCAAGCTAGCATGGCACAAGCTAAGATACACATAGAAACATATGATAATTCTAGCAAGCTAACACAAGACATGGAAAGTTGTAAATCAAAATATCGTCACACAGGGATAATAGTTTAGGCTCCATTTAAATTTATGTAATGCAAGTTGCTAAACTTTAAATATGTATTATGATACAATGAATGCAAAAGAATCAAACTCTCCCTCAAAGCAAGCCGAAAGGATGAATAACAACATCAAGAGCCTTAATAAAAATATCAACAATATAGTGCTCTTACTCTATAAACTGAAGATTAACATTCCCCTTCTCTACATAGTCTATAAGAAAAATGATATCTAATGTTAATGTGCATGGCTCTGGATTGTTATGTTAATGTGCGTGGCTCTGGATTGTTGCACTAGGTTTTCGGTAATATTTATGGCACTAGTGTTATCACATAGGAGAGGAACACTATCAAAGCTAACCCATAGTCCTACAAAGTAGATAAGATACAGAGAACCCAGAGAGTAACTACTAGTAGCAGCTACATACTCCACTTCTACAATGAATTGTGCAACAAAGGACTACTTTCTAGATGATCAAGAGATAAGAGATGTGCTTAAGAAATGACAAATTCCTGAAGTACTCTTTCTATCTATTATATACCCTACAAAATCGACATAACAGAAATCACGAAGAAAGAGTGTAGAATCAGAAGAATACTAAAGTCAAAAGTGTCCTGAAGATACCTAAAATGCGACGCACTACTTGACGATGAGAGGCATGAGGGGAAGGCTAAAATCAAGCGCATAAATACACAGCAAAGGGTATGTCCAGCCTTGAAGCTGTGAGGTACAGGAGGGAGCCAGCTCTCCATCCTTATCAGGGTTTAGCGTGGCAGAAGTGACAATGAATTGGTCCTTGGTGCACTTGCTTTAATGGATAAAGTTCCCTTCCTTCAGTTGCTTGACTTGAAAACAAAGGAAGAAAATCAGCTCACCTATCATACTCCTTTTGAATTCCCTGCTCATAGAATCTGAAAATCTGGACAACAAAATATAAGACGAGCCACTGAAAATTATGCCATCCACATAAATCTGAAAAAAAAGAAAATCACTACCATGCTTGAGAGTGAACGATGTTTTATCTACCATTCCTATTTTAAAATTATTCTTAAGCAAAAAATACTTAAGCTTATCATACCAAACTCTAGGCGCTTACTTCAGTCCATACAACGTTTTAGAGAGTTTACACACATGATTTGGAAATTTGGAATTTTCAAAATCAAGAGGATGCTTGACATAGACATCTTTTTCTATAAAACCATTTAGGAATGCACTCTTAACGTCCATTTGGAACAATTTAAAGCAATAAATGTAGCAAATGCTAATAGAATGTGATGGCTTCTAGTCTAGCTAAAGATGCAAAGGTCTTCTCAAAATCTAAGCACTTTACCTAGCTACAAGCCTGGCCTTGTTGCAAACTACCAACCCATCCTCACTTTATCTGTTTTTGAATACCCATTTTGTACCAAGGTCCAGACTTAGTTTCTCTCAAAGTTTTCAAGCTCTTCATGCATGGCATTGATCTAAGAGGAATCAAATAAAGCATAGGTAACATCTCAGGGCTCAAAAGACGCAACAAAAGCTGAATGAGTATAGGAATATGGAGAGATAAATTTAGAGCAAGTAACTCACTAATGGTGATACCCAATCATCTACTCTTGAGGATGTCCTCAATGAATATGAAGTGGTGGTCCTAGTGTAGACGTGGTCTCTACCTCATGAGCTATGGAGGTAGGAGCATATCCACTCAAAGAGCTAGTGAAGGTGGGAGGAGGTTCCTCTACTGAAGCTGGAGTAGTGGAAGCAGACTCTCCAACTAACTCAGGAGGAGCAAGAGGGGGATTGGATCCCCATCTTCCAAGTAGGAGTCAGAGTCAATGAAGATGCTCTCTAGATCACCATCTACCTGTGTACCTACAATGTTGGGTCTAGTACCAGGACTAACCTCATCAAAACTAACTTTACAAGTCTCAATTATTCCGTTAGTATCTAAATTTATCAATGTTACTATGTTTTATAATGAAGCACTTGCAACAAAAAAATCTTCAAATGAGACATTAGACTTATGACCGAACCTTAACTCCAAAGAGGTTTTGCCTAAGGATGATCTCAAGAACAACCTGTTGGACACATATCAAGCTGTGAAAATTGCCTCAGCCCAAAACCTCCTAGAGGTTCTATATTCACCAAGTATAGTTTTAGCAATCTCTACAAGAGTCTCATTCTTCCTCTCTATAACTTCATTTTGCCAGGGAACTCTAGGATAAGAAAACTGGCGCTCTGTCAGACCTGGATTTTTCAATCTAGAATATAATGTGATTTATTGCACTATTCCTTGACATCTTCATCTTCTTTGCCATCATAATCACCAGAGTTGCTGAGGTGTAATGATCTGATTCTTGATTCTGGATTTGTTGTGAGAGCGAGTGTGAGCACACTAACCACCGTGCTCCGCGAGCAAATACACAGAATGCAAATAAATAATATGCATGGCTTATCAAAGGAAAGGCTAGGGTTGCTTTATTTGCCATAAATTGCTTTTGGTAGCATTGTTATTATTGAATCATAGTGTTAAAGTTACTATCTAGAACTCCACACGGCGATTGCCATAATTGACTTATTCCACCAAGGACATGCTTCATTATTTACTTATTACACCGAACATATTCTCTCCAGATTGATTGCTGTCTAAGACTCCAAACAGCGAGTGACATCATTTAGTTAATCCACCGATCATATACTTTCTATATATTTATTTTGAATCCACCAATATCTTTTATATTCCGAATTCCTAATGATCCAATCTTGTAATCGCTATTCACCCACTCCTCACCTCTGAATTCTAATGATTCTCTAACATGATTACTTTTTAATCCACCGAAATCATTTGTATCAGCACTTTCTAATAATTCAATCCTTTCTGCTAATGATCTAAAAGCATAAATTGCTCTTTCCACAATCAACCTTATTTTTTATTATTTATCTCTAACTAATTCATCAGTACTTCTCCATCGAGAATATCAATGATCAAATCTATACCCCAATTATCATATCTCCAAGTTTCCACAAATTCAATTCATCCATCTAAATCAAATCCTATTAATCCCATTAAATCCAGCAATTACCTTTACATCCTTTTAATTCTCCAAAAAGCATTCCTATCTATTCATTTAGACTTCGCCAATTTATTTCTCTTAGACTCTTTTCTATCATTCCATTATTTATATTCGACATGAATCCACGAATCATTGTTACGTATTTACCGCAACAGTCATCTTCTTTTCTTACGACTCTATTTAGTCGTCCTGACATTTTATTTTAGGAGAAGTATTATCATTATTTGTTTTTGAAATATAATACATAGAAATTCCCTGAAACTTAGCAGTTTAAACAAAAACATAATGTGTATGAGAATGCAATAACAGTAGCGATTCAGATTCCATCCACCGTTACATGGCATCTGCACCATATGCTTAATCCTTCAGTGTTATAGCCGCTTAACTTATTACTGGGACGACACCCAGGGCAACACAAATCAGGACCTTCCGCGGCCCTCCACTTTTCCATTTTCACCCACAAAGTTTTTGAAATAGAACTATATCTGGTTAAGTTCCCATATCCGCCCTTAACTGTGGGCACGGCTATTCGAATAGTTTTGACTCTGCAGAGTTTGTACACTTTCACCACAAGAGACAATCAACTCGTTGCCCCACAAGATTCCTTAATCATGTGGTTGAGCAGACCATCACAGTGACTTTTCAAAGTATCTAGTTCCTTTTGTCATCTCGCCTTATGGGAAACTTCCCACTTGCGGTGGGTCCCATCTATGCAGGGATGTTCCCCACAGTTACTAACGCAGCCGGGCTCCACTTCTCGCAACGATTAGAACAGCTGGGAAACTTCACCCTCCACTTGGTGCCCCTTTAGGCCTTCTTGCCCTTGCTTATCCACTTCTATCCACTACCAGTGAGATGAGTCTGGGAGTTTCGATAAATTTACTTAGCCAAGTTGTACCTTATAGACTTGTGGTTGCACTGTTTTACGTGGGAGGTCATGACAAGATTCGGTCCTTAGGGGTATCTGGATGATTCTACCACTAACCATTTTGTACTTCCACTGCACCACATACCAGCCCCCAAACCATCCGCCGAGATATTCAAGCAAGTTGGGGTTTTTGGGGACATAAAGTAATCATATCAACATATACCAGTCATTACCACCATGACTGCCCAACCAAATTTTCTCATGTTTAAAAGTAATGCTTGGGCGTTCTCACGTCCATAAATATCTAAGCAATACCAAGCATGGCATATAACTACGGACTTATTTTCGAAAGGTTACTATCATAATTTTACTAGGGTGACAAGGATCACATAATCAAGTATTCAAAAAGGGGTGTAATATTAATCAAGGTAAACATGGGTATATAACTAGGATCTTAAATTAAGCATGTATTTGTATATAAAATAATATCATGCAAATTTGATAATTTAAACAAAAGTAATTTGCAGAAAATGTAAGTTCAACATGATCAAAGTATTGACTCGTCTTGGTCACAGAAGTCTGGGTCTTGGGTGTCGGGGCCTGCAGCAGCTGCGGCTTCCTCTTTTTGGACCTCGTACGCTATTTTTACGTGCACAAAAATTTGGATAAAAAACAGTAAAACAACCAAAGTATCATAACAAAATTCAAATGAACTTTAAAAATATTGGCTCTGGTTCCATTGGATAGTTCTTGAATTTAGATGAATTTAGAAATTTGTTTCATTCGATTTGGAGTTAAAATGAACAAGTTATGCCCATTTTAAAACCTTCGATTTAACTAAATACTAAAAATAATAAAATCTGACAGGTGGGGCCCACTGTACTTACCGATCGTTTTAAATTCAATCGTTCTTAAAAAAATTTCACAAATTTTTTAGGCTACAACAACATATAACGATCATAAACTTTTATTATGAATCCAACATATTACCTCCCAATCATAATCTACAAAATTCACATAGGGTAGTTTGCAGTCGCCCTATGGTCAAGCAATCGACTTCTTTGTCGCCACCATTGGGCGACAGGTACTAATTGCCCAACTGTCGGGCGACTGGAAGTCTGGAACCTGTCGCCCAACGGCTTGCAGAGACCTTTGTCCTCGCTTTTCCATTGGGCGATAAGCTCCAGTCGCCCGACGGTTAAGCGACTAGAGTTTATTTCTGTAAAAAATATTGGTGCGGGTATATTTCTGTTATTTCGAATAAAATTTAGATTATTCACAAAAACAATTATTGGACTAACGTAGTAGCGCTAGGGTTGATTGATTAGCTCCAGTGTAGAGAATATTGTGGCATATTATAGGTGTATGGAACTATGAATTGATGTGGAATAAATATATCAGCCCGAATTTGGTAGCACAATAAATAATGTACAGCTGAGGTGAACTAGGTGCTGTGCAAATTAAGACATGCCATGCACACCCTAGCTAGATGCACATGATGTTGCTTCTTCTATTATTGACCATGCATGCGATGTTTCACAAAACTCAAGAGTGACAAACTCCTGTGTGTACATATGTACCAGCATTAATTTTTATCTTTTAGGAATTGAACTCCACTGCTAAGGGAGCAAGAAAGAAGTAGAAAGAGGGATAGAATGGAGAATCTGTTGGTTCAGACAAGGCTAATACTTCTGTGACTGATCACTCGGTCGGCCCAGGATTAGGCCCAAACAAGCCCAACTCTATGTGGACATTTAAATTAGTAGAATCCAAATTTAGGGCCAGCCTAGTGTCCACCCATTATGGGCTACCAAAGATGGGCCTAACTTTGAGTGGCTGTCTAATTGGCCTTTTGGATGACTCCTGAATATTGGCCTTTTCAATCTGACTTTCCCAGAGCCCATACGCATCATTAGGTGCAGACTTTTCCCCTTTCTTTCCCGTCCATGTGCATATTGTTGTATTTAACCCTTTTGATTGCAAATATAAGTCGATCTAGCCATGTAAACTTTTATCTAAATATAAGTTATCGTACAATTTCGATACATATTTTACTCCTCTCTTCCGGGAGAAATGTCATTGGCAAGTATTGCAATTAATATTTGCATGGTGAATAACAATGTGAGAGAGAGTTTGGACCATAATCTTGGAGACCGTTCAAAACGGCTTTTGACGCCCATTATCCAACGCGGTTGCAGGACACGAATTCTTGCACCCATGCAAGGTTGCTTGACTGGTTGATCGAACAGTATCAGAACAGCCCATTGCCGTCGAAGCACTGGCCGACCGTCCACGTCAGCGGCACAACGTCGTCGAAGACGATGGAGACGAGCACGGCGGCCCAGACCTGCTGGTTCCCAGCCGACGCGGCCCTGCTTGGCGTCCTGCACGCGGCGGAAGCGCACGGGGATGATGCTGACGTGGAAGTCGGAGACGAGGTCGTGGATGTTGTAAATAATCTTGTTTAGAAGTCGTATATAAATTTTGGTAGTAATCGAAGTTGAATTGCGATCGGAATCCAAAGTCGAAGTCGGAAACAGAGTAGCAGTCGGAGTCGAAATCGTTATTTGTAATCGTAGTCGAACCCAAGTTAAAGTCGAATAACCGGGTATAAAAAGAGGTGTAGACATGTAACCAAGATGTACCAAGCAATATGAGAAATAAAGAAGAGAAAAGCAAACCGTAAGCGTTGTTTACTTGAGCAAACCCGCAGGCGTGGTCGAAGTCGTCCTACGACCAGGGCAAACATGGTCGGAGAGACTTATGACCCCGGCAAAACTTCAGTAGGCGTGGTCAAAAGGCGTTCGACCACGGCAAACCTGAAGAAGGCGCCGTCGAGAGGTTATACGATCACGACGGAGGGAGTTTGAGAGTGATCAGAAGTCATACGACCGCAGCGAAGGTAATTGAACGTGGTCGGAGAAGGCTAGACCACGTTGTGGAGTTGAATGTGGTCGAAGGAAGCTACGACCACGTTGTGAAGTCACTGAATGTGGTCAATAGAGGCTACGACCACGTTGAGAAGATTACGACCACGCTGTGAGGATTCGAGAAGGCTTCGATCACGGTGTGAGTGGTCGGAGGAAGCTACAACTGCGCCGTGAAGCTCTGAACTCCAACCACATAGTAAGAAGTGAACGTGGTCGAAAAGTGATTCGACCATGGTGAACAGTGATCGCCAGCATCACTGTGTGATCGTAGAATGTTGTGATCATGGTAACTCAAGCGCAGTTGAAGAGAGGGTGGTGCAGCGACAAAGAAGAGCGGTCGAAACCTCAACAGTAGGTTTTCGACCACAAAGACAAATCGATTGATAGAGCGATTGACTGGTTGTAAGCACTCGGGAGGCGATCGAATCGGTCGTAAGTCTTGAACCAACAGAAGATCCCGGGAAGTCGTAAGACTTCCAACAGTTGGTATCAGAGCCATGACAGAGACTTCAAAATCAAAGGAAAGTGTGTCACTACAGTATCTGATTCTTAGCTCGGGTAACTATGCAATCTGGGCGATGAAGACGAGAGTCAACATGTGTGCTCAGGGTGTCTGGAGCGCGGTCGATCCAAAGAAAAAAGGCAAAGTCATCGACGACTGGCTAGACAAGATGGTGATGGCCGTGATCTATCAGGTTGTGCCTGACTCGATGATGCGGCAACTGGTCGGCAAGGAGATGACGCGGGAGGCCTGGACGACTTTGCAAACAATGCATGAAGGAGTCGATCGAGTAAAGGAAGTTCGACTTCAAACACTGCGAAGCGAATTTGAAGCAATGAAGATGGGAAAGAATCAGACTGTGGAGGAGTTTTCTGGGAAGTTCAACAAAGTCATAAATGAGATCAAATCTCTCGGTGATGATCTAAAAGACGAGGTGACGGTGAAGAAGTATTTATGAGTTCCGTCAGAGAAGTTTCTTCCAGTCGTGACCACACTCATGTACTCCCAAGACCTCTCGAAGATGAAGATAGAGGAAGTAACCAGAGCGCTCAAAGCACACGAGCAGCTCCTGAAGAGTTATCAAGCAGACAACGGAGAGCAGGCATTGCTCGTGAAAGAAGATACAAAGAACTGAGGCACAAACTCTTCATCAAGAGGAGGACAAGGTCGTGGTCGTAGCTCATCTTCTGGCCGCGGCGCGTCCCATGGTCGAGGACAAGGACGAGGCTATACCCCAAGAGGTCGTGGCTTCCAGTCCGGAAGAGGAGGTCGTGGAGATAGAGCTGGTCATGGAGGTGGCGACTACTAGCCAAACAAATCAAATGTCCAATGCTACGAGTACGAAAAATTCGGCCATTACGCTGCCGAATGTCAGAGCCACATTCAGTGCCATAACTGCAAGAAGTATGGTCACTATGCAGCAAATTGTAGAAGCAAGAAGAAAGGAGAAGAAGCCAACATCGCTCAAACCTCTGAACACAAAGAACCGACATTGCTGTTGTCGCTCTGCACTAAAGATACATCGACAATGGTATTGCTGAATGAAGGGAGAATCTTTTCAAACTTGATGGAGAAGGGAGAGGAGACAAAAGAACAATCTGCAGAGTGGTATCTCGACAACGGAGCCAGCAACCACATGACAGGCTCGTACTCAATGTTTCATTAGTTAAACAAGAATGTGCTCGGCACAGTACAGTTCAGAGACGGCTCGACGGTTCAGATCAAAGGAAAAGGCTCGATTCTCATGAAGTGCAAAGATGGAAGCCAGAGAAGGCTGTCGGATGTGTATTACATACCAAACCTACGCAGCAATTAGGGTCTGTCTCCGCGTCCCCTGAGAGCCGGGGCACCTTAGTGCTCCATGCCTGTCTCTTGGACGACAGGCAGACGTGGAAGAAGATCGTGCTTCCAATCTAGTATTGAACCGGGCGACAGGGAACGCCACAACGTAGTGCTCAAAGCTTAGGGTGGTGGAAGACGTAGAAGAAGATCGTCCTTCCAATCATCGGTATTGAACCAGGCGACAGGGAACGCCACAACGTAGTGCTCGTCGCCACCGCCGCAGGGTAGGACGTCGACCTCTTCGGGGTAGAAGCCAGGAGGATAGGGCCTCGGGAGAAGGTCCAGAGACGGTTTCCTGGTACCGGCCCTGTAGACGAAGTGATTGTCGAACGGCTCGTGGCTGTCGGTTGCCGAACTCCTTCTCACCCTTGCCACGCACAAATGAGTTAGAGTAGTACTGGTGGTGTTGGTTCTTCGAGTAGGGACAGGGGGTTAATAAGGGGCGAGAGGTGGGGAGGAGACTGGTGCCTGCCATTCCTGAGGGATATGCCGCAAATCAGTGACGTGGCTGGGCATCACAGACGGTTCGGATTACAAGCCATCTATGATAGATACATCACAGACGATTTGTAACAAAAACCGTCTATGATAACGGAAGATATCATAG
Source organism: Bonia amplexicaulis (assembly GCA_036346245.1). Taxonomy (NCBI): domain Eukaryota; kingdom Viridiplantae; phylum Streptophyta; class Magnoliopsida; order Poales; family Poaceae; genus Bonia; species Bonia amplexicaulis. Next base: position 13,708,160 of record CM070764.1, read on the forward strand.
ACGGTTCTTATTAAAAACCGTCAGTGATAATGGCCAAACGGTAGATCACAAAGACAATATATCGGTGCAATATAAATAGCTGGTCTCAAAAGATAAAATAGCAAAGTTTTATATGGCTTATATATGCTCGTTTGAAAAGTTTCGATGAGGTCTACAACTTTGTAGTTGAGTTAAAACCCAAATTTCGAAGGAAAGATCAAGAAAAATGGCAAAAACAGAAACCGAAAACTTGCGACGCAAATTTAGATCCAAAGATGGCCGATTTTGAGGGTCTTAGAAGGCAAAAACGTACACCGATTTTTTTGGATCGGGCTCATCGTTAGCTTTCCAACGAGTACAAAAACGTCAAAATGGACACGTATGTAAAAGTAATATCTGTTTTACTAAAGCTGTCTCGGAACAGAATCCTACTCGGACTCAGGCGGGAGATTACGAAATTTTGGGGGATTGCGAGGTGGGAAATATATCACAGATGATTTTTAATACAAACCGTATGTGAACAGTTTAAATAAATAACCATCTGTGATGTTTGCCATTATTACAGACGTTTTTTATCAATAATCGTCTGTAAATTATTACAAACGGGTATTAGTAAGAGCCGTCTATGATGACTTGCATTATCACAGACGGTTTGTATAGATAACCGTCTGTGAAAATAGCACAGACGGTTATTCATATGAACCGTCTGTAATAATTACAGTATAGACGGTTCCTAAAAACCATATGTGATGTAAGTGTTTGGTATAATCTCTTTATAGTAGTGAGCTTTATGTAAGACATGACAGAAAAAAAGAGAAAATACCATGACAGAAACTACAGTGGAGAGGGAAAGTAGAAGTACAGTACGTGAAGAAAGGCGTGCACTGTATTGTAGCATCTCTGGCTGGCGAGTATTGTGTGCATGCATGCCATGCCGAACAAGTTTCCATGAATAACTGGGGGCCAGCAACACTCGTAGCCACCGGGCAAGCATGCATGCATATGCAGTGGCACCGTCACATCATGTATGTATATGCTACGCCCTGACGACGCTGCTGCTGCACGGCTGCGCTGCAACTAACCTGTTCAGGTCAGGTCACAGGTCTCCGCTATATTTGTCGATGGTGTTGAAAGTATCCTTCCAATATATTTATTTATTGAAAGAATTTAAAGCATAGTTATTATAATTTTTTCTCTTTATTTCTGTTTAAATACTTTGAAAGAAGTTAAGTATTTATCGTTTAATAAAGATATATATGGTTATTTCTTATTAATTATTTTTTATATGTGATGCTTTCTTAATTTATACGTGTGGTACTTTTGGCACATTTTGAACATTTTGGCACATTTTGAACTTGCATTTGCAAAAATAACTATAGTCACGCGAAAATGACAAAAATGGTACTTCTGTCACCCGGTCACCGGATGGCAGCGGCGTGAAGCTGACATGTGAGCTTATCGCTGCCACCATGCGCCCTCGCCGCCACCGCCACCGCATGCAGTAATTAAACCGCTAATTAGCTGGCTTAATTAACTGACTTAATTAGTCGATGGCTGAAGTGATCAAGTAGCCGTTGTCGGATGTTGCTGATGGCTGAAGTGGTCGAATGGTCAAGGTAGTTGAATGGCCATGGTCGAACGGCTGGAGTGGTTGAATGGTCAAGGTGGTCGAATGACTATGGTCGGACAGTTGAAGTGATCGAATGGCCGTAGTGGTCAAATGGCTGTGATCGGAAGGCTGAAGTGGTCGAATGTCCGAGGTGGTTGAATGGGTATGGTCGGACGGCTGAAGTGGTCGAATGGACGAGGTGGTCGAATCTACAGTAGTCAGAGATACAGTTAAGTAATTGGTCGATAGGGTTTAGGTGGTCGAAAGCTACAGAGTGCAAAGAGTGATCGGGACTCAAGAGTAATCGAGAGCGATCGGAGTGGCTATGGTCGTGAACAACCATGGTTGAATACGATAGTGGTCGGGATAATGTGGTCAGTGGTCGAAGGTTGGGAAAGCGTCTGCAACCTAAATTATTAATTAAGGTAGGTAATTAAGCCAGCTTAATTATCTGCCGTCTAGTAGTAGGGCGGTAGGCAGGGAGCCATACAGTGGCCGAGCGGCAGGCCTATGTGACAGCTTCACGCCGCTGTCGTCCGATGATCGAACGGTGGAAGTGTCATTCTTGTTATTTCTACATGACTTCAGTTATTTTTGTAAATATATGTTTATATCCTGTCAAAAGTGTCAAAAACTCAACAGAGGAGTAGGGGTGCAAACGGGTCGGGTTAATCCCGACCGATCCGGCACCGAATCCGATTGGTACCGAATCCGATTGGTACCGAATCCGGAGAAAAAATATGGGTTAGGATATGGTAACAGCAATATCCGTTCGAATCCGATACGTCTTCAAGTTTGATTTCAGGTTAGTGCTACTATTTGACGTTTCATTTTCTTTTGCAATGGTAAAATAAAATCTTCCACATCAGCTATTAAGTAGTAACATCAAGTTTTTGACAGTACGTCCTCCTACTCCATTTGTTGTACTGCATGCATTCCTTACAAACAAGTAGGGGTGCAAACGGCTCGGGTTAATCCCGACCGATCCGGCACCGAATCCGATTGGTACCGAATTCGGAGAAAAAATATGAGTTAGGATATGGTAACAACAATATCCGTCTGAATCCGATCCGTTTGCACCTCTACAGAGGAGTAGTATAGCTCAACGTTTCTTCTGTAGCCGCAGAAAATGATTGGGAGGGAGACATATGGTTACGTTTGACTGGAGATTTGACCGGTAGATTAGCTGCACGCATGCATGGGAGAGCGGGAAACACGAAAAAAATCGCTTTTTTGCGACACATGTGACACCGTAGTAATCTAAAATTCCAAATTTGGCTCCCGGTGCAAAAAAATTCCAAAACTGGCCCCCTTCCCGACCGCGAGATCACCCGGCGGCGACACACAGCGAGTCGTGCGGTGTGGCACCGCACGATCGCCGCTTGTTCACGGGTCGTGCGGTGCCACACCGCACGACCGCCCGCCGCCCGCCCGAAGCGCACGCTCGCCGCGCCCACCGCACGACCCGCCGCCGCATGTTCGCGCCTCGATCCGCACGACCCGCGCGCAATGCCGACCGCGAGATTCCTTGCGCTGGTCTTTGTCCAATCCGTCCGCCGAAAGCGGCGTGGGTTGCATTATTTTCACAGCATACACACGCGTCGCAGCTCGATTGCATAGCCCTCCATGAGTGATGAATGGGCATTTAAATGGCGCGAGCAATGCATCCGACACAGAAGTTCATTTGCGTGCGGGTGAAGACCGAGTGAGCGAGGAAGGCAGCGAGGGAGGCAGCGAGTGAGTGAAAAACACGAAGATTTGAGTTCTTTTCGCTTGGTTTCAGCCGGTTTGGCAAGTATAAAAGTTGTAGATCGCCTCGTGAGCTTCAAATAGAGGTAAGTCTTGTGCCCGTCCAACTATATTTTTTTGTATATCATTAGTCCGTAATTAAGCAAAGCGTATTTTGTTAATGTTATTTTATGTCAATCTTTGGTACGGCATGTATTTGTAGCTAAATTTTATATGTAGTTGTAGTGTATGTAATGTTGTAGGTTATTTTTGTGAACACACGTATTGTAATGTAGTTTCATTAGTGTGAAAATATGAACTTGTAGATGTGTAGATATTTAGAAAATACATATTTATGTTAGAGTTTTTGTAGATGATAACAATAGTAGCGAAATTAGAAACATAAAATTAGTACGCTTACGGAAGCACTAGGTATACTATGGGCGGTGGTAAAAATAAATTAAAAATGAAGTATGCTAGTGGGTGTTTGATGGTATGATTATTGCATATTTTACACTATGAAGGTTGATTATGCTCTTAATATGTAATGGGAATTTAGCATTAATAGAAAAATGGAAATGAAATTGGTTAGTTGAAGACAGTGCTCAAGAAAAATATTACAAAAGAAATGAAGAGAAATTACTTATTGCATTTTTCGCATGAATTGTAACAAGCTTAATGCGTAACAATATTGAAAATAAAATAACGTTGTAATGCAATTTTCATTCATATTAGAAATGGAAATAAAATGAAATGAATATGTAATTTGATGTTTGCTAGAATTTGGAAGTAAAATAGGTAGAAGTAAATTATAGATTTATAAATACCGCACTGTTAATGTTACAATGGGGCAGTGGGGGTGTGATGATACGATTGTTGCATGTTGTGTACTGAGATGGTTGATTGTGCACTTATGTTAGGTACGTCATGGTCGACATTCAAGACTTGTTCGTATTCTACGGAGTGGTCTCGTCGCGACGGGCCGTATGGGGCGGACCTGTCTAATTGTGACCGGACCGTGATCCGGCACCGGTTTGAACGCCATGACCTTGTCGACCTACGGAGGTGTGTCCGTTCGGCGTTCGATCGGTACACCGCAAGGAAGAAGTTACGGATCGAGGCGCCTATGCCTCAATGGTGGTCTTGAAGGGAGAGAATGTGGCAACTCAAGGTGACCAACGATGCGTCGTGGGCCAACTACATGGAGGTTGTGTGCAACCACGATGTCGCGATATATGCCGCACCAATGGTATATGTCGAGTTCGTGGAGAGGATGTAATCATCCGCCATGGGTGGTTCTCATCTTGGTGCGATGTAGTGCCCGGGTTCATCTTGGGCGGTCATGAAGATGCTTCTACGGAGAAGATGTGGGCGAGGAAGTGGGTGATGAAGACCTTAGGAGGCGTGCGGAGAATTTCGAGCCAACGAAGGTGTGGAGGAGAGGTGGTGGGCGCCGTATTGATCGTCATGAGTACCTTGGGGACCGTGGAAGAAGTGGGCGCGAGGAGGAGGAGGATGAGGAAACAAGCGCTCGAGAGGACGATGATGGCGGCTGCAATTGGAGGGTGGTAGGTGGTGTTGTCACCACCGACGGTGCGTCGTGTCATCCGGCGGACGACAACGCAATGCAAGATCCCTAGTTCTCGCCACAAAGCGAGGAGGGAGAATGGGGTTCAACGAGGCACACTCATTTTGGGGCGGTGCTTAGTAATAAGAGTCTTTGTCCAACAGTTATTGCTAGATACGCCGTGAACATGAGCCGGACGTATCGGTGCAGGTCAAACCCGCACACGTACATTGTGAAGTGTGTTGACGGGTCCCGTCTTGGCAAAGTTCGTGCACGCGGTTCAAGGGCGCCGCACCGAGTTCGGATAACGGTCTTGCATGATCACGATATGCGAGCTTGCGGGGCGATGCGTAGGCACCGCAACATGACATCGACATATGTTGCGGGCGGTGAGCCACCTCATCGTGGCGGATGTATCCATTTCTCCGAAGGTTATAATGGCGGTAGCAAATTCGGAGGGATTGAGGTGAGCTATAAGAAGGCATGGAGGGCGAAACGAAGGTCTTTGCACCGTATGTTTGGGACGACGAGGAGGCGTCGACCGGTCCCAAGAATGCCGCAAAGAAATCACGTAATCAAATCCGAGCACGTACATTAACAGGTGAGAGGGTTCATCCTACGAGGGCCCGAATCGTTATATTCTTGACAGAGTGTTCGGGCCTTCCATCGAGCGATACAAGGCTTCGTGTCGTGCCGTCCGTGCTAACGATAGACGGACGCTCATATCCGGCAAGTACAAGGGTACTATCCTCACCGCATTCGGCGGATGCAAATGACCGATTACTCCAGTGGCATTTGCAATTGTGGAGAATGAGAATACGGATAGTCGGCTTTGGTTCCTTGCCAATGTGAAGCGAGCCATAGTGCAAGGTCGTCCCGGTGTGTATCATCTCGGACCGCAATGCGTGTCTTTGTCTGCGTTGCGAACGATGCGACGGGACGCACCCCCTTCCAAAGGAATGATCGAAGAACCGTTGGTGCATGAGACATCTTGCGTGAACTTCCACGAAGGTTCCGTAGCAAGGACTTAATGAAGATGTTTAAGAAGCTATGTGTGCGTAATCGAAGCGGAAGTTTGACACGTTGTGGAGGCAACTCGATCGGAGGCTAGCAAGCATGTCCGACGAAGCCGGGGCCGTGGAGGAGGCTCCACAAGAGTTGGGTGTTCACACAATGGGTTCAATCAAATGCACCGACTTGGAGATGTGGTCTTTGTTGCACGACACCGGGGCGAGGTATGGGATCATGACAACTAATATGTCTGAGGTTTACAACGGAGTCTTGAAGGCGCCGATCTCTACCAATCACGGCAATCGTGGACGAGAGCCGGAACCGCATCGTCGGGTATTTTGTCAATAGAGCCATGATGGCGAAGAAGCACCTCGGCGAAAACAAGCAATACTACGAGGTAATGCATGCGTATATGGGGAAAAAGATGGAGAAGAGTCGTTCCCATATTGCTCGACCCATTGATGGCCTAAGGAACAAGTTCGAGGTTCGCCTTAGGCGTAAGTACGTCATGGGTCACATCGAGGGATCGCAAGCACGTATGCACGATTGATGACAAAGCATTTTGCACCGCAACAAGCCCCGCCTTCTTCACAAACCGTGCTCCCATGTTTATGCGACACATGCGGTATGGCGACAGCGTCGACCAGTACATCTCCCAAGACTATGACATGCAAGACTTGTATGCAACACGAGTGCGAGTTTCATTCATACGGGTATACATGCACTCTGAGAATTATGGCGGGGAGGTAAAGTGGGTACCAAACGATGCATCAAGCATGTCGGTCGTGGCGGGCGACAAAGCCGTCGCATCCGCAATGACATGGATGACGACCAATGGGGATCGAGTTCGGCGGCCAAAGTGTAGGCTATGCAAGACGATTGGGCACTCCTCGGCCCGGCCCAAACAGTCGACATCAAGCAACCCTCCGTAGTAGCAATTACATATTTTGTTGTACTCCTGTTGGTTCCTTCATGTGTTGTTGCTGTGTATGCACCGCTACCATGTGTTGGTTCTATGTATGTATGTCACGCACATTTTATGTTTTTGTACATTACGTATGTTGTTTGTGTACATTATGTATGTGTAGATGTTGTCGGGTCATATTTGTGTGCACATTTGATGTATGTGTTCGTACATTCCGCACGTTTATTTGTCATTACGCTTTTCGCTTACTATATTGTCATTTGTTGCACATTATATTATCAATGTAGACTCACTTGTTTTTCTTATTTGGCGTGAGATGGCTTACGAGTTGCTTGACCCCGGTGGGATGAGCGGCACCGATGCCTATCGTGGTCGCCGGAGGCGGGCCTCCGAGCTTGATCCTTAGGAGCCCCGAGAGCACCGCCTCTCGACCGGTACATCCCACTCATCGCGGTACACCGGCTGCGCCCATTGCCCGCATGTTGGATGTACCGCACGCTGCGCTTGATTTGATCGCCGTTGCTCTCCGCTCTTGTTGATCGCCGGAGGCCGAGACTCACACGTTCCACTTCCGCCGGGCGAGATGACGGTTACTCGCAGATGTGACAATGCTTACAGTCTACCCTCCGTGGTGCTCAGCCAGTAGTGCCACCCAAAGGCTGCAGATTGAAGGTCCATCTTGCTCGGTGGTTCGGTCATCCGATCCGGACAACGTGGCGGTGTGCCACATGGTCGGCTTCGTCGGTACATGACATGTCCTGCTCTCGCACATGACGACCAGTGCGGACACACCGTTGCGTACTGCTATTTCATCGGGTGGGTCTTGTTCCCTAGCACCACCGGAGATTCGATCGCACCTAGCTACATACATCTAGCGAGTCCTTGGCGGATGGTCGGCCCGGTGAGGTGCCACAAGATAGCCGGGATCACCGTTCTTAGCGCCACATACCGAGGTTTGTGTGATGCCTCACAACAGTACTACGGCCAATGAGCCGGTCCTAGCCGTGTGCTACGTTCTTCTTGATTGTGGTCGTGGAACACTTCCCGTTGGCGAGCCTTACTTTGGTACTTCATGCACCCTTACGAGTTCACCCGCATTTGTACGGAGTTGGTAATGGAGACGACGCGCGTTGATGGGCCCACCATGGAGTGCGCGTTGGACGTTGGCTCGGTTGCGGTGGGCCAAGGAGAGACCGAGACGTGCGTGCCGGAGTTCCACAACATGTTCGAGACACTCCACGAGGTAGAGATAGTCGGTGGCCATGGACTCCACCGCTCATTATGGACACGGCCCCCACGGATTATCATCTCGATGCGGGCGGGATCACATGTACCGGTTGACGACTTGCCACTTGGTGTTCTCTCACCGTCGAGCCATACAACCCGCAGCGAGTCATGAGGCGATTCGGCATGTACCAGTTGTCCCACCTCGCCAGACGCCTCTTGCACCCACCACCCACCGGTATGTGATTTCACCAGAATCGTAATTAATGCATTACTTTGTGCCCGTATTAATTGTGGATGTCTCAATTAACTTGCGAGCAATCGAGGAGAGGCGGCGAACGAAGACCGGAGAGGCGTACAACGGGGTGGGCGGACATGTGGCGTGACCACGCGGACACGATGGTTGTGGATGAGATCCGTCGTGCGACCTCGGCACGTATAGCACATACCTCGAGTGGTACGTTCCACGCACCGCAGAGAAGCTTCTTGCGCGCGCCACGTCGATTGAGATCATACACGAGGTCGCTATAGAGCGGTCGTCCGCATCGCATCGGCGGCACGGCACGACGAGACGGTAAGAGATTAGTATGTAATTAATGTGCGGATTATGTTTTAACCGGTTACTTCATAATCGCAGTTCGACCGATTGCATCGTATCCACGACGCGGCTCGGGCTCTCCATCGTGGGAGAGCCAATTCGATTGATCGTCGCTCACTTCGATGCGCAACATATATGATGACGCCAGTCCGCCATACGGACCATCGGTTGTGGTCACCACGAGATGACGCTGTTGCACGACGTGGTCGCGACGGGCCGACCACCACCACCCCTCCGCGCCACCGTCGGCGGTGCCATCAAGACGTCCATCATCGCCACGCCCATCGCAGCCGGACTCGACCCGGCTTCGCCGCTCGTCGTCCATGCGGTTCGGACCGTCGATGCGACATTTACCACCTATTTGTTCGTGCACTCGCTTGCCATTTATCTCTAACCCCATATTTTCTTGCGGCATTTACGGCGGATAGCACCACCTACGCCCATCGTCATCACGGAGGAGTGCGGGAGCGAACAATCTCGCTTTGCCCGACGGGCCCGATCTCCAGACAATGACCGACTCGGCAGACAAGACTTGAGGTGCCATTGCCGCGTTCGCTCATGGTGGTCGATCCGGCATGCGAGCAAAGACGAGTGGTTTGGCCAGACCTACCAAGATTACACGGTGCAGGAGTATGGTGGGTCATCGGCATTTCAGCCTACGCAGGTAAATGCCTTTTGATATTACTATGTATTACTAACAACGATGTGCATGGCGTAATTCAGATCTAACATCTCAGCAGGCCATAGACCCCTCGTCGACCGATTGGCTGAGCTCTATTCTCGGCCATCCGACGGACCTCCCACGCAGATCGTGCGGCACCACCTCGGACGCAGCATCGCGATGACGACCTTCGAGATGCACCGCACTCCCTAGCGAGTTCACCTTCTCCGAGGAGCACATACGCCGTCCGGGAGGCGGCAGCGAGATCCATAATGAGTTTTGTAATTACGATTTCGTAACGTCTCATGGTTTGCTGTAACTATTTATGTAATGTACGTATGTGTAATACATATCCATGGCATGTTTTGCAAATTATTTATTTACATCTTGCTTCACAAAAACATACATTAACCCTCCACCACTAAGACACACGATAACAATAAACACAACAATAACCTCGAACACTACACCTTAACGATAACAATAAACACAAGAAAGAAAATAGCACACAACATTAAATTAATCTTCCACTCCGGTCTATCAAAGCGATGGCGCATCTCGACGGGTCGCTACCCCCACGACAACTCTCTCATGCCTCGCAATGTCGGCCCTACCGCCCATTTCATCCTCCCACACCCGAATCGGCAATCACGGGGCTTCTGCGTTTCACGAGAACAATATTGTCAAACATGCCTGCACGATTTGAATGAACCCGAAACAATCGTACTCACCGAGTGAAAGGGGCACTTGTAGTAGTGCCGCCCAGGATTCGTGGCCGTGTGTGAGGTCTTACGTCTAACAACTGTGTTGCATTTTGGGCAAATCACCATTGGAGCGGACGATGCGGTGCTGAGATGACTCATATCGGCGGCGGGAGTGAGAAGGAATGATAACTATACGAAATGGGAAGAACTAATTCGGAGGTGAGGAGAACAATGCGGGGGCTAGGTGAGGAATGCGGGGGCTAGGTGAGGAATGACTCCCTCTTATAGGCTCGGGGGCCTCGGTCATAGAGTCCACACAATAAGAATGCGTGACGCAATGCCAACACGAAACAAAACATACATTGCACATACGCACAATATGTACGATTACTACACGCAAGAAATTAAATCAAAACAACATGCTCGACACACACCATCAACACAACAACGACCACAACAAATTACTTACGACAGTTACTAACTTAGTAACTCTTTCTACTTCATATGTTGGCGTTGCATCATTGGCGCGCGGTAGGTGTTCTCCTCATTGAGGGTCTCAATTCGCTCCTCCAACTCAAATATTCGCGCCATAATGTGAATACATAATTGACAATATAACGTTCGTGGGAGGGTCGATCCACCGGAGAACTCGCATTTCGCCATCCGCACGAAAGGAGGATAAACATGAGGTCTCGCATAACAAATAAGAAAGTACTCTTAATACTTTTACCCGGATCGTGGGCATCGGAAGAAACGTCGCCGCCATCCAACTTGCATTCGAGGGCACACAACGCGTCCTCGTTGTGTCGGCACCGGCCATCTTTGGTTGAGCACGCGACTTGGTATCAAGCGGTAGTGTGGACCAAATACCTCCCTCCTTTCTAAGGAAGGTCTTCTTCGGTGACCCATATCCGATTGGCCCCTCGACTTCGACATGTTATGTTTCACAATGAAGAGGACACACTTCTTTTTCGATTTGCACGGTTCACGCCTACAATATCATGGGACCCCAACCGTGCTATTTATACGAAACGAGAGAACTTACTGCGGTGGCGTGACAAAGAGGCCGCTTTGCGCGGTGACATGACAAAAGAGGCGCTTTGCGCAATGGCGTGACAAAAGAGGCCGGCTTTGCGCGGTGACATGACAAAGAGGCCGCTTTGCGCGATGGCGTGACAAAGAGGCCGCTTTGCTCGATGGCGTGACAAAAGAGGCCGGCTTTGCTCGATGGCGTGACAAAAGAGGGCGCTTTAGCGCGATGACATGACAAAATAGGCCGCTTTGCGCGATGACATGACAAAAGATGCCAGCTTTGTGCAGTGACATGACAAAAGAGCGCAGCTTTGCTCAGTGGCGTGACAAAGAGGGCGCTTTGCTCGATGGCGTGACAAAAGAGGCCACCTTTGCGCGATGACATGACAAAAATCTCGACTTTCTGCGCAATGACAAAAAAAAACACATGGCTACCCTTCGCCTTATAAATTGACGTGCAATGCGTGCGCAAGAGAGCACTACACCATCTAACACTACATGTTACATCCCTTCTCCGGTCGAAATGAACAACAATAATATCAAGAGTTGGCGTGAATTCGCGGACAAGATAAATGAAACTCTGCGGAAGGCTAAGGAGGAGTCCCAAGAAGGCACAATGGGAGGAGACACGCAACATAGCAAGGGCTGCGCGGCTCGCGAGAACGAGCAAAGGCTGCTGCGACTACGAGGTCGCCTCCCGCAATGAGCGGCACAGTAGCAACAACCCCATCCCGGCGTCCCCAACGAGCGTCGCGCAACTCCCACCGAGGGGAGACACCCCTTTGTTGGTGCGGGGACACGTGCAAGTTCATCAATCGAACGAACGCATCACCACAGGTATGCGTTCATCGGGGTGCGCAAACTACTCCAATGAATACCCCAACCGCCGTTTTGACACCTCATCCTATCGGCAACCGGTAACGAACACATGCACCATTTTTCCCAACAATTTCTCCTTCACATCACGTACTAACAATCTCTCCCTCGTTTACGCCTCTCGGAGCCCTATGTAGCTACCGCAAATGGATCGATCTTGAGATCCACCTGGCGACCAATGGACCATCGACTTCGAGGAGTGGAATGTCAAACAGGACAAGGAGTTGCTGCAGGAGGAGCGCCGCATCCACGAGCACACCCTGCGTATACAACGCGACTCGCAAGCCCATCTCGATGCATGCACGCGGAGGGAGCGGGAGGCTCGCGAGAGGGAGCGCGAGAGAAAGAGGGAAATAGCGGCTAAGGCAAAAGAGGCCGCGGAGGAGTTCAACGCCGAGCGGGCAAGGAAGGGAAAGTGGCCCCGGTCCACACAATGTAGGTCGTACGAGCAGTTGGGTAGATTAGTCGCATATCATGCTATATGTTATGCATGTAATAAAAATGTACGCGGCATGTTACTCCCAAGCAGATTATGAAGTTTATTATCTCGTCTTTCGCATTCAATGATTCAGATTGCAACTCATTTACCAATATTAATATACTGGTTCTCTCCGTACACTAATTCTCACTAAAATCAAAATATCACTTACCATTGTATGTATCGATCGTTTCTGATCAATAGCTCTTAAAAATTATCTCAAAATTTTGTACGCACCTACAACATACAAGGAACATAAACTTTTATTACAACTACTCCTAATTTTTTCCGTTTAAAAGTACAAAATTAGTAAACTCTACAAACTCACGGGATCGACTCAAGTCGCCTTCCTACAAAATTGTCGGTTCAACATATTTTCACGGTCGACAATCTACAAAAACACAACATCAATCGTTACTTCACATCTAGTTCAACATATTTGTTTATTATGAAGTGTATTTTAATTATCGACATAAAATCTCCTCATCTTTTCGCATTCATTTTTCCCAAATTAAATATCACTTTCCTTCCTTTCGCCTAATTGTTCTTATCACGCTTATTTTCAAAAAATTTCATTAAATTTTCTACAATAAAACAACATACCATGATCGAAAATTGTTATTGTCGGTTCAACATTTTTTCACGGTCAACAATCTACAAAATTACAAATACATCAATCATTACTTCACACATATTTCGTTCGTACTCTACCAAACCAAATTTTAAATGTTCTAAATGCAACAAATATCACACAAGCTATAAACTGGACTCTACATCAAATTCAAATTTTTTAAACAACATTTCATATATCCAAATTTATTTTTATTGTAAATAACTCAATAATACATATAAATTCTTATACTAAATACATATATCAAACCCTAAACAAAAATTTCGTGCGGTGGGGTCGGCGGTCGGCACCGCGGTCATGCGGCGGAGGCGGGTCGTCGTGCGGCGGAGGCGGATCGTCTTGGTCGGGAGGCGGACTCGTGCGGCGGCGCGCTTACACTGCGTCGTGCGGTGTGGCACCGCACGACCCGTGAACAAGGCGGTCGTGCGGTGCCACACCGCACGACTCGCCACGTGTCGCCGCCGGATAATCTCGCGGTCGGGAAGGGGGCCAGTTTTGGAATTTTTTTGCACCGGGAGCCAAATTTGGAATTTTAGATTGCTATAGTGCCAGATGTGTCCAAAATTCATCGATCGGATTCCCTAGGTAGCGACTAGCGAGTGCGTTACATATGGCCTGTACCCCATGCCCCGCGCCCATCCCCTTTAATTTGCCTACCAAAGCACGAAGAGCACTGATTCCATACTTTTTATTACTATAGATATACATAAATTTTAAAACACAAATTAAGAGCTAAGTAATTTCAATCCACGCTTAAAAGTGCTTTTAATATTCATGCAATTCACTATTTAAGAGGGCAATTAACTAATTTGGCCAATTTGAATTAATCAAAAATATCAGCTGATCTTTTTGAAATTCGAATTCTGATTTGAAATTTTCGACTGCTTTCTTTCTCCCTATCGCTAGCTTTGGTGAGGGAGACTTGCACGTAGTGCAGATCACATGACCAAAACGTTAGCCTTATTCGCCGTAGCATGCATGCTCTTATTATTTGGCCAGATTGGCTTGGATTCCTCTGTGATCTGTGTGTGTGCGCTCTCCGGTCTCCAAGAAGCTTGGCGTGGTGTCTACTGCTCCTCCATCAAAAAGATCAAACAACACATTTACTTCTCTTAACTATGCAGCTGGCTTGGTCCGGATCCTGTGCTGTATGTATGCATGCATGTGCGCGCGCGCGCGAGGCATGTGGCTGTCTCGCTGCGTGCTCTCCCGGAGCTACCGCTGGGCCTCCACTATTCTATCAAAACCAGATTTTACAATCTAAAATTCTTTATAATTTCATCGTAATATCTCTAGATCAATAGATAGTGCTCATAGATACAGTACTGAACATCAAAATACATATCATGGACCGATTAGGCCGAAATCAATAATATGCAGCAGCAGAAATAGTACACATAGGTGAGGCCCTCAGGACGTGCCCACAGGCAACCAACTGGGTTCGCGACCTAGTTCTTGACGTCTTCATCTTCTTCACCATCATTGCCAAGTGTATTGCTGAAGCGTAGCGATTTGACTCTTGATTCTGGATTAATTGAGTGAGCGAGGGTGAGCACAAGCACTACTACAGAAAGCCTAATACTAGACGCCAAATCACAGACGGTTTTGTGAAACCGTCTGCGATGTACACTATCATAGATGGTTTTAATTTGGAGGCCGTCTGTGGTGTTTATGGCGGGGAAAAGGAGTATCACAGACGGTTCTTACCGCTGAACCATCAATATCATAGACGGTTTTATAATAAAAACCGTCTGTGATATTCCAGATTATCACAGACGGTTTTTAAATATAAATCGTCTGTGATATTCCATTATCATAGACGGTTTATATTATAAACCGTCTGTGATAATCGGGAATATCACAAACGGTTTTGTAATAACAACTGTCTGTGATAATGAAGTTATCACAGACGGTTCGTATTAAAAATCGTCTGTGATATGTTTCCCGCCTTGCAATTTTTCAAAATTTCATAATTTCCCGCCTGAGTCCGAGTAGGATTCAGTTTTGAGACACCTTCAGTAAAACGGGCATAACTTTTGCATACGGTGTCCGTTTTCGACGTTCTTATACTCGTTGGAAAGCTAACGACGAGCCCGATCCAAAACAAATGACTCGCTTGCGCTAGTCGCCTTCCAAGACCCTGAAAATCGGCCATCTTTGGACCTAAACCCGTATTGCAAATTTTTGGTTTCTGATTTTTCCCTTTTTCTTGGTCTTCCTTTCAGAATTTGGATTTTGCTTCAACTGAAAAGTTGTAGATCTCATCGAAACCTTTAAAATGAGTATATATAAGCCATATAAAACTTTGCTATTTTATCTTTTCAGACTAGTTGTTTATATTGCATCGGTATATAAAATTTTGTGCTCTAATTCACAGACGGTTGGCATATAGAACCTTCTGTGATATTCATTTATCACAGACGGTTCTAGCTACCAACCGTCTGTGATAATCTGACCACTGGGCCCGTCGATCCTCCTCAACCCAATCCTAGCCAATAGAAATCCATCAATCCTCACCCCACGGATTGTAACTCTGCCTCTCCGTTCCTGCGTCAAAAAATTTCCCACTCTCTCCCCTATAAATAATCACCAGAACCTAGCCTTCTTTCTGTTCTCCTCCTTGCTGTTCTCCTCCTCCTCCTTGCCCCACGAAGCAGACGATGCACAAGGCAGCGTTCAATCAACGCCGACGATGGTGGGCATCAAAGACATCCAGCTTGTGCGCTGCATCAGGGGCGAGAAGGCCTAGGCATAGAGGATTTTTGCCTTTCTCTGTTCTTGTTGTGTTAGCTAGATGGGCAACCTGTTTGTTGTTTTGGGATATTGTAATGGTAGACTCTAATCTTAAAAAAATTAAAATGTGTATTGTGTTTCATACTATATTTTCTTATTTTTATTTCAATTAATTGGTTTGCGAAATGGATGTTTTATGTTTGTGAAATAAATTGCGATGTGAATTGGATGTTTTATGTTTGTGAAATAAATTGAGATGTGAATTGTATGTATACATGTACATGTTGATCTGCTTGTTTTAGAGGGCGTGGCTAGCATTTCCTAAGGCTATCCATAAAAAAGAAATAGATTTAGGGATAAAAAAGAATGTCACAGATGGTTTGTAACTAAAAACCGTCTGTGATAGCTGATAATCACAGACGGTTTTTAACTAAAAACTATTTGTGATTATCAGCTATCACAAACGGTTGTTAGTTACAAACCGTCTGTGATATTTACACCACAGACGGTTCGAAAACCGTCTGTAATAACCTTCGATTATCACTGACCCATAAATTCAGATGGTTCAGAAAACCGTCTGTGATGACGTTTTTGAACCGTCTGTAATACGGTTTTCTGTAGTAGTGAAACCACCGTACACCGCGAGCCAATACACAGGATGCAAAATAGATAACATGCATAGCTTATCAACAAAAGGCTCGGGTTATTTTACTTGCTATAAATTGCTTTTAAAAATATGATATATAGAAATTTTCTAAGACCAAGCAGTTTTAACTAAAACAGATTTTATCAATGA
Organism: Bonia amplexicaulis; assembly: GCA_036346245.1. NCBI lineage: Eukaryota > Viridiplantae > Streptophyta > Magnoliopsida > Poales > Poaceae > Bonia > Bonia amplexicaulis. The sequence goes on from CM070764.1 coordinate 13,724,712, forward strand.
AATAATAAAATAATAATAGTGATCCAGATTCTATCTACCGTTATATGGTTTGTGCAACATATGTTAATCTTTCAGCATTATAATTGTTTACCTTATCACTAGGGCGACACTCAGGGCAACACAAATCAGGGTCTTTCACTACCCACCACTTTTCCAATTTCACCCACAAAGTTTTTGAAATAGAACTATATATATCTGGTTAAGTTCTCATGTCCACCTTTGACCGTTAGCACGGCTATTCGAATAGTTTTCACTCTGCAGAGTTTGTACACTTTACTCACAAGAGACAATCCGCCCGTTGTTCCACACGATTCCTTAGTCATGCGGCTGAGTAGATCATCATAATAATTTTTCAAAATACCTCACCCCTTCTATCACCTCACCCATATGGGCTTCTCCCACTTGCGGTGGGTCCTATAAGTTGTGTGTGATGTTCTACCCCTAGCGATAGCAGCTGGACTACCCACACTGACTAAATTTTGGTTTGGTTTTAAGTGCAATTTAATGTTAGGTTAGAATTTGTAATTCATTGTATTAAATTATTCCCGTATCTTTTACTGTCAGGCTCATTACTTGAATTTTGGAATTATTCCCAATTACATAGAGTATGACACCTTCACGTTATTTTTGTTGTAGATCCGTCACTGGTGGGACAAGAAGGGAAAAGCCACATCGACTGGGCCCTACCTGACAGCCCCACTCAGGACTCACTCACTGTGCTTGTGCTTGGCAAGAAACCTCGACCACCTCGGCTTTCGACCACCACCGCTTTCGATCACAACCACTTTCAACCACCGCCGCTTTCGACCACATCCATGTTCGACCACCTCCGCTTTCGACCGCAACTGCTTTCGACCACCGCCACTTTCGACCACCTCCGCTTTCGATCGCAACCGCTTTCGACCACCTCCACTTTTGACCTAGTGGCTTTCGACCACACCCATGTTCAAACACTACCTGTTTGCCCACTGCCTTGCTTGAACACAGCCGTGTTCGATCACGGCAACCTTTTTGACCTTAGACGTTTTGCCAGAATCAAGCGCTCCTGAACTGCATGACTCGGGTGTTGTGGTGCCGGGGCGCGGGACAGCGTACGTGTCGGTCGGCCAGAGTTTCGCGTTTGGGAAGAGGGCCAAAAATAATATTATATGTATCTAAAGATTATTTCTGATATTACTGTGCTGTAAAGGGCCAAAAATGTCCGGGACTGGCTTGGCACTGGCTGACACTGCAGCCTGCCTGCCTCCCACTGGCCGCGCTCTGCTGCTGCGTTAGCAATAACAAGCCTCGTGCCGTAGCAGTGTCCCCGCACTGAAGCAAGCACCGCACTAGCTAGGCCTAAGCGAGGACAGCTGCGCTCTCTTGCTTTTTTTTTTCGTTTTCGCTGCTGCGTGCGTCTGAGCTAGTGGCGGTGAGCGACCTCCATCTCCCGTCAATGCCCGTGGCGGGACAGCCGCTCGCCGGCAGCGATGGGCAAGAAGGGCGGCACCTCGTGGCTCACCGCCGTCAAGCGGGCCTTCCGCTCGCCGTCTAAGGAGGACAGCCCCAACAAGTCCTCCCGCCTCCGCGAGGACCCCGACGCCGACGAGGACAAGGTCGGTCCGCTCGCTCAACGCCTACCTATTACCTGCATTCATCCTTGGTATGTGGTTCTTTGCGAAGACTTTCGTGTTCTGTTTTGCCGCGCAGAGCAAGGAGAGGAGGAGATGGCTCTTCCGGAAGTCGTCGTCCCCGTCGCCGGCCCCTGCGGCGCAGCAGCAGCAATCGGCGCCCGCCCCGGCCGTAACAGAGGAGCAGCGCCACGCCATCGCGCTCGCCGTGGCGACCGCCGCGACGGCCGAGGCTGCCGTTGCCACGGCGCAGGCGGCGGCCGAGGTGGTCCGCCTGACGCGCCCCTCCTCCAGCTTCGTGCGTGAGCACTACGCCGCCATCGCCATACAGACCGCCTTCCGAGGCTACCTGGTACCACTATTAGACAGCAGCAAGCAGCAGCTTCTTGCAATGGCCGCGCCACACTTGTCGTCTCCGCGAGGCCGAGGCGTTTGTCGTAATGCGTTGTGTTTGTGCAGGCGAGGCGCGCGCTGCGTGCGCTCAAGGGGCTCGTGAAGCTGCAGGCGCTGGTGCGCGGCCACAACGTGCGGAAGCAGGCCAACGTGACGCTGCGGTGCATGCAGGCGCTGGTGCGCGTCCAGGCGCGCGTGCGCGACCAGCGGATGCGCCTCTCGCAGGAGTCCATGTCCTCCTACAGCGTCGACACCTCCGCCTTCTGGGACTCCAAGTACACCCACGACTACGCCGACCGCCGCTCCGTGGTCCGTGTCGGTTGACTAACGCCTTCTTCTCACATCGATCTCGCACTTTGCTAGCTACTTGTTTACATGTTTGATGATGATTGCTTGGTTGGTTGGTTTTGCAGGAGCGCTCGCGAGACGGCAGCAGCTTCGCCGCCGACGACTGGGACGACCGGCCGCGCACGATAGAGGAGATCCAGGCGATGCTGCAGACGAGGAAAGACGCGGCGCTCAAGCGTGAGAGAGCACTCTCCTACGCCTTCTCCCATCAAGTAAGACGAGCCTTGTAGTGTTTGCTGATTACTCCATTGCAGTGTTGACATCTTGGCAAGCGTTGGTGCTCGATCTTATTGTTCTCTGCTGTGTGTGGCTCCAAGATTTGGAGGAACCCGACGTCGTCCGTCGAGGAGGAGATGGACGTCGACGGGCAGCCGCGCTGGGCGGAGAGGTGGATGGCGTCACGCGCGTCCTTCGACACCAACAGGAACAGCATCCGAAGCGCCGCGGCGGCTCCGGGACGTGCGTCCACGGACCACCGCGACCCGGTCAAGACGCTCGAGATCGACACCGCTCGGCCCTTCTCCTACTCGACGCCACGCCGGCAGGCGCCGCCGTCGCAGCACGGCAACGGCTCATACCACCCTTCATCCTCGCCGATGCACCGGGCGCACCACCACCACTCGCCTGCCACGCCATCCCGGGAAGGCGCGCCCGCCGATTCAGGTGCGCTCCGCGAGCCCGCGCGTGGAGCGAGGCGGCGGCGGCGGGGGAAGCTACACCCCGAGCCTCCACTCCCAGGGCCATGCGTCCTCCGGGGCGGCGGTGCCGAACTACATGGCGGCGACGGAGTCGGCCAAGGCGCGCGTGCGGTCCCAGAGCGCGCCGCGGCAGAGGCCCGCGACACCGGAGCGCGACCGGCTCGCATTCAGCGCGGGCGCCAGCGCCAAGAAGCGGCTGTCGTTCCCCGTCCCCCTCGACCCGTACGGGTACGCGCAGAGCCTGCGGAACCCGAGCTTCAAGAGCGCGGCGGGGCGTTTCTCCTCGGAGCAGCGGTCCAACGTGTCCTCGTCGTGCGCGGAGAGCCTCGGCGGGGACGTGGTGTCCCCGACGTCTACCACCGACCTTCGCCGGTGGCTCCGTTAAGCCGCCGGCGAGGTGTTCGCTGTAATGGCTGTGAGAAAAAAAAAACTGCGTGTGCTTTTCTCCTTTTGAATTCATCGCGCCCTCGTAATCGATGCATTGGCTGCTTTTTCGTGTTAGTGTGTCAGGCGCAGGCTGGACGGGAACTGGAAAGCGTAGGAGATTACTTGGGTTGGAGTTTGGGAAAGCGGGAAAGGTATGGCCTTTACGTGCGTTGGGTAGCGTAGGCGTCTTTTGCTTTTTCCCGTCTTTTAGGTTCGTGTTTTGAGTACTCATTCGCGCATTCGCTTTGATGAGCCAGAGCTGTGCCGCTTGCTTCCATGCAGTAGCGGCAACTACCAAGGCGCTGCAACCATGACAACGTTAACGTCATTAGTGCGTGATCAGACAGTACTCCGTTTCGCTATATTTCTTGAAGTATCTGCGTTAATACTCTCTATTTTTTATTTGATTTTCTAGTGTCTGTACCGACAACCTTCTAAAGTTTAACCACCGATAAATTTAAAATTATCTAGATTGATTATATAAAAATTATATTACTAGATTTATCGTTAAACATACTTTCATATTATTACAATTTTATTAGTATATCTTAATGTAAAGTTATAAAAGTAGCAGTCAAAGTCGTATCTCGAAGACTATGAAAGTAAAAACGTTAAGTAAAAAGAATGGAAGAGTATATGGCTGGGTTCTTTTGTGCGTTTGGCTTACGGCTTATGTACAGATGAATAGTAACACGCCGTCAAATGGTACATTTTTAAGGCAGGGTCTACAGGTAAATTGTAGTACAAACTGTACCGAGTTTAGCTGTACTGGGCAAAATCGTATGCGATTATTCTTTTTGCATACTGCTTCTCACGAACAAGTCAGAATTCAAATATCACAGCTATAAGTCATAAGCCTCAGCCCAAAAATACCCACCCTATATGTCATTGAGAGAATTTAGAGCATATGTATTGCAATTTTTCTCTTTCTATCCCTACTTAGATACTCTCTTTGTCCAAGTTTATAGGGTGTATCTTTTAATAGCACTGTTCATAAAAATATGGCACATTTCATGTTTTAATGTAAAATTAGTGTGATGTTCCCTTTATACACTTAATAAATATGCAGCTTTAATGCCATTCTATATATGCATACATTGAATATAGTGCTTAGAGATAATAATTAGGGATAATCTAGCCATTTTTATTATCTTCTTAGTCTATGTGTCAAAAAGAAAATACGCCTTACAAACTTAAACAAAGAGAGTATTTTAGAAGATACTAAGTAATTGTATGTCATTTAATCAGTGGCGGATCTAGAACAAAAATGACACAGGGCCTTATGCTCTATATGTGTATTTATCGACGCATCCATTAATAATATACTAGATAGTAATGCGTTCTAAATTTTATATCTTTGGATTCGCCATACTCAAATCAACTGCCATATTGACCAAACCTCTAAGGTTAAATCTTCTATTTTTCTTCCTAAACAATGTCTATGTAAAATCATATGTGAGAGGTTGGCAATGCCCATTATCCATGTACTTTTTTCTTACCATATCTTTCTAATTGGGGAGATAGCAGTTTATTCTTTTCTTTTTTTCTGATCAAACTGAATCTCCTCTTCCTAATTAATTTCTGGACTTTCAATATTTGTAGCATTTGCACTTAAACCCGGTGCCTTTCTTTTTAGAAATAGTTTCATGACTATGGACTACCTGCTATACGGAGATGACAATTATTGAAAGTTAGAACACATTGAATTAAATATTGAAACACATTGAAATATTTTCTAATTCAATTGTTACAAAAATTGAAATAGTGCATTCAATATTAAAGCCTTGGCCCACAAATATTTTAAAGATAATAGAATTGAAACATTAAAATTTAAATCATAAATTTTTGGTTGGCTGATCGTTACTTCGTTAGCTATAAAGATCATTGAATATTTGAACTTTAAAAGCAAGGAGCCAGAATGAGACGATGAGTAGATGACCCCACCTATTGCTGTGACCGTCGGTCATGCTGCATACAATATACATACTCGAGATTTAGTCCATTTGCATGCTAGCGCAGTGAGATTAACATAGCGAGAAATCTAACCATACCATCCAACGCACGCAAGCGCAGCACGAGAAGTAGACGATGTGCTCTCGACGACTCAGACTCGGTACTGGGCATGTCACCGCTGCGCATTTAAAGGTTGCGTGCGTGGTGTGCCATGTGGGGAACAGGGGAATGTAGGTTAAGCGTCGTCTGAACCTAGTGTTTGTGTTAACTACTTGGTTGGCTTGATGCTGGTGCTTGCTTGGGCCTTGGGCTGACGTTGGCTTGGGGCTGGACCGGCTAGTGGCTTACGTTCGATCGGTTCAAGTAGCATATGTTATTTTGTTCTCGTTTCATGATTAGTTGATATGATGTGTCGCGTCAACTTCAACTTAGACATATTTTTTGGAGTATTTTGCTTTGTCAATGTCTTGGGTAATTTATTTTTCTTTTCTCTCCCTATTTGTCAACGTGTTTAAGTATTTTTTTCTTTTAGGTAGATGCGGTCCTTGATATATGGGGGTATTAGTTTTCGGCATGTGAGAGTATACACTGTGTAATCTTAGACTCTAAGCAATAAAAATTAAAATCGGCGAGCTTGTGCTCTCTCACTGGTGCATGTGCATCCGCCTATCCATTTAATAGTGATATGTATTCATTAAGTATTTTTAGCTTTAGTATTTCTATGTTCTGTGTGCATATGCATAGTGAGATACAGATAAAAATATAAGCGAACAGATGAAGTATACGGGGAAGGTTAGTACAGTGATTACATAGCATAAGTAAATAAAGCCTAACTAATACTGTTGGTATGTAATGTTTGATTTCGTGGTTAGATCGTTTGCGAAGGATTAAATCATTATACCTACATCCATGGTTTTCCCTTCTTAGTACTGGTAGGTGACAACCGTAAGAAGCTGACGAAGCAGTAACTAGCTTTTTCAGTTTTTGGCTTCATATTTTAACTCTTTTACATTAACTAGCTTTTAAACTAAATATTTTTTAAGATAGAATTTATTAATTAATTGTAGTACATATTGTACCGACTTCATTTATATTAGTAAAAACCGCACGTAAATTTCTGTTACTCTGTAATCTCTCGTATGAACAGCTGAAAAGCCACAAGCCGTAGCCAAAACCCACAAACCTCAGCTAAAAAGAATAGGCCCATCATTGGCTCTGTTCTTTTGGGCTACGGTTAATAGCTTTTGGATGTGGCTGATGGCTTTTACCTATAGTTTTTGAGACAGCGGTGGATGATGGAGTCGCTGACATGAACGGTATATATAGTTTTAGGCTCAGAAAGCCGTTTGGAGAAGCAGCTTCGGGAAACCGCTTAGAGAAACATCTCAGTTGTTTTGGCTTTCAGAGAAGTCGAAGCCAAAAGATACAAAACCCAAAAAGAACAGGGCCTCATCTTGTGAAAAGAGCAGCTTAAAACTTAAATGTTAAAATTGAATCTTGCCCAAATAAGGTCTCTACGTTTTCTCAAGAGATTTGTCTAGTGCTTTTAGTGTCAAACCCACGTAGCCTACCGTCGAGCAGCCCGCTCAGTCGGGTTGAACCTAGGGTGCGTCATTTTTGGGGGAGGGGGACTATTCATATGTATTGCCCTCTGAGTACATGCACACGTGGGTGTTTTCAGTGATCAAAACGCGTGTTCGTATTTCATAAAACTCTTGGGTCTTCGTATCATCTCGAGCATATACATTGATCACATCTACGTAGGTGTATAAGTGTGTATGGAGTCATATATATGCGTGCGTGAGTGTGTTCTTGTGCTCACATAAAAAAACTTGTCTGGTGTACTCATCTCGCTGGTGTTTAATTGGATCTTAATTCTGTTGATTAAAATAATTAATCAAACATGCTCCCTCCCTACGGCCTACAGGCCTACCTACGTTCGCGCGTAGAAGAGGATTCCAATCCATTATCCATGTGCATTCTCCTGGCTGATTAGAGACGATGATTCGTTTGTCTTGACATTAGACATAGATCCGCCAAGATTCCCTACATGTCGCTGTTTGACGATTGGATGTTGGAGGAAATTAAAAAAACAAACAAAAACACTTATTTGAGCCCCGTTCTTTCCTACTTTTAGTTTTTGTTTTTGATTACCTAAAAGTTAAAACAAATAAAATGATTTTTGCAAACTAATTCTCCAAATATTTTTTTAAACCTAAAACCATATGCTATATCTCCCTACCGTCCGCTGTTAACTTATAAGAATACAAATAAGTAAACATTAGCCGTATTATATATAACAGTCTTGTACTGCTCAGAGGCGCTAGCTAGTGTCCAACGAGTGAGATCCAGATCCACTACGCCTGAACGAATCCGGACAAGCTATGCAACGGCTATTTTTGTACAATGCTGCAACACTTGGTACAATGCTGCAACACTTGTCCGTGGGGGCATACAAGGCATATGCAGCGACACTTGTCGTTGATTGTTGCGTTGCTACTACTGCTTATGTTAGTGGGCTCCATATTATTGGCCGTGCATGCGTGCGTGCGTGTGTCGCGCGGGACGGGACATGCATCCGTGCGTGCATGTGCTCGATGGATGGATGGATGGACAGATTTGACGCGGTCGCGTGGCTCATCACGCGGCAGCGGCAGCGTGGATTGAAAAAAAATCGGCTTCATTGTGAGTTCTCTGCACTGTTCAGATTGGGTTCCATTCGGTTAGTAACATGCACTATGCAAATATGCAATTGCCATACATTTTAATAACCAATCTGTGTTCCCTCGCCATCCCAGTCCTTTTGCTGCCAGTTACCCCATTGCGTTTTTGTGACACCCCCGTTGCCAGGGGCGCATGCGGACACGGCATTCCGCAACTACTCAAGCCTGACTAGTTATGGAGCGTCGTACAAAAGTATACCATTACAACACATACTTACAATAAAAGGACCAACTTATATTACAAATATGGTTTATCAACCAAGTTTTACAGCAGCGGGCGTGCAAACTCAAAGTATATTACATTACACAAAAGAATCACCAGAAAGCTTGAGCACGGCTGAAACCTAAAACCAAGGATCCTCGTCGTAGAACAGCTCTTCAGGAGCGCGGCTGAGTTCTCTGCACTGTTCAGATTGGGTTCCATATGGTTAGTAACATGAACTATGCAATTACCATACATTTTAATAACTAATCTGTGTTCCCTCGCCATCCCATTCCTTTTGCTGCCAGTTACCCCATTGCGTTTTACTCGCTCTGTAGTGTAATTAGTGGGGAAATCGTCTCTTCATTGGAAGGAAAGGAGACACACTTTCTGAATCTCATCGCGTCGTTGGTCCATTGGTGATATCTGTGAATAGGCTAGGAAAAGTTACTGGAGCATGGGAGCTCTTTCTGTACCAATCCACAGAAATGTTGAGTGGGAAACTACCGTAAAAATTGCATCTTTACTGAATCTACAATATTCCCAGTTGAGCTGTACATTCATTGAACAAACAACTAACGATGTGAATGGCGCTTGCCAAAGGTTGAAGGTTCTTTTTGAGTGCTTTTGCTGTCATGATTATGGTAGTGTTATTTCTACGAGATTATTATGCGTGCATGCTGTTAAGGATAAGAATAAAAAATAGATAAGGACTCTAATCTATTTCCTTATATGACTTGTATTATTTCCATATACCCTCTTGTACTCTCCTATATATATGACCCTTTGGGTCTTATATCAATACACACAATATTCATAACATGGTATCAGAGAGTAGAGCGGCGGCTGCTGCCATGCAAAATAAAAATTCCTACACTTCTATGACTGACAATAAATTTGTGGACTCGCACGGCTTGGACGAATTAGAACTACGGATCTATCTTCCGCATCTGCTGCCCCCGGGAGGTTTGATCTACTCTCCTAGGGGCGGCCATCTTGTTGGGCTGCGCCGCCGCTTCCTCGTCTCCGGCTCGCCGGATCCGTCAGCTTCCTTGTCGCCGCCGCTTGGGTCGTCTCCGCTTCTCTCTCTGTTTTTTTCCGAGCGACGCGCGCCGCGCGAGCAACCCAGCGGAGAGACGAAGAAGAGATCGTTCGTTCGTTGCGTGCTCTCTCGCTCGGCGACCGACCATGGCGGCGAAAGGAGCAGGAGCGCTGGAGCTAAGCGACTTCCCCGCCTTGCCCGACAAAGTGATCTCGGAGATCCTCGTCCGCCTGCCGCCCAAGGCCCTCCTCCGCTCCGCCGCCGCCGCCACGCGCACGTAGTAGAGATCCGGCGTGGGAACGTCGCACGAGGCGACTCCTCCCGGCCGCGCGCCGCGCATCCCGCTGCCTCGAACCCGGCCAGATCGATGCACCGCGCAGCTCGTCGAGGTCGTCGTCCGTGACGCCCGCCCCGCCGCGAAGACGGAGCCCTGCGATGCGTGAGCCCGCCGTCGCTCCCACGCCCGTCCGAAGCCCAGATCGATGCACCGCGCGGCTCGTCGAGGTCGTCGTCCGTGACGCTCGCCCCCGCCGCAGCGCGGAGCCCTGCGATGTGAGCCCGCCGCCGCTCCCACGCCTCGTCCCGCTCGATGTCGGGCGACCACGAGTTCTGTTTACGCAGCCCGTCGCCGCCGCCGCCCCTCCTCCTCCCCGCCGCCTGCAGGCGTGGCGCCGCCTCGCGACCGACCGCAACCACCTCCGCCTGCTCTGCGGGAGTGGCGCCGCCTCGTGACCGACCGCGACCTCCTCCTCGACCACCACCTTCGCCAGCCGACTCAGCACCTTCTCCAGGCCAATGGCCGCACGGGACGAGAGGCCAAGGAGGCCAAAGAGTTTGAAGGAGACTGCAGTCACGGTCTCACGGAGGCAATCTCCGGTCTGGCGGTCTCCAGATTTGGAATCTTCGGCGACGGCTAAAGCCCCCTAAACCCAACAGTCTACTGGGCCGCCCTTTCATGGGCCAAAGCACATTATCATATGGCGTTTTCATCTGTTTTCTTTTGAGTCAGTTTTAGTTACTTTTTCTCGTAAGTCTTCCGTTGCGTCCATCCAGATCCGTAGTTCTAATTCGTCCAAGCCGTGTAAGTCCACAAATTTATTGTCAGTCATAGAAGTGTAGGAATTTTTATTTTGCATGGCAGCAGCCGTCGCTCTACTCTCTGAGCCGCGTGCAGATCGTAGAAGTCGTCATGATGCCGCCGCTTCTCTAGCCGCCGCCCCGAGCTTTAAGGCCGCCGCACGTCTTCTGCACCGTGTGCACAGCGCCGCCGCCTCTTGGGCTTCGATCTGCACCGTCATGCTTCTATCTATTCCTCTTCGGCTTGATTTGATAGTTTATTCCAAGGCTGCACGCAACGACGACACCATCAAGACTCGGATTTCGGATTTATCTTATTTCAGTGTCAACTCTTTTTCAAATGCAATGCTATTGCATACGCCTTGCATTTGAGGGGGGTGTTAAGGATAAGAATAGGAAATAGATAAGGACTCTAATCTATTTCCTTATATGACTTGTATTCTTTCCATATACCCTCTTGTATTCTCCTATATATATGACCATTTGTGTCTCATATCAATACACACAATATTCATAACACATGCATGCAAGCTGCTTGTAAGAGTGACCGAGCTTGCCCAATTTCCTTTATGTAATTTTGAACCTTGGGAAGTTGGCATCAAAGGATGCACATAGAAACAGGGGATTGTGTAGAAACTGCTGCTCTCTTTAAGGCGAGTCCAAGTTTTTTTCTACTTGCAAGTGCCACAAAATTTGCTGGACTCGAAACTAATTAATTTGATGCATGCCCTTTCAGTCTTGTCCTTCAGTTCAGGGTTAAATGGGACTTGCAATTACATGGGACGATATGCTGCAATTAACTTTTGATCTCCACTCTACTTGTAGCTTCTGTAGCATATTCTTTACAAGATGTCAATAGAGTTTATGATTCGACATGTACTAGAGTATTCTTGTTCATGTACTAGAGTTGGAGTTTTCAGCCTCTTTACGAATTGTCAGGCATGGGGCCGGTATATTGGTTCTTGCATTTTGTAGGAGGAGTTAGTCGAGTTTTTGAAATGTAACATACTACGCTCCTATTTCATGAAGCTAGCTATGCACATTATATTCCCATGTCAATGACAATTATGGGATCTACATATTTTGGTTATGAACCTTTGTTTATATCATGTCCACTGCCTAACAAGTACAACTATCATGAAGCTGATGTTGTTGTTCTTCTTAGATGCAGGATTTATGGAAATGTGCTGCTCCTACCTGCTTCTGCACGAATGACAGAAAAACTCAAAGCAAATGTTTGCGAAATGAAAGGGATCACTCACTCTATCATGTACAAATGTCTGATTTTGTAGTCCATACTATTTTCTTTGTCAAGTTTTCTACTGCAATTTCTACTTGAGACCCAATCTCCAATTTTTTTATATATGGGAACATTTTGAGTGAATTTGGTGTGCAAGGGTGAATTGTTGTGTCAAATTTCTGAATATTTGAATTGGAAGTGCAGAGGAGTTTCTTTTGGAGCCATTCTAAATTGAAGTGTTTCTGAAACTTCTTGGGGACGCAATGGATTGCGGATTGCCAGATCTTCTCCGTCGTCACCCAGCCCGACAGCCTCAGGGTCTGTTCTTTTCCTCCGAAGTTGACGGCTTTTGGCTTTTACTATAGTACTTAACTTTTAAATGGAGTATTTTCTCAAGACAGCGTCTACAAGTTAAACGATCTACACGTTAAAAACCCAACATCTGTACCAGCCAAAATCGCAAGTGAGTATCTGTCCCTCCGTAATCTGTACCGTAAATAGACAAAATTCAAAAATTTCAGCCAAAAGCCATAAGCCGCAGCCGCACCCAAACAGGGCTTCGACACCGTTGGTGGCTTGGCAACCAGAAGGGCAGAAGGAATTTGTGATCATTTGATGACGTTCTTAGAGTTGAGCGTCCATAGTGTAGTGGCCAGACAACAGCGAGGGGCATTTCCTGGCTGGTTATTGTGATTTCGGATGGATTAGTTTGTTGTATGAAAGGAAACTTTTTTTTTCTTATGTGTCAAAAATGATGCAAATGATTTATGTATGCAGTACTTGTAATAAATGAATGGGACAGGGAAGCTTTTCTGCAAGTGATATATTTCTAGAACCTGTAAACTTCTGTGGATGGTGCATTTCTGTAAAGTTGTGTAATAGATGAATGGTATATCTCTGCAATTGCTGCATTTAGGAAACTTGAGCGTTTCTGGAACTACAAATGTACAATCCGGACCATTAATTGAGAGAACAGAGGCTGATTGGAAATGTAGTGGTGTGTTCAAGTGTTGTGGACGGCGATATGTTGTGAGTTTTTCAGTAGTACAGATTACAGAAACTACAAAAAAATGAAGCCTGCAACCTGGAGACAGAAGTTGTATTATTAATAAATGAGCATCAATTGTTCATCTCTCCTTTGCTTGAATAATTGTTCATAGTTTCTTATAAATAATATTTTCTCTGAATCATAATTTGACTGGTGTACCAGGCTATCAGGTCCTCACACTACTTTACCACCATGCTATTTTTCTTTGATACAACATTGCAGTCACATTGAGAACCAACACAAGTATCAGTGTTCGACGCTTGATCGATAATAAGATCCTTGCGTAGTGTTGTGGGCTGATTTCAGTGGAGGTTTACTCGGGACAAAAACTGACTCAAATCAAACTTAACATATCATATCTAACCGAATCTGTTAGGCATACTCGGGACCCCACAAGTATCTGACTCAATCCAATCTTATATAATACTCAATCCAATCTTATATAATCTAACTTTCTATAATTAATATCTTCCTAACAATTATATCTCCATGCACTGAACTCTCTGGTTGAAGTCCCACTGTAGCCCGTCATGCCTCACACTGTAGCGCGTCATGCCGTGTCATCGCAGCGCTGCTGGTCGGTACAGTCGAAGCGTCGCCTTGAAGGCCTTCTTGTATAATGTTGCTCCAATAAGAGTCTACAATTTCTCTCTTGCTGCTGAAACAGCTGGTCCTCGAGCTAGAAATCCAGGTATTACTCATGAAAGTCAGGAAGAAGAACCCATGAAGTCGGTGATGGCAGACGATCCTTCCATTGAACCAACACCTCCCAACGATCATGATGCAAACAAGCACGTTGAACCTTCAAGGGAGATGGAATAGCCCGGCCATGGTGAATTTTTGGTAAATGAGGAATGGCAACCAGAGGATCAACGTGGAAGGGCTTAAGCAAGGCCACATGAAAAACATTATGAATCTTAGCACATGCCCGCAAACATTATGAAAAAACATTATGAATCTTAGTACTAGAAACAGTACCCTAAATTTTGACGCATGCTCCTACTACCAGTAGTGTCATAGTATAGCTTTGGTCAGGGTTGCAGATGGAGAGTAGTAATAGTTGAATGATCAATCATTTTGACAAGACGCCCTTCTCGAGGAGCTAGCTCTAAACAAACTATTTTGACATGATGGGTGTCGCAAAAGCCTAGAAGGTTTCGCAGCTAGAAATGGACTACTACTACTTGCTAGCAGCAGACCCTAGTTATGCAGTTATGTGCCCGATCTGCCATTTTCAAAAGCTGGTGTGCCCGATCTGCCATTTTCAAAAGCTATTCCTACGGCCCTAATTGGACGGGGCTAATTCCTTAGGAAGTTTTGGGATTTAAGTTGAAACTAATCCTAAAGCTTTTCAATGAAATATCCTTAATCCAAACACATCTTACTAGGGGTACAAACGGAGCGGATATAGACGGATATTGCTCATCTCGTATATTTTTTCATATTTTTTTTATCGGAGTCGGATACGGATAGTACCAGATACGAATACGAATGCGGATATTCTCGATCACAAATATGGAGCGAATACATGCCGCTCCGAATACGGTTAGTTTCGATCACGAATATCTGATCGGATAATGCGCGAAAGCAAATTTCACATAGTGACAGGGACAAGTTAAGCACTAGTAAATACTAACTAGAAAAGTAGCAAATAAATGATAGAGATTAGTTAAATAAGTAGTAGCTAACTAGCTACATGTCACATGGTTCAAAAGTACGAATTGCCCATAACCAAATAGTCAAGTACATCACTAGTTCATTTAACTTCATTATATTTAGCAAATGATTCTACAAGGCCTTCGTGCTCCTTAAGGTCTCACATCGAGCTTTGTGAGGATATTTATTGCATTGCACCCAAAGTTGTTTCTCATTTTTACCATTTTTTTTGTGTCAACAGTCACCGTGTATTTAATATAGTGGTCCAAACCTTTGAGATACACTTCTTCTGCTTCTTCTCAGCAGGCTCAACTTCTCCGGTGCAAGTCACAGTCCCAGTAATAACTGTATGCTTATTGCTTAAAATTAGAAAGCATTTTATTTCTTACTGAACAAACGTAGAGTGTAAAGGAGAAACTATCCGGTAACTATCCGTTTTCGTATCCGGTAACTATCCGTTTCAGTATCCAGTAACTATCAGTTTTCGTATTCGATAACTATCCGAAAAATACCCGGATAGTTCCGTGTCCGTCGGATAATGTTTTTTCCGAATCCGTTTCTGTATCCGACAAAAAAAATATTCGACTCCGTTTCCGTATCCGACAAAACCTTCGGATATCTGAAAATTTGTTCTGAATTGTATCTGAATTAAAACGGACGTACGGTCGAAAAATATCCGCTTCGTTTGTACCCCTACATCTTACCATGACTCACTGCAATATAAAACGGAGTCCAACGTCTATATAAAGAAACAAAGATTGATTTTGTGGGCCCATTTATTCTGGCTTTTTTAGCACTTCTATCATCCGGCTGTTAACTTTTGACTAAAATTACACTGTAACTGTTATTTACTTTTTCTGAATTATTTAATTAAAAAAATAAGGAAAAAAGTTGAAAACACTATTATATCTCTATAAATAATAAAAAAATAAAAACAGAAAAATCAAAAAAAAATAAAAAAAAGCCGAAATCAAGAAACGAATACGTTTATTTTCGCTTCTGACTTCTGACGCTTAAAACTAGAAACTCAAGTGGGTATGAACAGGCTTCACACGTGGGCTGTGGCCCAGGCACCTCTCCACCTTTCCTCTGCAGGCCTGACTTTCAATGGCTCCCGAGTCGGACCAACCCAGCCAGGCTGCAATGCTCAGCTTGATTTGCCAAAGTTTTTTTTTTAAAAAGCTACTATTTGCCCAAGATGACACCGGCTAAATAGCTACGCCCTTTTGTCTTCTGTGTCTGTTTCATTTTGTTCGATATGATTTTATTTAGTTCATGGCGTTTAATTACATGCTGCCAAGCCCATGGGCCGGCCAAGCTAGCAGAAGTACCTACGTGCGGCTCATCGTATCCTGAACGCGAATCACGCGATACAGCCGAATTATTGGAGAGAAGAATAATAGCTGAGACTTATAGCTTGTAATTTCTATCCGAGCGACGAGATATTTCCGGGCGGACGGTTCATGTGATCGTAACGGCGCCGAGCTCCACGGGCGCTCATGCCCGCCGCCCTAGCTCTCCGTCTACAAAAGGCACAGCCTGCCATCTAAAGGAGGGGAGGCAAGGCTACGCGCACAGCCCCTCGCCCAGGCTGGCACAAACGCAGGAAGGCGACGTCGGAACGCCGAGGCCGCCAAACAAGGACGCAGCAACACGCGCACGGAAGCCAGGCTTCAGAGGTCCATCAGACGTTGAAGCAACAAGGCATCCAATTCTGTCGTTTTGGCTTATTTGTCCTGTAAATCATTGCTTAGGCATGAAACTAGAGTTGGTTATAATATTTAGCAGCCTTAGGGCTTTTCTGTAAATCTATCATTTTAAACCCAAACTCTATCCGAACCAGATTAGGGAGACTTGTATTTTAGCTTGAGAGAGAGCTAGGGTTAGGGAGAAAAGAGAAGAGGCTTTGTTGTCACCAAATCCACAAATTTGAGTGAGAATGTTGGAGATTTAGAGCCTCCCTACCCTTTTGGTTCTAATTCTTGTACTCATTTCATCTCTGTAGTGAAGAGTGTCTTGTCGTCGCCCGTGGTTTTTTCCTCATAAGGGGTTTCCATGTAAATATTAGTATCTCCCCTTGATTTGGTATTCTCTTAGCCATATGTAAAGATTTGAGTCTTCATCTTGGTTGCTATTGATTTCTTTGCTCAAGTTGATGGTGTATGGTTTGAGTTAATATATGAGATGGCAAATATGTGTTCTTTGATATATGGATGATGATGTTGAGATATTGATATTTTAGTGAGCTAATCTTGCAAGTATATTAATCTTGGGAAGATTGGACAGCTTGGTGCTTACATTTGAAGCCAAAGTGCTGTTTTGTTGCATGCACGCAAGGTGTATGGTAAAATGCTTGTGAGGAATTAGCTCGCTGCTCCTGTCACTTCCGCTGTCCCGCTGTGCTCACAATGGTGTCAGAGCAATTTTATATCAAAGGCACTTGTTTGTTTGCTGTCTTTTGTGAAGATGTCAACTTTGGAAGTAAGCAAGTTTGATGGCAATGGTAACTTTCGGTTATGCCAAGTAAAAATACATTCTGTTTTGGTTGATAAGGGTTTAGACAATGTGTTGGAAGATGGTGTTTCAGATTTGACAAATGTGTCAAATGATGAGATGAAAAAGTTAGATAAGAAAGCATTGGCAGTGCTCCGTTTGGCTCTTACCGATAATGTACTACGACAAGTTTGTGGAGAGAAGACGCTTTGGCTCTTTGGAAGAAATTAAAAGCTCTCTATTTGCATAAGTCACTTTCAAGTTGTTTCTACCTCATGATGTGCTTGTTTAGGATACGTATGCAAGAAGGCACTCTATCAAGCAATATATTGATGAATTTAGTAAGATGGTGCTTGACTATCAAAATTCGGGCAACTCTGTGGACAAGGAACATTTGGCAATTTTATTCTTGTGTTCACTCCCAGATTCATATGATTCCATTAGAGGCCAAATTCTTTATGGTACAGATTCTATCTCCATGGATGATGCTGTTTTATCCTCTTGTCAAAGGATTTGTTAAAGAAAACTCGTATGAAGTGTGAGGACGAAGGTGGAGGTCTTGTTGTGACACGTGGGAGGTCTGTAGGGCATGGTCATGGTGGTGATGATGGTGCTAGCATCGTAGTAGGAGGTCAAAGGGATGTTCAAAATCCCGTTCGGGAAAGAAAAATGTCTGTTGCAATTATTGCAAGGAGTGAGGCCATATTAAATGGTATTATCCTAAGTTGAAGAAAAAGAAGGACAAACAAAGTGATGGCAGCAAGAGTGAGACTTTATCAGCTAATATGGCAGCTACAGATGACAGTTCTAGTGAGTTGCTTGTGGTCAGTTGTAAGATCGAGGAGGCCGACTATAGGAGGGTGAACAGGCGGTTTTAAAAAATCTATTTGGCTAAAATCAAGTTTATAATACAGAAACATAAATCAATTTGGTTTAGCACAAATAAGGACTAAATCAACTAGGTTCACATAAGCGCACCAACAACCTAAGTCTATGTCAAAAGTTTACAATCCTATGTTGACAAGCAAGCAATTTAATTCTATGATTATAAATTGCTTGAATGTAAATTGAGCACAAGAAAATAAGGACTAAAAGACACGGTTACTTTTTACCATGGTGTTCGGAGACCTGTCGGTCTCCCGTAGTCCATGTTGAGGTAAGCCCAAACGAATTGGATCGGCTCCATGACTTATGCCAAACACCTTAATTCCACTAGTGGTAACTCTTTCCCGTTACGGGTAGGTGATCTCCAACCTTCACAATCATGCCTGATCTTCTCACAACCATCTTTGAGAAGATCATCGCACACGACGTCTCCAACGCCGTCTACGAGTCTGCAACCTCCAAAGTAACAAGAGTGGGTGAGGAGTATACGACATAGCTCAAGATGAAGGTATAAGTAGCCTAGGATTTCTTTTTATTTTACCAGTCTTTGGAGATTGAGTGGAAGACTAGATTTAGGTTAGATGTCGTACTATTAAGAGGGATCATGGCTAATAACTTAAAAGTTGTTTTCTTATGCCATTGGATCAATTAGAGGGCATGCATGCACTGGAATTTAAATTTAAAAGCCAACTATGCATTCTTAGAAAAAATGGTATGACCTCAGTTCAGGGGCGGTACTACCGCTCTGCGATATGATCGAAATAAATTTGTGGTAGTACTGCACCCCAGAATGATCGAAAATTACATGGCATATGTTATTTCCAAAGAGGTGTATTTTGGAGCACTTTTGCTCCCCAGAAATATTGGTAGTACCGGAGTGTAATTGGCAGTAATACCGCAACGCAATATGACCAAAAATAATAAATGGTACTACCACACCCCGGTCTGACCGAAAAGTAGTTGGCGATACATTTTTCTAGAGAGGCCCCCTTTGAAGCATTTTTGCTTCCTGAGAAAATAGTAGTACCGCACTCAAGAAACAGCACTACCACAGGCCAATAGTACTGGGCCCTATGAGGGTGATACTTCCGCACCAAACATCAACAACTAGTTTAGAAGTTTGTTACACACAAAATAGTTGTTGAACCTCAAGTACGGTAGTATCAGCCAATACATGGTGGTACTACCACATTTGCTGATTTTTGCCCAATTTGTCCTCAAACGGTCAAATTGGTGGGTGAGGGGTATAAATAACCCCCCAACTAGCTCTTGGATTGGTAGTAGACACTTCATTGAATATACTTGAGCTAGTTGTGTACTCTCCACACCTCATTTACTCCCATAGCATAGATTGGAGGTAGTTGAGAGCAAATTCAAGTGCATTCATCTATTAGTTGATCCTTGACATATGAATTCCTTCAAGTGAAGCCCATGATTTGATAATATTTGTGTTTGCTAGCACCTAGACGGTTGGAGTAGGTTTGAGTGGTGATCTCTTCAAGAAGATTGTGAAGATGCTCGATGTCATTTGTGAGTGGCTCAGTTATCTCTAGAGTGAAGAAAGAACAACTACTAGTGGATTTAAGGTGTAGAGGCTTAATTCGTGGAGCCAGTCCAATCCATTTGGACTTTACTCAACGTGGACTAGTAAATACCGGCAAGTCTTCGATACTACGACAAAAACATCACGAGTCTCTATATTGGTTTTTTTGTCTGTACTATTCCATATTTATATTTCTAGCTGTTGAATTTGTCATATCACTAAAATTATACTTGTAGAGACTTTGCTTGTGGTGCCTTAGTGAACTAGAATTGTTAGGTTTGAATTGTGCTAGAATTATTGTTTAGTTCCACACCACTGAAATTATTGTTTAGAGAGCAAGTATTTTTAGAACCTACTATTCACCCCCTCTAGTCGGTTATCCTTGATCCTATAATGTCGCCCCTGCCCCATCACGCCTCGCCCATGTCACACCACTACGACCAACCGCTCTTGTCACCTCACTATGCTTATCTCGGCCCACCTCATCGCTAACGCCTATGATTGAGCCCATGTCAATGCCACCCCAGTGCCCACATTGCAGCGCACAACGCCACCACCGCCGCCCTAGCTATTTAAGTCGTAGCCGAGAGCCCTCGAGCTTTCCTCAACCTCCTCCATCCCTTTCTCCACCTCTCTGGACGTGCCACCGTGCGTCGATCGTCGCCTCCCCTCGCCATTCCAGCCAACCCGATGAGTCCCTCCTTGATCCAGCTGTGTCATGACGTGTTCCACACCTTCAATTTCATTTCCCCTGTCAATCGCACAACTTTATTGGAGCTCATCGAGTCATCTTCTTCCTCGTGTCTAGTGAAAAATTGCTACCGCCGCTGCCATTGTTGCTCTGGTGTGTCTCTCTTCAATTCCTTTGCTTTGGAGCATCTTCACATCTCCCCTTCCTCCCTTAATCACTGATTTGGGCTCCCCTCACCCCAGGCCACCGCTGCTGGAAGCTTCACCATGCGCCCCCGACTCATGTTGCCAGCCCTACATGGCTCCTCCCCACCACCCCTTCTTCCCCCTGTGCTCGGCCACCATACGTCTCTACCAGCTCTCCTCGATGCCGCCCGAGCCCTGACACTACCTCCCCTCGCTGCCTCCTTCCCTTGGAATCCCATTTTTGAGGGCGTCGTCGCCCTACCGTGGTCGCCTCTCTACCGATGAGTTTGCCCTAGCCATGCAGCACTGCCTCCCCTATTTCCTCAATTTCGGCACTACAGTGCCCTGGCCTCCCCTATTCTGTCGCTATGTATCTCACTAGTGGGCTCAAGCAATGTTCATGGCCCCACATGTCATTCTCTATTTCCATTTTTAGTTAGAAGATAATTTAGGGAAATAAAAATAGAAAAAATGCAAATAAAAATATAATGAAATATAACTTATTTATAAATAAAAATAAATACAAGGATAAACTTAATTATGGAAATTGAAAATATTTCAAGATTAAATCTTGATTAGTTGATTTTCAAGAAGGATTTGTTGCTAAAGATAATTAGTATTTCATTAGAGCATCCACTTTAATTAAAGATTTTCCTAGAGAATAGTTAGAAAAAATGAAGGTCAATTCGAACGCCATCAATATTTATTTTAGAAACTCATATGTCAATTGAAGATTCTATTAAAATATAATTTTTGTGTAAATGTTATTAAAGTCATTAACATGCCTCTGGCACTTAAATTTCAAATACAAATTTAATCAAAAATGATATTTAAATAAAATTGTGTATATGAAGCCCTAGGTCATGAACGATGCCCTAGGTCATCAAAACAATCATGGTTCAGGTTCTCCCAATACAACAGAACCGGCCATGGAATCCACGCGGATTCTCCCAACATGATGGACCTGGCTCCCCATAAATCAATATTTTCGAGGAGAATATCGTATTACATTAATTTTGCCCTACACGGGAGCAAGATTATTTAATACTTGAAAGCAAGCGCCATCCGATGCATTGTATGCACATCGCTAGCAGCAAGACCAAGACGCGCAATCAACATTAATACATTGACACCGTGGCCATGTGTCGACAAGAGACAAATGCCACTTTATCAATCATGACCATTCGTCTATGTTCGACAAGGTGAGATGTATCCATACTATTATGTCTAAGACCAATGAGGCTAGACGAAATTATGGCCTAGTGCCAATGAGGCCAGGTCATGACCCCATTAACACATCCCAAACGGACAGGACCAGACACTCCGTTGCTGGGCACCGATGAGGCAAAGGCAACACGCATGACTGTGTTCGATGAAGGCTGGCATACACATGACTAGGCATCAACGAGGTGATAGTCATCCTCTTCATTCATTATCGATATATCCTATCTGTTAACCGACACAATGATGCATACAATGACCTGGCACTAGCGAAACAAAGCCACCCACATCCCCACCATCTGCATCTACACCAACATCACATGTGTATATGGACGAGCAACATAAAGACGATGACCACAACACTGCTTAATCGAAGGTATTCTGTGGGTCTTGTCCTACATATGTAATTAACCGGATGCCTGCAAAGGCTTTGGGAATTAGCGAACTACACAATATCCAGTCAGATATACCCTCATTAGGCATAGATGCATAAAAGTGGAAGCACACAATTTTGTATATTCAATACAAAATTAATAAAATATAGTGTTCCCGAAAGTTGTTTTAGATATTGACACGGTCTCTAAAATGAGACTTTAACCACTTATTTCTATTGTAATATATTTATAAAATCTAATAAATTATAGTATTATGAAAAAACTTTTTGAGACAAATCTACTCTTACAATTTTCATGTATCAATTCTAAATGTTTAAAAGATATTAATGGCTAAAATTTATAATGTTTGACTGCATGTAACCCAAAACGAATTCCTTTTGTAACTGGAGGGAGTATGTAGAAGTATTTATTATAACTATATGCATATTGCAACTTCACCATCACTCCTAATTTGTAGACTAAGTAAGGCCCTATTTGTATAGGCTTACACTTTTTAATGTATAACTTAAATTCAGTTTTTTTAGCTTAAGTAGCTTATAAGGACCTAGCTTTTAAGCCAAGCCAGGGTGTTTGGTAACATGGCATTTTTATGGCTTTTGAGCTATGGTTTATTGTTGAATTGTCTAAAATATACATGGTTCTAATGACTTATTTGCTCACTGTTAAAAATCTGATCATAACTAAATATCAAAATTATTGATCCATCAACGAATTATTACTTGATCATTTGGTTGTTAATATGCAATCTTTGCATCATTATCATAGCAAAACTTTATTAAACTAGATTATATATGTCGAGCGAGCAATCAATCATATGAAAGACATTAGAATTGCTGTCCATACAAACAATAATCTTTGATCAAATTGCGAACCAAATAGTGGTATCAGAGCCCGGTTAGCTCTTTTCAATAGATCTTAACCGGTCTTTGGAGCCATGGCAATAGACAAGTATTCCACCAAACCTCCTATCTTCGATGGGGTTGACTATCCCTTCTAGAAGAGTAGGATGGAGTCTTACATATAGGCTCAAGGCTATGTGATCTAGAGAAAAGTTAAGACTCAATTTGTTGTTCCTGTCGATGAGCACATCACAGTGATGAATACGCCAGATGTGGAGGCAAATACTAAGGCAAGGAACATCATTATCTAAGGTCTTAGAAGAAATGAGTTTGATTGCATCTCTCATCTTTCGTCGGTATACGATATTTGGGTGACCCTCGATGCATACCATGAGGGCACCACCCAAATCAAGACTGTCTGACAGGACCAATACAAGCGAGAGTACAACAAGTTCGAGATGCTCTCTAGTGAGTCCTTGGATGATTGCTTTGGTAGGTTTCACAAGATTTTGAGGAATCTCCGATCTGTTGGTCTCACATACCCAGACTCGGATAATGCTCGCCAAATGCTTTCTGCTTTAGATCTGAGAGTGTGGGAGATGAAAGTAACCACCATCAAAGACACAACTGACCTATCGACTTTGACTCTTGATGAGATGTATTCATGTTTCAAGACTCACGAGATTGACATGCAAGTCAAAGTCACAGTCGATGGCTTTGGTCACCGATCCTGGTTCTGCTTCTGGAGCATCTTCTGATGGTGCTTCCAGTTTTTCTTTGGCTGCCCTGTGTGAAATAAGTGATGATCAATTCGAGCAGCTCCCAGAGAGTGAGTTAGCCCTCTTAGCCAGAAAATTTTCACATACATACAAGAGGGTTAGGGAGAGAAAGAGGAGCGGGCTAGTAATCTGCTTCGAGTGTGATGGGCGCAACCACATTCGAGCAAACTGCCCTAAGCTGGAGAAAGGTAAGAATGACTACGGCGGTGTGAGTAAGAATGACTACACAAGCAAGAACCGCAACAAGAAGCCTCCAGCTCATGATCAAGGGAAAGAGAAGAAGTACCACAACCTTGGCAAAGCGAAGAAGCTCTTCCACCGCATCCTCACCGCCTTCGACAACCTCGACTTCAGCAATGTGGAGGGTTGGAGCGACGATGACGGCAAGGATGATCCGCACAAGGACACCAAGGACAGCGACGACTTCATCGGCATGTGCTTCATGGGTGACAAGAACGGCATCAGCGATGACGATCTCTACAGCGACTCCGATGAGGTCGGTCCTTCCTATAACTAGCTCAATGATGCTTTTCTTAAGTTAGGAAAGCTTTATGCTAGGTCTAGAGCTAGGTGTGGTGAATTAGAGAAGGAGGTAGAGGGTTTGTCACGGTAGCTTGCTTCACTTAGATCTACTTCCTCCCATGATGATTGTGATGTATGTACTTCTTTGCTGGGAGATATGGAGAAGCTAAGGACCTCTCATGATAGTGTGATCTCTGAGCTAGAGTTTTTTAAGGTGGAAAATGTTAGTCTGCTAGCTGAGATAGAGATGACTAGAGTAGCTTCTCTTTCATCTGATGCTGTTGAGACTACATTTTACACCTCATGTAAGGATAAGGACAATGCTTTTAGAGGTATCTATACCATGCTTCTTGATCTGCCTGAAACTTGTGAAAGTTGTAATAACTTGAAGATTAACTTAAAAAAGACAGATCATAAAATTGCTGAAATGCAACCTGCTTTACTTGAACCAATTACTTCTTGTGTTAACTGCCCTAAACTAACTGCTGAACTTGAATCTGTCTCAAAACAATTTCAAGACATGGTTGATCACAATAAGTAAATGGCTCAATATGCTTATAAGGCACCTGTTAGCTCAGCATACAATAATTGTGAAAAACTAAAATCTGAATTGATTGCATTGGATGATAAATATGTGAAGCTAACTAAGGATCTTCTAGAAAAACCACAATTTGCTTGCTCTTTATGTGCTGAAGTGGGGGGAAAATCTAAGGATTGAGTTTCAAGTGGTGCGTTTTGAGGTTGTCGAATTGGCTTGACTAAAGAGCCTGGTACGATGCCATGAAATGAGTATCAAGAGCACTAGAAAACAAGATATATAAATAACTTCCACCATCGATCAACACTTGATTTACTCGACAGTTGTTGATGGTGGGCTCGACCATGATCGAAAGCCGACCGAGTCGAGTTGAAGGGGTTAGATAGATGATTTTCTCAAAAGAGATAGTACCTTCTGACCACTTCGGAAGATAATTGATAAGGGTAGGGTCAATAGAGTTTACCTTACTTTGGAGTTTACCTCACTCTCGACAGCTTTATATTGTCGTTTTGACTCGTATGTTGAAGATCTCCATAGATGTGCTCGACGGCGTGCTAAGGATCCTGAAATGGCACTTCCTTGTCATCTTTCGATTGCTTCTGGACTCTCGTTTGCCCTGACTCTTCAAGTGTAGGGAACGACCCATGGACAGAGTAGTAATCCTCGAGTTTTTGTTGTAAAACTCAACAATTGCAAAGGTTATACCCTTCTCTCTTGTGGAAAGGCCACCACCTAGGATTGTTGTCTTTCCATATGAGTGCTTTGTCTTTACCCCGATCGGGGTATTACTTGGGGTTTCGTGACTCTTTATCGCCTACGGCCAAAACTTTCTACGAACTTTTGATGTGAGGCTTTTGACCTTTGGCCCTGTTCTTGGATTTCATGGCCTTCTTCTTCCTCTTACTGCCTTCATCTTCCTCTTTGGAACTTCAATTGACCTAACCAATGGTTTTAATACATTCGACCGCTTCAGCAGCAGTCAATTAATGATCAGCCATGTCAAAGAGCTCAGCAACGGTGGCCGGAGGATGCAAGGTGATGTCCTCCATGAACCTCCTATTGCAGACATGACAGAAGCACTAGAGACCTCTGGAATTAAATTACAAACCTGACTAAATCATATGATGAATTGTCACAGGGTTTCGTCGATGTTTTGTCGCATTCGATGCAGGTCATCCTCTTTTCCAGGGTGATGGTATGTGCCCTGGAAGTTGGCCAAAGAAGGTCGTAGAGATGCTGCCATGACTGGATTGACTCAGATAGTTGATTGAACAACCACAATTGAGAAAATCCCTCAAGCATAGTCGGTAGGTAGTTCAACATAACGTGCTCTCCACCTCCATGCTACTCGAACCGTGGTCGTGTAAATCTGAAGGAACTCGATGGGATTTTGGGACTCATCAAATTTTTTCTGGTTTACTGGTCAAAATCGTGGTAGCCAGTGCACTGCTCAGAGTTCAGGCGTGAACTTCTCATATCCTAGGAAAGGGAATTCTATGTTATAACTGTCTCCGATTAGATCAGTACTCTGCAAAGGGATGGGCGAACTTGCAGGGATCCCACCCACTCTCTTTGTAGGTTCCATCGGAGAGTTACGACCACTAGTTAATGATGAATTCCCAGAATTACATATTCTAGGGCTCGCTAAATTGCTCGAGCGATTGTTGAGGGACTCAGACACTTGTGGGTAGGCACATTGTCGTGTTGCGAGTCCTATTTGTGGTTGGATTGACCCTTTATAAGTTCAAGCTCCATTTCGTTGATTTGGTGATAATGAAAAATCTATTTGTGAGTCTATTATGTTTATTGATTATAATATTGCTTAATCTCACTTGGATAAAAATGTGATAATTATGAGATATATGCATTTAATATCACATTCTTATATATTATTGCATTCCCCGGATCCAAAATATATATTGAACTTCACCAAATAGTCTAATTAAATATGTACATATGCTTTCACTATACATTCGTGTATGCACACATTTAGGTCGAGTTTACTCTATATTTTGAGGTTTCATTAGTATTTATCCATGTTCATCTTTCCACATATTAAGCATTTTTACTTTGAAACATATCTCTTGAGTATATATAGCTTGTGCAGTTCATATATACTCATAATCGGATTGTCATCTAGTTCTTCTATTGTGTGTTAATGGTTGGATAATTAAATGACAACCAGATGAGTAAGCTTTACTTGAGAAGCTTATCTTAGATTATACAACTATTGTGTACATGTTGTATACTCGTAATTTAATTTCTATCTCATTTTTCGTTGAGATTGTTATGAATTACCAAAAGGGAAAGATTTTAAAATCTAGTTCCTCCATTATGAGTTAATGGTGAAGTTTAGTAATTGATGACAATTGGTTTGTGCACTAATATTTTTTATGAGTTGGATGAATGGGTTAGGTTCCACAAATAAGGATGACTTGGGATGGCTTGTGTGTTGAAGATCATCATGTCAAGTGAAGAATGCATCATGAGTTGATACTTGTCCAAAAGGACATGATCATGAGTTGATCATCAAGTCAGGTGAAGATGCATCATGAGTTGATACATCTCCAAAAGGAAATGATCATGAGTTGATCATTAAGTCAAGTGAAGGATGCATCATGGTTTGATACATAACAAGACAAGGACTTGGGCTTGAAATAAAGATGTGCATCATCAAACTTCAAGAAGATGTTAAGGCAAATGTATGACTAGTTAGGGCTAAGGATGTGTTTCTAGTCTTTTACCGGTCTTGGAGTTTGGTTGAAAGACCGGACTGCTAATATAGGTTGTCATATTATTAAGAGGGGTCATGTCTAGTAGCTTAAGTCTCATCATGTGTTGATAGCTCAACCTCACCTCCTCTAGCTCTCCTTGCTGAGGCTTATATTTGCAAATGTGTTTTGCAAATAGTTGAAGCTCATGTATTGAATCCTTGTAACATGAGACTATACATTACGAATGTGTTTTGCAAGTGTTTGAAGTCCATAATTCCTACTCTTTGTGGTTTAAGGCTTATATTTGCAAATGGTTGAAGTTCATATTTAATCCTTGTTGGTAATTATGTTTGATCCTTATGTGTATGATACTATAATTTTGCAAAATGTGTTTTGCAACATCTGTTAAAGTATATGTACTTGTCAGGACAATCGAAACTACCGCAGTGAGGATTGGATCTCACATATCTGGAGCGGGAAAGAGCTACCACTAATAGATTTGAGGTGGAAGGCCTAATTCGTGGAGCCGGTCCAATTCGTTTAGGCTTACCTCAACGTGGACTAGGGAAGACTGGCAAGTCTCCGAACACCATGGTAAAAAGCAACCGTGTCAATTGTAGTTTGTTCTCTTGTGCTCAAGTTACATTCAAGCAATTTACATTTATAAATTTAAATTGATTACTTGTCTTCCTATGATTACAAACCTTGATATAGCTTGAGAATTGTTGGTGCACATAGGTGAACTTAATTAATTTAAGTGTTATTTATGCTAAACCAATTTGAGTTAAGTTTCTGCATTGTATACTTGGTTTAACCACATAGAAAATAAAATTAATTGAAAGAGAATTTTTAAGACCGCCTATTTACCCCTCTAGTCAAGCTCCCCGTTCCTGCAAATGGTATTAGAGTTTGGTCTTTCATTTATTAGGCTTCATCGTCTAAAGAGTTAAAAGGATGACGACTAGTGGAATAGTGCACCTTGATGACGCATCTCTATTTGGTGGAACCAATTATGATAATTGGAAAATCTGTATCATATGTTATTTTAAGGTCATGAGCCCGAAAATATGGTGGATTGTAGATGCGGGTTTTTCACCTCTTTGGATCCTCTTACTCTAACATTTGAGAAAGAGAAATGCTCACATCTCGATGCTCAAGCAAATAACGATCTATTTGATGCTTTGAATGTAGAGGTGTTCAATTCAATATGCAATCTTGAGAATGCTCATAATATGTGGACAAAATTTCAAGATGATTATGCAATGTCCACCTCAAACTGATGAGAATTGCATATAAAACTGGATGTCGAGAGAAGAATACTCAGCCTCTAGCTCCGACGATGAAGAATCTACATATCTTTCCACATCAACTCAATGCTTCATGGCAAATGGTAATAAGAAGGTAAATAATGATAATAGTAATGATGAACCTTTTTATGATAAGTTGATGTACATACTAGAAGAGTTCAACGAATTTCTTGGAAACTAAGTTTAAGATTTTAAGGAAAGAGTATGTTTTCTTTCAAAATAATTATGATGTGTTAAAAGAAGAACATGAGTCTCTTTTTTTCAAAGAATATTCTAAGTCTAAGGTGGATATAGATATTGCTTGCAATCTACTAGGAGTCAAAACGCGTGATAGATTAACAACGCGAAATTGCTAAAGATATTCTCGAGGTCACGCACAAAAAAAATCCAGAGATCATAGCTATGGGATGAAACAGACTAGAAATTAATTATACCTGCAAATCACCTGATATTTCACGAAATTCTATATACCATACCATGGAATAGGTTCTCACGTGTGGTCATAGGGCTGTAAAAAAAGCTCGAGACTCGTAAATTGCTCGAGCTTGGCTAAACTCGAACTCTAAATTTGGCGAGGTCCAATTTGATCTCGAGCTCACGAGCTTCAACGAACCGACCTAGAATAGATCGTTAGGGCTCGATTCGAGCTTAAATATTAATGCATGTTAACTTTTACCGAGTTTACTCGAGGCAAGCTCGAGCTTTTCTTATTATTAAAAATTAGTGCATGTTGAATTGTTTTAATTGTTATCGTGATTGCTTAAGCCGAACTCGAACTCGAGCTTTTTCTTATTATTGAAAATTACTGCATGTTAAATTGTTTTGACTGTACTTGATCTTACTTCAGCCAAGTTCGAGCCTACTCGAGTTTAAACCTAGGTTCAGGCTCGAACCCTAACTCAAGCTCACTTGAGCTCGGCTTGAGCTTCGGATGCTAGATTCACTTGAGCTTGACTTATTCACAACCATACGTGAGAATGGTCGAGCATCGCCGCAGAATACTCTTCCATGGGTGATTTGCCCTCACAACCTTGGATGTCGATCCAAGAGTGTATAAGCATGTAGTCTATACATATGACCCTAACCCCTAGCTATAGGCCTTTTTTTTAGTGCTATTGCTGTTGGCTTGTGCTGTATTTTTTTGATACGGTAATGGATGGTGGAGATATCGACGTAGATGAGACATATGATTTTGAGCTTGAAAAGCTATTTAAAGAATTTTTAAAATATATATTTAGAAAAACCATCTAGTTTATTTTGATTTTTTAAAAAACTAAACTACACGTAGAAAACAAATGCAAAAGAACGGTGCGAACAACACGCACATATCATAACTAGCGTTATAGCGGGGATTGTTGCCCGCGCTGGCCACGTCCCCACACACATGCCAGCGTGGCGGGGGATTTCGATGACGGGGGAGGTGATTACCTCCGGTTTTTCCGAAATTACGTACAGGTCCTCCGTTCTCGCAAACAGGTCCCTGAAATTTTTTTTAGGTCCCTGGAAATTTTTTTTGGCCCCTCCGTTTTGCGGGATGGCCCCCCGAGTTTTCGGAAATTGCGCGCGGGTCCCCGTTTTTTTACGTATAGGTCCTCGGTTTTTCGAACAGCCCTCCGCTTTTCTCGAAAATGCGTTTTTGCCCCCCGTTTTTTTGAAAAACTCCTTGCGATTTATCGCCTCTTTTATTTTTTTACCTACGGTGGTGGCGTGCGTGTTGCCGCCGCCTACGAGGCTAGTAATATAAAACTTCCCCAGAAGTAGAAAAACAAAGGCAAAATGAACTGTGCAAATGGCACCACATATAATATAAAACTTCCCGAGAAGTCCCATCCTTTCCCCTTCACCGCTCGAGGCAGCAGCGTCCAAAAGCCAAATCCCCCAAACCACACAACTCCACTCCAGTAAGCTTCGCCTCCTCCTCTCCGATTCCTTCTACTACTGCTCAAATATCAATCACATATCGATCAAATCGAATCGAATCCTCTCGCTCCACTGCTACTACTGCTAATCTTATACTACTGTTTCTCTCGCATCATGCCGCGCTTTCCAAATCGACTTATTTCCCTAGGTTTTTTCCGGGTCAAAGGTACCGATTTTTGTTCTCCCGCCGTCAGATCCGTAGCACGCGTGTGCAATTTGTCTCTTATGATGCGAATTTGTGCATTTTTTGTGGATTTTGTGAGGGATTCCTGACTTTTGTTGTTGTTGTTTTTAGGGTTAGGGTTTTGGGATGTCGGATCGGCAGCAGTCGGAGGAGCCGGAGGAGCAGGTGGACCTGGAGGGGGACGACGACATCATGGACGATGACGACGGTTACCGCCGCCGCCGTGAGGACTCCGACGAGCCGGAGGAGGAGGATGACCCCGAAGGGAGGCACGTCGAAGTTGATGGGGACGGCGACGGCGACGGCCGGGAGGAGGACGCCGGGATGGCCGCTGCGGGTGTGGAACCTGCTGCGGGAGGCGGAGGCGGCGACGAGATGGATAAGGCTGGCGCTGATGGGCCTGAGGACGAGGACGACAAGAGGAAGTGGGATGAGCTGCTCGCGCTGCCGCCTCAGGGCTCCGAGGTGTTCATTGGTGGCCTCCCTCGTGACACCACCGAGGATGACCTCCGCGAGCTATGCGAACCATTGGGCGAAATCTATGAGGTCTCTGAAAGCTCTCAGCTTTTTTGGTATTAGTTGTTAGCTTTTGTAACATGGAATGTGATGTGGTGCCATGTCATACTGTGATGCATGACAGGTGAGATTGATAAAGGATAAGGACACGAAGGAGAACAAAGGATTCGCCTTTGTCACGTTCACCGCCAAGGACGTGGCACAGCATGCTATTGAGGAACTGCATGACAAGGACTACAAGGTAGTGTGGCTCTTGTGTGTTGTCTAGTCGGCAGCATGCCATGGCAGTTCTGTCACGTATGATGCACTTATTTTGGATGATTTGGTGCAGGGGAGGATGCTGCGATGCTCATTGTCGCAGGCAAAGCACAGGCTATTTGTTGGGAATGTGCCCAAGGGGATGAGTGAAGAGGAGTTGAGGAACATAATCCAAGGGAAGGGGCCAGGTGTTGTGAACATTGAGATGTTCAAGGTGTGGTTTGTGATGTTGTGATTTTTTTTTTGTACGAGGAAGGCTCCAGATTTGCTAATAGAGATACTGTTTTGCAGGATTTGCATGACCCAAGCCGTAACCGTGGGTTCCTCTTTGTTGAGTATTATAACAACGCTTGTGCAGACTATGCCAAGCAGAAATTGTCAGCACCAAACTTTAAGGTTGATGGAAGCCAATTGACTGTCAGCTGGGCTGAACCCAAGGGTACATCTGATTCTTCTTCTGCGGCTGCTCAGGTAGACAATGTACATGAAAAACTCAATGTTTATGCATGCCATACTTCAATTTTTACAGAGTAGCTATGTGATTTGACAGCAGAGAGCTTTATACAAAGCTGTGTATATTGCTAGTTGGGTAATTTACTTGTGAAAGAAGCATTCCACTTGCTTTTTTTTGGTGACATAAATCGTTAGAAACAAACAGAAACCACTGGCAGATGAAATAAATAAGATTGAAGTATGTAGAGCTTGATTTATATTTGCTTATTAGTTCTTTATCATTCG
The DNA here is from genome assembly GCA_036346245.1 of Bonia amplexicaulis. Classification (NCBI taxonomy): domain Eukaryota; kingdom Viridiplantae; phylum Streptophyta; class Magnoliopsida; order Poales; family Poaceae; genus Bonia; species Bonia amplexicaulis. The sequence goes on from CM070764.1 coordinate 13,756,856, forward strand.
CATAAAAGGTTTAGTGGACACTTTTTTATTAAATTTTGTATAGGAAACATTACTACATGGACAGAGACTTCACGAGTCTTATAACTTTAACTTTCAGTTGAACCATGTTGACGAAGGCATGTTTTAGTAACCACAAAAAGCTCATTTTATTGCATGTAAAGTCCACCATATCTGACCTGAATGGCTATTCAAGGATTGCGTATCAAAGTTTAACCATTCTTCTCATAATGTATTTCTCTGCTGCAAAATTAGTCATAATTGCGTTCGGACTTTAGCTTGTGTATGACAAGTTAAGAACTGTACTAAAACAATCAAAATAATTGGAATGGCTTCGGAATGATTTACTAATTCATTTTTGATACGACCCCAAAAAACCCTAACTCATGCCGTAGGGGTGACTAGCTGCATGGAGGCAGCGAGCATAGATGCTCAACCTGTGCGTGAAGTGTATGCGCGTGTGCTGTGTCCGACATCACACGGGCTGCCATGCGCGCACGTGGAACCAAAGCAGCAACACGTAGAACCTGAACAGAGCATGGGTCAACCTATGCACAGTGAGTTGGAACCTGCGCATGTGCATGTGATTGCAGGAGCAAATAGTGTGCAGTTGCTTTCCCCAAAATCTTGCTTGTGTATGTGTGCATCTATTTGCACCGAGCCAGGAGGAAATCAAAAAGAAGATCACGATGCTGTTCGGTTCAGATTACTATATCATTTCCAAACCGAAAACAATGCAAAGGTGAAGTCCTACTTTCTCGATTGCTGTTTGGTTCAGAGTACTAGATCATTTCCAAACCGAAAACAATGCAAAGGTGAAGTCCAACTTTGTCACGTTACAACAACAACAACAACAAAGCCTTTTGTCCCAAACAAGTTGGGGTAGGCCCAACTTTGTCACGTTGATTGGAGATTTGTTTGGAGATAAATCAGGATTTTTAGGAAGAAATCTGCAATGTAAGAAGGAAAGAGATTGCCTTGGCCAACAGATCAGAAAAATTCCATACTTTCCTTTGTTGTTTGCGCGTGGGACAGAGCAAGGTCCGCGTGTGCACGATCCCATCCCCATGCGTATCTTTCCTTGTGTACACTTGGTTGGGGTCTAGTCGTCTGTGTTTGTCTACAACAAGATGGAGCATACAACAAGATGGAGCATGAGTCGGTTTATTTGTTTTTCTAGAAAAACAGTCCGGTTTTTGGGAGGTCCTCAACAAAACCGACTAGGCTTTTATTGGCACATGTGTGCTAGGCCTACATGCCTATTTTTCTAGGCCAAACCAACTAAGATTTGGTTGTATTTTGTTTTGTGTGGTGTGTGTGTGAGTCAGATGGGACCGAGTTCAGCCTCTATTGTGTCGGCCTTAGGCCCTTTGTGCGTTCGTGTGAGTTTCCTATAAAAGGCTAAGGGCAATGCCCATGTAGGGGAGAGTTTAAATTATGAATTGAGAGTTTCGTCAAGATGGCTTTAGGGGGTAATCCCTGTATCGTGTTCTTGTTTGTAAATTCTAATCTAGAATTTTATCCTGGTGTGTTGGTTCCTACTGTGGTGTAGGTATTTGCTCGTTGATCTTTGATCTCTATTTCTTGATCGTGCACTGTGGTGTGCACGGGACTGAAATTATCTATCCTAGTGCGAATTGCTTCCTATAATTCGTACTCCACATATATCTAGCTTTTCTACCACCATGAAAGATCGGGCAACCCATCGGTCGACCTCAGGTTTGATCCACATCATGTGGTATCAGAGCGATGGTTGCTCATGGTGGTGTTGATGTTGCTGCTACTGCACCTTCAGGGGAGAGCTACAACGCGTTGAGCCTCAACGTGCTAATGGAGGAGGAAAACTATGTCAAGATATGGCTTTTTTACTCTCGCTGTAAAGTGGGGGAGAAAATCGTTGACTTGTCGATCGATGACGACACCACTATCAATGTTGCTGTCAAGCTCGTCGAAAAGTTGAAGCTGGAGACAACACCACGTCCAAGATCGTACCGACTGAAATGGTATGACCGCGTTGTCAAGATCAAGAACCAAGTGAAGGTATTGTTTTGATTGGGCGCATATTCTTGTGAAGTTTTGTGCGATGTTATTCTAGTCCCTATGGTTTCCCATCACTTGTTGGGCGAACTTTGCTGCTGTGAACATGGTGCTAAAGTGTGTACGCAACTAGGGGTGTCAACAGATCGAATACGAATCCAATAGTTTCAATACGGATGTCGGATAAAACGGATAATAAAGATATGGTTGACACTCTTTTGAGTCTTAATGTATCGAATACGAATCGAATGGTTCGAGTGCATATATCGGATAAAACAGATAATCTGGATCTGATTGACATCCCTATTCATCCCTATACGAGCCTTAATGTTCTTTTGCTTCGAAGGGTAGACATTATGTTGCACACCATGGACGTGCAAAGTTTTGAAGAAGGTTGAAGAGAAGATTGCTGCAAAGAAAAGAACAAGAGGAAGCCATGCGTAAAGAGGCCGTGAAGAAAAATCTTTCTTTCGCCGTTGTTCAGGAAGGCGAAGTTTTGCAAATCACCTTGAAACCAAGGACGGTTTCGCTTGAAGGAGAGGCTGATACGGCCCAAAAAAACCCTAACTCATGCCTGGGGGTGACTAGCCGCACAGAGGAGGCAGTGAGCGTAGATGCTCAGCATGTGCGTGAGGTGCATGCGCGTGTGTCGTGTCCGACTACGCACGGGCTGCCATGCGTGCATATGGAACCAAAGCAGCAGCGTGAAGAACCTGAACAGAGCATGGGTCGGCCTATGCATGGTGATAGGACCGGGTTCAGCCTCTATTGTGTCGGCCTTAGGCCCGTTGTGCGTGCATGTGAGTTTCCTATAAAAGGCTAAGGGCTACGCCCATGTAGGGGAGAGTTTAAATTATGAATAGAGTGTAGTCAAGATGGCTTTAGGGAGAGCCCCTATATTGTGTTCTTGTGTTTGTGAGTTCCAATATAGAATTGTGTTGGTTCCTACTGTGGTGTAGGTATTTGCCCGCTGATCTTTCATCTCTATTTCTCGATTGTGCACTGTGGTGTGCGCGGGGGTGAAATTATCTATCCTAGTGTTTGCATCTTGTAATTTGTGCTCCACTTATATCTAGCTGTTCTACCACTGTGAAAGTTCGGGCAGCCCATTGGATCGATCTGTTCCAGGTTTGATCAACATCAATTTCCCATGGGTTAAACCCGTGTGTGATCCATTCTGTTATGGATGAAATCTCCTATTTGTTTAAGGCACTCTTGGCTGGTTGGTTTTCTTTTCATAAGCAGAAATTATAGTCAAAGTCCCGTACCATTTTTTGTTGACTCCTGGGAGCATTTGTCACAATTATATTTTGATTCGCAGGTGAAGACTATATATGTGAAGAACCTACCAGAGAATGCTTCTAAAGAGAAGATTAAGGAACTCTTTGAAAGACATGGAGAGGTCACAAAAATCGTTTTACCACCTGCTAAGGCTGGGCATAAGAGGGATTTTGGGTTTGTTCACTTCGCTGAAAGATCAAGTGCACTGAAGGCAGTTAAAGGAGGTGAAAGATATGAAATTGATGGTAATTTTTTTCTCCATGCTGTCACCATTATGTACTGAAATTTAATGTTGTAGTGGTAAGATACATGCTTATGTAGGTAACTGCTTTGCGTGGAAATCAGATGTGAATTATTGCAGTGATTATATCGGACCTTTCAGTCAGCACTACAATGTTGTTATAAAATAACAGTATATGACAAATTAGTGACTTGTTGGTTTTGGATCTTGAGGAACATATATTAGTAAAAGTAGGTTATTAGTCACTGGAATTGCCAACTAGCACGTGAACATCTACATATTAACATTTGGTTCAGGAAAACTAGAGTTAATCATGAGCTGACTGAAACACAGGGCAAGTGCTGGAAGTATCCATGGCGAAACCTTTGGGAGACAAGAAACCTGATCATTCATTCAAGCCTGGGGGGGCTCCTAATTTTCCTCTTAGTGGCTACATGGGAGATCCATATGGTGCTTATGGTGGTGGTGGTTCCGGATTCAACCAGGTAAGCTAAACCAAGCATTCAGATTATCATAGTTATAACATATGCTTTGGCTTTAGGGAATATTTTGTTCATGCCACTCAATATTTGCAATATCGTTTTGCCATCGAAAATCTGCTTATTTTGTTTTTACCATCCTTACGTCAGCCGTCCAATTATCTATCAAGTCAACAGGGTTTGACCGTTAAGAAATATGCAAGAATATCAGAAAAAGAAAAATTAAAAAAATACCAGAAGATACAGAACAAATTAAGGGACCACTTCTAAACAAAAGTTTTCCAAAAATTTCACAAAATTTTTACATCAAGAAAATGTTACCAATATTCCATAAAAGTTGAGAAATATTAACATGTTTTCTTGCATGTAAATTTTTTGAGAAACTTTCCTAGTGTAAACTAAAAAAACAAAATTGTCCAAAGTTATCCTTAAAATTGTCTATATTATTTGGATATGTTTCTTGAATTTTTTGTCATTTTTCTATGTTTTCTATTTTTTGGATTGTTTATATTTTTTAACGGTCAAATCAACAAAAAAAGTGGATGGAGTGGCAAAAATGAAATAAGTATTGACGGAAGGATGGCAAAAACGAAATGATTAAATTTTCGATGGCAGAAACAATATCGCACATATTTTAAGTGGCATGAACAAAATTTTTTGATATTGCACATATTTTGAGTGGAACGAACAAAATTTTCCTTCGCATTTATGGGCATTTGTTTTGGCAGCCTATGATTTATGGTAGAGGACCAGCTCCAGCTGGAATGAGGATGGTACCAATGGTGCTCCCTGATGGTCGTCTTGGCTATGTTCTGTAAGACCAATTTTCTGCTGTCCGATTTGTCAAAAGATGTCTGAGCCCCCATATCTCCGGTTCCTCACAGTGTGCTTCTAATGTTGGTAGGCAACAACCTGGTGGAATGCCCCCTCCACCCCCTATTCGAAGGGGTGACCGGCGGGATGGCGGTGGCCGACGAGGCGAAGGGAGCCATAGCCGGCGATATCGCCCTTACTAGATTTTGCCTTGCCTTGCCTTGTGCGTTATGTGATGGATTTGTTAATGAAACAAGATAGGAGCTTGTATTCCTGTTCCAGCATAACAACTGCGATAGCCTGAGACTTGTACCTTTTTCAGTTATGTATCATGAGTGCTTGTGACTTGAAAACATAGTGTTCAAGCTTTGTATCTCTTTACATGGTGGTAAACTGATGGACGAATTCTCTGTGGACATCCAGTTGGGGCTTTGCTCCTCCTTATTTGAGCTAATGCATGTGTTTTTGAGTTTGTGTCCATTTAGTGCAATTTAAAAATGTGTTTGTGATGGTTTTGGGTATGCATCCTCAATTCCTTTTAGAGATGATTTTGTTATGAATATTGTGTGTATTGATATGAGACCCAAAGGGCTATATATATATAGAAGAGTATAAGATGATATACTATATAGAGATAAGGTATATATGGAATAGAATCCAAGTTATATAAGGAAATAGATAAGAGTCCTTATCTATTTTCTATTTTTATTCTTAACACCCCTCAAATGCAAGGCTTATGCAATAGCATTGCATTTGGAAAAGAGTTGACACTAAAACAAGATAAATCCGAAGTCCGAGTCTTGATGATGTCGTTGCTGCGTGCGCTTTTGAATAAACTCAAATAAAGCCGAACGGAATAGATAGATGTATGACGTGCAGATCGAAGCCAAGAGGCGGCGCAGAAGGCATAGAAGATGCGCGGCCTTTAAAGCTCGTATGGCTAGAGAAGCGGCATCATAACGACTTCTCCGATTTGCACGCTCGAGATAGTAGAGCGGCACACGCCATGCAAAATAAAATTCTTACATTTCTATGACTGACAATAAATTTGTGGACTCGCACGGTTCAGACGAACTAAAAAAATTAGAACTACAGACCTGGATAGACGCAACGAAAGACTTAAAAAAATTAACTGAAGGCTGTAAAAGAAATCAACAGTATCCTAAAGCTTTGGAACCTGAACAAGTTTGGAGGGCTCATTGGGGCATTCAACTGGCAGGGAGCAGGGTGGGACCCGGCCGAGTCACGTGAACGTGGAAAGCGGAACTACCACCTCACGAGTCACAAGCCACATTACCTCATCCTGCCGGTTTCTTCATCCTGATCGCTTGTGCGGCTCACTTCGTGGCGGACGCGCGTGCGGCAAGGGTGAGCCGCGCAGGCCTTGGCGGCCGAGGCAAGAGCGGCGGGCGGTGGCCTCTCGTCCCCATCGGCGGTGCATCGCGTCGGCACCGAGATCGGGCGTCGGCGGCGCCCCGCACCGAGGGGTCGAGGTGGGCCACGAGCGGCAATGGCAACATAGGCGCACGGATCCGGCGTGGGCGTCCAACTCACGGCGTCGGCGGCGACTCCGGCGGCGGCTCCCGGTCGGCGGCTCGGCCGGCGGTGATGCTGAGGTGGCGTGCTTCCAAAGAAGAAGGCGACAGATATGAGCCACGAGTCGGAGTGGACGGCGACGAGGAAAAGCCGATCAGCGCGGTTCATGCCGTCTCGCGAATTGATGCCCGCGCCGGTTCGGCAGCTCCGGTGGCACCTCCTCCGGCAGGCGCCACCTCCCGCCTCCGTTGGCATGGTCGACAGCACAAATTCCCTTGTGCGGGTCACAGAGCCGAGAACTCGTCCACGTCGGAGGTGAGGGCGCGGACGAGGCGGCACGCGGGCGGAGAAGTCCTTGAAGATGTCCTCCACGGTGCGTGGGTTCGATGAGAAGGGGTGGGCGTCTCCATACGACGGGATGGCCGGCCGGCGAGGGGCACCGGCGGCGGCGGTGGGCTCGGAGGCGGCACGGAGAGCGGAGGAGGAGGAGGGGAGAGCGCAGCAACTGCGGTCGGGCACTCCTCTTCGAAATATCTAGCAGCCCAACAAGATGACCGCCCCCGGGAGAGATCAATCCTCCCGGGGGCAGCAGATGCGGAAGTAGATCGAGGTTAGAGTTTTAACCTAAGCTCTGATACCATGTTATGAATATTGTGTGTATTGATATGAGACCCAAAGGGCCATATATATATAGGAGAGTACAAGATGATATGTCATATAAAGATAAGGCACATATGAAATAGAATCTAAGTCATATAAGAAAATAGATAAGAGTCATTATCTATTTCCTATTCTTATCCTTAACAGATTCTACTGCCAATTTGGCTGCAGTGGAATATAGAGCAAAGATAATGGTGCGTATAGATTGATACGCTTCTGCCTACGATTTTAAATTCTGTTAAAAAATGTTTGTATAGAGATTTTACTTAGTGATACGGGGGTTCGATCTTTACGACATAGGATCAAGGATTACTTTGGAGCTATGCAATCTAACGAACCGATGGCATCAACTACTGTTAGAATAGTAATCTGCGGCAAAAGAATTCGTTTAACCATACGCTCGTGATCCTGTCTATTTGGTCACACAAGTAGACGTATCGTCGCTCCTGCGAAGCACAAGTACGGAGGTATTATCAAGAAAATCGACCAATTTCCAAAAGCAGCGTGTAGCATCAACCTGAGAATAAGCAATATTGACTATCTTGAAAATAATTGTGGTTCCCCCTCAACAGGTGACGTATACAAGTTTATATAACTCTTGGAAGTCTGCAAGGTTTCCTATACGGGTTCAACACAATTACTAAGTTGTTTTAGACTCGAACTCTCACAAAAGAAAATAAAAATAGAATACAAATAAAAAATTCATGACGTTTCTAATGATGAAACTCCTTTCATTGCATAGTCCTTGAAATCAATTTTCCAACGAGCTCGAGAATGCCTTAATCAGATTTCGTATGTGAAAATTATTGCCTTTATACACAAGGTATACGATCGAAATACGTGAAATACTGTTAGAGATACGGTCGGATTGATCCGAATAGCTCCAAGTCAATCGAACGGCTGCAAACGTCTCCAGCCAATCCAACGGTTTCGATGAATACCACCTTCTTTTTCCTTTTTTGTACTTAACAACATATGGGAACGTTTCGATGAATTCTATGCATTTAACATGTTTACGGTTCAGTTTAACTTGGCTTTTCAAATATTTCAAAACTTCATAATCAAAGTAAATAACAAATTCTTTAGGCTAAAGATAATATTGTCAAGTTATAAGCACACACACCAAAGCATACCATTTTTTATCATACATAGGATAGTTCAATTGAGCACCTCCAAATTTCTCACAAAAGTATGCTACTAGTTTTCCTTCTTACATCAAAATACCACCAATCCCTATTCCACTAACATCACAATTAATTTCAAAATTCTTAGTGATATCAGGCAAAGCAAGCAATAGTGCTTCAATTAATCGTTTCTTTAGTTCTTGAAAAGCATTTTCTTATGATGTACTCCATTCCAATATAATACCATTTTTAGTCAACTTATTTAATGGTGCAGCAATGGTGCTGAAATCTTTAACAAAACGACGATAAAACTAGTAAGACTATGAAAGCTTCTGATCTAACTAACATTCACAGGTGTAGGCCAATCCTTAATTGCTTCAGTTTTAGTTTCATCTACCTCAATGCCTTGTCCAGAAACAACATAGCCTAAAAACATAACTTTTCGGTACAAAAAATGCACTTGTCAATATTAACATACAATTTTTTACTTCTAAACACTTCTAGCACTTGTCTAATATGTTCGATATGTTCATTCATCGTTTTGCTATAGATCAATATATCATCAAAGTATACCACAACAAATTTACTAATGAATGCTCTTAAAACATGATTCATCCATCGCATGAATATACTAGGTGCATTAGTTAAACCAAAAACATTATTAACCACTCATACAATCCTAATTTTATTTTAAAAGCAGTTTTCTATTCATCACCAAATTTCATCCTGATCTGATGGTAGCCACTTTTCAAGTCACTTTTAGCGAAAATAGTTGCACCACTAAGTTCATATTGCATATCATCTAACCTAAGAATAGAATGACTATATCTAACAGTGATATTGTTAATGGCACGACAATCAACACATATTCTCTATGTACCATATTTCTTAGGAGCAAGAATTATAGGGATGGCGCAAGGACTAAAACTTTCTCGTACATACCCTTTCTCAAGTAGCTCTTGCACTTGGCGCTGAATTTCTTTGATTTTCTCCAGATTGTACGGTATGGTAGACGATTCGGATGTGATGCGTCAGGAATTAGATCTATTTGATGCTCTATTATGCGCAATGGTGGAAGTCCTGCTAGTATCTTCTCCGAAAATACGTCATCAAATGCCTGTAAAAGAGAGAAAACACTACTAGGAATGGAGGTTAAGTCGTTAGTTGAAAGCAAAATAGTTTCATCTTTGTACACAAACACAAAGTGCATTTTTGATGGATCATTTTCACATCTCTCAAATCTGATTTTGTGACTGATATAACCATCATTTCCTCACTCTTACTTTTTCCTCTCATATTTAGCTTGTGGCTCTCTGTCACCGATGTATGGCAGTCTCTCTTTTCTTTCTTTTTACTCTCAATTTCATCAAGCTTGTTTTGCTGAGATCCAGCATGTATTCAACTGGGAGTCATTGAATTAAATTCTTTTGTCTTTCCCTTCCACTTAAAAGCATATCTATTAGAATGACCATCATGTTGCACACTTCTATCATATTGCCATGGTTTTCCCAATAGCAAATAGCATACTCTCATAGGCACCACACCATATCTAACGGTGTCATCATAATCGCCAATCTTGAAAGTAACATACACTACATACTAAACCTTCACATCCCCACATTCACTAAACCATTGCACATAATATAAACATGGATGTTTCAACATCTTTAAACCAAGCTTCTCACATAATTCAACACTAGCCAAGTTATGACAACTACCGCCATCAATAATAAGTTTGACTACCTTGTTGTTTATCTTGGCTTGGGTTTGAAACAAGTTGAATCACTGCAGGTATGCATCTCCTTGTGCAAGCATGCTCAAATTCTTGGTGACTACTAGTGCCTCTCCCATTTCATAAGTCAACACATCAACCTTTTCATTATCATCCGATGCATCCTCATATCTCTCCTTTTCATGACTGAGCTCAACCTCATCTTTGCTTGCGGATACGCACTCTCCATCTTCCGACACAATCATAACTCGGTTGTTGGGATACTCCCTAGAAATATGATCACGTCCCAATCACTTGAAGTATTGAGTTTCCCTACTCTTTGCTATAGCACCAATTGAGGATGTAGGGAATGGTGTAATTTTCTTCACACTTGAGGTATGTGCTAATTTTGTAATTGAGGAGGACGAGCATTAGCATTTGAATTTGTACTAGCTAAAGATGTATCTCGTCCCAAATTGAATCGTGCTTTGGTGACGTTAGATAATGATGATGGAGCTTTTAAGTTGAAAGATGATGTCCTTGGTGCTGGTTTTACGTCTTCTAGCAATTGCTTCTCCGCTTTTGTCGCTTGATGCACCAACTCAACGACGGTATTGTAGGGCTGATATTGCACGATGTGTTTGATGTTTTTATTCATACCAAATAGAAAACACGGAAGTGTTTGCCCTTCATCTTCGTGCACATGTGCTCTAATCATAGCTTGCTCTATATCTTTGTAGTATTCCTCCACTAAACGACTTCCCTGTCTCAAATTCCGCAATTTATCGAAAAAAATCACATTTATAAGTGTTAGAACAAAACATCTCTCAATTCTCACTTCATTTCAGCCCATGATGCAATTGGATGTTTCCCATTAGCTTCTCTTTGGTTCAATACCTGCTCCCACCAAATCAACGCATACTCATCAAACTCAAGTGACGTCATGTGTAGCTTCTTCTCCTCTGAATAATTGCGCGTCTTAAAAATCTTATCTACCCTAAGCTCCCATGTGAAATATGTATCTGGATTAGAAGCACATTGAAATTTGGGGATAGTAAATTTGCTCCTCCACATGCAGGTCATTATGATGACGGCCATGACATTCATAGTTATCATTGCGGTATAACCAAAATTCATCACCAAAGTCCTCATTATGGGTGGAGCCGTCACGTCCACGGCCTCGGCCATGGCCATGTCGTCTCCTGGGGCCATGGTCAACGCCACAAACACCTCCCCCACACCTGGGAACGGGTGGTCGAACTGCGTTGGCAACAGCTAGATCTGCTTGAACTTCTCTAGCAAACCATGCAGCCATCACCTCATCGGTCTCATCAAGCTTAACACCTCTTTCATGGATGCCTACTGGACCTCGCTCTTTACGAAGCTCCTCTAGTATCCCCTTCTCAAGATGCTCATGTTGTCATTCAACTGAGTGTTGAAATCATTCGTGAGCTTCTCAAGGTCAGCTGATATAACATATGCTTGTTCTCCTTTTCCTATCATGGTTAGTGCAAACAACAAAAAAAAGCTATGTGGGTGGATGTTGGAAGTTTTATTTGTGAAATTCACTCAGCCTCACCATCTCTTATCAACCGAAGTTCTTATGTGTGCTTGATGGAATTGAAGAGTTGCATGCATTTTGGTGATGGTAGACGACACAAGGTGATATATTAAGCGAATTCAATTGCACAAGCACTATTAACATTTATGGAGCTTAGATGAAAACATGTTTACCTATGCAATCTGAAATTCTGGATATTGTAAAGTTAAGTAATAATCCAAACTAGAATACTTTGCCTAAGTATTGATCCAATTAGATTTAAGTGAAATGTATGAACGCACACGCAAAGATCAATGTGACTTAATGCAAACAAAGGAATAAGATAAATAGATATAATCTAAAATTAATGATTAAATAGGTAGTTTTGCACCAAGTACTAAGAGAGACGCTAATTACCAAGAGCAGCCCTTAACGCAATATCAAAAGCTAGTCTCAAGATGAAAGAAGAAAATATAGGTGAAGCTTATTGGATCAATGCTTTCAAATGAACACAAAGAAAATGACACAGCGATTAAGCTATGCAAAAGAAATACGACAATCAGCCCTTAAACAAAAAATTCTAATGGATGAAAACTTAACAAAACTAATGAAAATAACAGAAGCAAAAAAAACTAGGGTTTGGATTTTTTTGGCTTTTTGTGTATAGGATAGAAAAATAATTCTAACTATGGGTAAATTGATCCTACCGTGTCAACAGGTTCGATACCAAGATGATACGGGGGCTCGATCTTCACGACATAGGATCAAGGCTAACTTTAGATACGTGCAATCTGACGAACCGATGGCGCCAACCACTGTTAGAACAGCAACCGGCGACAAAAGAATTTGCCTAACCACACACTCGTGATCTCGTCTACCCAACTACACAAGTAGACGTGTCGCCGCTCCTGCGAATCACAAGGAAGCACAAGAACAATGAGGTATTCTCAAGAAAATCGTCCAATTCCCAAAGGCAGCGTGTAGCATCAAGCTGAGAATAAGCAATATTGGCTATCTTGAAAATAATTGTGGTCTCCCCCCCACATGTGATGTATACAAGTTTATATGACCCTTAGAAGTTCGTAAGGTTTCCTACACGGGTTCAACACAATTCCTAAGTTGTTTTAGACTCGACTCTCACAAAAGGAAACAAAAATAGAATACAACTAAAAAGCCATGATGTTCCTAACGATGAAACTCCTTCCATTGCATAGTCCTTGAAATTAGCTTTCCAACAAGCCCGAGATCGCCTCAATCGGACTTCGTATGTGAAAGTTATTGCTTTTATACGTAAGGTATACAATCGGAATACGTGAAATACTGTCAGAGATATGGTTGGACTGATCCGAACACCTCTAAGTCAATTGAATGGCTGCAAACGTCTCCAACAGCACGATCGTTCGGACTGGTCCAAACATTGCCATCGCTATCGGCTGTCCAACGTCGATCGAACGGCGCACACTAAGCGAACGTTTGGACTGGTCTGAACGTCACCATGACGATCGGACGGTCCATGAGCGATCGAACGGTACGAGCGTTCGGTCTGGTCCGAACATCACCGAAGCAATCAGGTGGTCCGTGAACGATCGAACAGTTGACCACCAATAAAGCCGTTCGGAAGCGGGTCGAGCGGTCCAGATCTAGTCGAACGGTGCGGATAACAACAGAGCGTTCGGACTACTCCGAACGTTCCGAAGCTGATCGGGCCGTCCGGATCTGATTGAGAAGCAAATTCACTTGATTTTGTAGTTTTTTGGCACGTGTTCGTGTAATTAGTCCTGATGGCAATTCGATCTGTATTTCTAGATCATTAGCCGATTGAGAAGAAGGTTTCGTAGGAATGTCCTCGTCACTTAGGACTACTTAAGATGATTTTTACGAAGATTTTAAGGCTGTACGATGGACGAATTCCTCCTACTAGAAACAAAATTCGCGCAAATTCTGAAGCATTTGAACTCATGATTTGGAACGCGGCCTGTGCGCCTTTTGCCCGGCTCAACACGCGATTTCGGACCGTCAGATCGCGTGCGAACGGTCTCGATCAGCACGAGGATAGCCTTGCGCGTCCGTCCTCATCAGGCACCCCGGCCCGAGCTGGCGCTATCACGACACGGTAAGGGAAACCGCCTCCGAGGAGCAAACCCTAACCTCCCGCCGACGCAATGCCTCTTCCCCGATCTCTTCCCTTTCGCAGCGAAGGAATCATCCTCCAAATCCAACACGCGGCTCCGCATCAGAGATCCAGACCCGGCCGATTCTTCGACCGCCTGCGCGTGTATCCGGTTCGCGTCTCCGATGGGGAATGCCTCGTCCTCGGCGGCGTGATCCGGCCAGCGGGGCGTACGCTGCGGCCGACGCGGTTTTGTTAAGCCCACGTCGCGATTTTGTTTGGTTTTGTTTGGTTTGGTTGCCGGGGGTGGGACGATTTCTTTAGGCTCTGATTTGATCCATTTGTGGTTTGGTTTCTTTTTGGGGGGTTTTTACTCATCCTGGCAGATAGCTCCCAAGGCTTCTAGTCCCATGAGGAAGGTTTCTGCTCCTCTACTTTGGTGTGGACTTAAAATGACCCCATCTTCCTGCTTATCATATATCATGCAAATTTCGGATTACTATGTGGAGCAAATGCATGCTCATGATACGTGGAGCTATCGTAATTTTGCTTTAAGTATATCCAGCTTACGGTGCTTTCTTTCAGTCGTTGGTTGGTTTACAAGGCTGCAAACTGTAACTCGTGGAACGTTATTAGGTTATGAACCATGAAAAGTGAACAAGTGGTTTGGTTGTTGTATTGTAGAAATACCATGAGTACTTGACGGCATGACGCTAGGAACATCTGGAGTAGCTGGTGGGTTTGTTGATTCTGTGTTAAATGATTGTTCCGTTTGAGTAGCATATGGTGTTCACAATTTACTCTCAACATTGAATGTATATATAGTAGCATGAAATCTAAATGTTTGTTTTGTGATACTAACTTTGTTGCTGTTGTTGCCCAACAAATATCTGAATGAAATAATTTATATATGTTAAAGAGTGCTCTTTTTGTACTTTGCTGTATTGGATTACATGGTCTTATTCCGGCTTTTAAGCTCAAGCTTATAGCTTATTTTGTATTGTAGCTGCTGTTAGTTTTTTCAGCGTAATTAAATTTTAAAAATAAAAGGGAGGGGGGAAGTTATATCATCACGGATAATGCAAAGGAATAAGACAAAAAAGGAAAAGCAAAAAAGCCCAAAAAAAGCCAGAAAAAGATGAAATTAAAAAACGACAAGCTAAAAGCTGAAGCTCTAATGAACACCATTGGCATGCCTGTTGTACTTGTACATTTGACAGTATTTTTAGTAGACTCCACGTCCTTGGGATGTAAAAGGTTGCTCATACGATTTTGAGTTCTAAAATGTTCAGAATTGCAATGTATCTTGACTCATCGCAGGTTCATTTTTTGCTTTACTTTCTTTCAATGTTTATCCTGCTGTCTTCTTTTGCAGTTTCTTTCAAGGTCATGATTAATATTGAAAGCATCTTGAATTGGATGAAGCTCACAAGGCTGATCTTTCTACTGTGGTTGATGAGGATTGAAAGGAAACTGAACCATCCATTTGCTTCTCGTGTCTTGATTCTCCGTAAGATTTCCAACTGAAACATCCATTTATCTTTGCTTATTGCTTAGGATTTAGTGGATATCTGAATCTTTCTTTCTTTTTTAATTGTGTTAACCTGTCGAATATTAAAGCATCGATGGCGGATTTTCATGGAAATTACATCCGTATTATACAAAATCATATTAGGTCAGTGGCTCAGCTTTGCCGGGTCTATTAATACAAAAGATGCTTGAGATGCGCAAGTAAAATACTGCTCAACATATATGCTTATTGTTTAAATTTGTGGGACTGTTCTCATACACCATAATTTACAACCTGATATCTAGTTTTCTGCACACAAGTCTGCAACTTATGCAGAGCCTCTTGGTGGATGGGCTCTATTTCTACTAGATGCTTAGGAGCTCTATATAGGATAGTACTAGTTACGTACCCGTGCGTTGCAACGAAACTCATTGAATGTATAGAGAATCGTGCTATAGAAGAGAGTTGCTCTGATCGATTGGAAAGTGGAGAATGATAAGAAGTTAAAGGAACAGAGCGGTTGGAGGAGAATGGGCGTACAACCACTAACTCGTTATTTTATAATAGTAATGAATAGTTCAGTTAATATTCAAAGTGTATCCTTTGGACATTTAGTATTCAGGATAAGGAATGCATCATTTGATGATGCCATGGATAAGAGTGCCCTTACACAACTTTATTTGGAACATCTATTTTGTCGTAACCATACCTTCACTGTCAACCATGCCCTTTAATTTAATGAAACATGGCGTATGTAGGAATTTTTAAAAAGATTTTCTTTTGCTATATTAATGAGATGGTGTTAAGTGGTAAGTACCTACCTATTTTTAGAGTTTAGGGAGTTGGTTCCGGAAGGGTTGTAGTGAAGTGTTTTCACGTAGCATATGACAACAGGTTTAGTGACTATATGCATGAAGGAATGGATAAAATTAATGGATATGTGAAGGAGATTGAGAAGTACTGAACTATATGCGGCAAAAATAAAATAAGAATTTATCTTGGGGCTGTAGTTTGTGATCATTGATGAGTTTTGGACTGCTGAGTGCTCGGAGGTCAAGATGATTAGATGAGAAAGTCAAAGAAAGAGAAACGCATGACATGTACTTCCCCAAGCAAATACAAGTCTTCCTAGAATCCATGACGGACAATCATTTATAGTTTCGATCATCAATATGTAGAAAGGTATCTATATTTGCTATATGATATTGATATTACTATATCCATCTTGAAATATGCTTTCAGAATATATTACTTGTGTTTTATAACATCATATTATAGAAATTAGCGGTCAAAGTGGTTGTAGTCTTGTAGACCGTGCCAATGTACAAAACGACTTATATTTGCAATAGGAGGTTTTATAGCAATATTACATATTATTTTTTCCCCTGGAAGGTCAATTAGGAGGTGCTACAATAAACTTTTTGAAAGTTGGATGTGATAATTAGCTCCTTTTGTAATGTCTTGCGCCGTTGTTTTAAAAGCACCAGTAGTAACAAAGAACCTACAGATTAGAGGCAGCAGACGTTTTTCTTACTGACCTGTCTCAATGAGTACATTGGAAACTGACCTGAGCACACCAACCAAACATCAATTTTCATGAAAAGCAACCTAGTCATGTAGACTTGTAGAATGAAATACTGCCCCAAAATCATCTAAAGATGCTGTGAATTGTGATTGTTTTCATTCGTATGTTGCTCTTGCACTTTCATTGGACATAACATTTTAGCCAGGTGCTATGGCAATGTTTTCATTTGCATGATTGCTCTTGTGCTTTAATTGAAGATAATATATTATCTTTACTTTGTATCCGCTTATTTATATTAAGTTGGGAGGAATGGTAAAACAAGTAGCTGACAACTTTTAAGAGTGGAGTCCCGCTCAGTCCGGAGTACAAATTTGGAACAGTTTTATGATGTTGAATTATAGGATAATTAACAAGCTAGTACAATTGAGTCACTGGAGCACATTGCTAAATAGTAGTCTAATGAGTTGTGGGAACTCGATATCCTCTCCAGCCCCATCTATTAGCGTGACATGATTCAACTTTTCAGCATAGGTCGATTAAGATTATTGATGTCGTTAGACCACTAGAGAGAATCTTGCTTAATTTTCTTCATAGTACTTAATGTTTAGCTCATGATGACTCTATTCTCCTTTATATATATATATTTGCTGTGATAATAAATACTCGATTGTTGCTTATATCTTTTCGTGGTACTGAATTCCTGATACATTGGTCCTTTTGTTAATTATCTCAAGTAATGTTTAAATCTGGCAAATTGAAAGTGGTTCTCCAATAATACACTGGAAGTAGCCACCTTGTATATCTGGAATCCTGGATTCTGGAGGTCTAGACACCCAACCTGTAGGTTCTTTTATGATGTGTCGGGAACTCTGGATTGCGGGCGGTCATACAGCCTTAATTCCCGATAACACCCAACCTGAATATTAAGGTTGTATGAACACAGGCCGCAATCAACCCTGTGGCGAATTTTTTTTCCATTGATTATTGCCGGATGTCCTGCAAATTTATGTAAATTATTTTCTAACAATGCTTATGTTTCGTTTCATTGCAGTATATGTGTTTGCTGTAGCCCAACGCAATTGGAAGTAGCATCACGATATTGGTGCATGTTTTGGGCCCTTGCTTTGCCGTTGTCGTGTGCATATAGGGAACGGAGGGACTGAGGTTCACCACCAAATCATTGTCGGCCTACCATCGGGTATGTGAAGCCCAAGAACATCTCTCTCCTTTTTAGGATAATGATCTGCTGATTGCGTGGAACGGGGTAGTAAGTGATCAGAATCGGTGTAGGAAAGACCGGAGCGTGAGTTGAAGCCCATTACTATCGAAACTAAGGCAAACTTCGGCCCTATAGCCGCCCGTCTTATATACAATATCGAAAGCCCAACAAAGCCCAAGCGCCGCTGCAGTGCGTGGCTGCCTCTTGTGCACGTCCCTGTGCGTCACCGTGTCACGCGTAACTCCGCCACCCTTGCCCGGACCCCTTGGCCTCCTCTCTCTCCCCCTGCCGCGTAATTCGACCCGCGCCCGCCGCTGTCGTGCCATGTCCGCACCGTGTGCCCACATTCCGGGCACCCAACCGTTGCCCTCTGCGCCATTCTCTCCGCATTGATTCCTTCTGTGCTGCGCGTCGGTTCTGCGCCCACGCCTCACCCTGTGCTGCCCCAAGCACTAACGTTGCCACCCTCGGCCTCCACACGTGCATTGAAGCCATGTAACGGCAACCACCCCCCTCCTCGGCTATATAAACTCTTGTGCTGCTTCTCTTGCCCCCAATCGCCTCCCTGCCGCTTTTTCTCGTCACTGCAAGCTCTTGCGCCCTTTCTTCTTCGGCTTTGGCCAGCTCTACTACTATTGACGCCATCCTTCCTTTGGCACACCCCTGCCTATATCGAACCATCAAGAGCACCGCCATGACACCCTGAAGCCGTCCCCGACCACGCCGACCCTCTTCCACTCCGATGAGTTGCCCTCACTGACCTCCTTTCTGCCACAGTGGGTCCACGTTGCTAGCACACTCTGTAAATCTCCGAGCTCAGCTGTCAGCTCTGGTATAAGTTACGCCATCTGGTGGAATACGGGACAAGTGCTGGTTTAAGCCTCCATGTGGCATAAAAGGGGCTTCTAGAGCGGGTGTACATAGCCCCATAACAGTGAAAACTTAGCAGATGTAGCCTTGCTGGAGAGATGCAATGTAACGGCCTTGTGGTGATATTCTTGATTCACATATTTAAGAAAATATGTTAAATATAATAAGTTAATTATCTCTTACGGGTAAAGTGTACGACCTCTGCAGAGTGAAAAATATTCGAACAGTCATGCCCACGGTCAAGGTTGTCACGGCTCCAAGAAGTCGCGGCGAGGTCGGCGCTGGACGCCTAGTCGACTAGGCGCCCGCCATGGCGATAGTTAGACGATAGTAGTTAGACGATAAATAATACCTTATACGACCGAAAATAGCATAAATAATTCAAATAACTATGTCTCAGGAGGTCTAAATAAGAAGATATACATTACAGAAGAGGCCAGTTCGTAATTTTCAGGAACTTCGAGGATCTAATCGCGAAAAGACCAATAAATTGGCTAACCTAGCCTCCAGGCGCCAGCGGACTTCCCCATCTCGCTGTCTCTCCCCATCTCGTCTCTTCCGCTCCCCCTGCTGGCGCCTCCTCCTCCCCCCCTCCTCCTCGCCGACCTCCCGCCGCCTCCTCGCCCGCCCTCCTCCTCGCCGCCTCCTCCCCGCCCGCCTCCTCCCCACCAACTCCTCTTCGTCGCCGTGGGCTCGATGCCGCCGGCCCGCCTCCTCCGCCGCTTCCTCCCACAGATCGACCCGCCACTCCCGTTGGCCGCCCCGACCACCTCCGCCGTCCTCCGACTACGATCCGCCTGACGGAGGAAGGCGGCATCTCACGGAAGACGGTGGGAGAAGCGGTAGATCGGCACCCATGGAGGAGAAGTGGTAGATCGGCCGGCCAAGAGAAGTTTACGAGTTGGTGCGTGTTAGAGCCCTCATCTCCCCCATCCCAACCAACACCCAGGCGGCGCCACAACGACCTCGGCGTCGCCCTAGACGCCTAGGCGTCGCCTTGCACCGCCTAACTCCTCATGGGCTAGGCGATCGTCCACGGCGTCCCCCTCCGACCGCCAGGACGCCTTGGCGTCGCCTAGGCGACGCCTTGATAACCATGCCCACGGTTATGAGCGAGCCTGGGAACTTGAGTTAGGATCAATTTCTAAAACTGTGAGTAGGGATGAAAACTCATTGGGTGGATGTAGCCCTGAATTTGAATTTGCCTAGGTGGATGTAGCCTAGTGATTATAATGGGTGGATGTAACCTTAGTAGCGAAAGGTAGCATATGGTGGATGAAACCATATAACAGGTGGATGGAACCTTCACTCCTATCAATATTGCATACTTTTACTCTTTAATAAAAACATAGTGTAGTTACAAATGCTAATTCATAGGGAATTTTCTACGTATTGTAGCGTTTAACTAATGCCTTTTGCAAATAAAAGAATCTAAGGCTACCTTTGTTGAATCTTCTATGTATAATATTGCATTCTGTGTGTTGGGCTTGCGGAGCACTATTGTTTGTGCTTACTCTCGCTCACTAAACTATCTCATATTCTGTGGATCAAGATCACTATACGTTCTACGATGCCCAAGGAGCTAATGGAGAAGACGGAGGAGCACATCTATTAACCAAATTCTTGAAAAGTAGTAAGGCATTCTTATGTATTTTTCCTAGAAGAATGATCGAAGTTCATGGCAACCTAAATGAACAGATGGACAGAATTGCTATGGCGGAGTAGCTGTTTCAGTCTAACAAAATGCAACTTTGTCTATGATGTATGGTGGGTAGGCATATATTGTGCAGTGGCGGACCCGCCCTTCGGGCGAGGTCGGGCAGCCGCCCGAGCTCTGTCGCCGGCGGACCCCCTGCTCCTCCAGAGCCGGCGCCACCATGGGTCCATGGCTGCTGGCGTCAGGCGTCTTGCGGTCGTAGGAGTGGCGAGTTTAGACGATGCGGTGCACGCGTGCGGCCCAGGAGCAGATTGAACTTTCTTTGCTGCAGTTTTTGTTCTACATGCTTTTGGTAAATTACAAATGCCATTGAAGTTCCATTGCTGTGCTTCACCTAATGTCCAGGTTTATATATCGGATAACTGTTAGGAGTTAGTAAGATTCATTGCTTCGATGGGATAAACAAAAGAAGTAAATGTATTTTAATTTTTTTAGTGGAAACTAGCAGTATATCAGCTACGCTATTCAGCTGCAATGATACTGTTTTCTCATGGGTATACCCACACCCTGGAGCAATTGTTGATGGGGTGATCGAATCACTAAGAGATAGCTTTTCTTTTGGCATAGTTGTCTTTGTTGGAATTAATATACTCTGGTTTAGTGTGAGCAAATTGTCAGCCTTTTGGTTCTTTTGCTGCACAAGATAATTATCACGGACACTTGTTATGTTCCTTTTGTCGGTTGGTTCTGACGCAATTTTGCGGTTCCCTCAGTTTTCACAGATTAGATGGTGTTAAATCCTGTATACAATCTATTTGGGTTAAAGATTTGACAGTTCTGGACAAATTAAGCATGATGGTGCTCCTTGGGCATATCATAGTTTTGTATAAGTTCAATCTGTTTATTTTACTGAAATGCTTGGGAGCTTCATGTAGGTGTTTCCCTTTTCCCAGGCTCTTTCAGGTTGCTGGATTTTACAATTTTCACACTACTCTTAAGTTGAAAGTTAGTTTACATTTGATGATCAAAGTTAAATTTAAAATCCAGAGATGTTCAACAAGCAGAACTGGCTATTTCCTAACTTGAACGCCCATCCCTTTAACCTAATTTGTATGTTCCTTTCTCTCTTTTAGTATCTGATTAGATGGCATAGTAGTTGAATAATTCAATCATCACAGTTTTTTTGCATGCTGCATTCTGAAGTTAGAAAACTGTTGCCCTATCTATTGCATTTGATGATGTTAGGCTATTTCCTTTGGAAAATTTACTTATACCAAAGCTCTGTAATGCGCTATGTACTCAAACTTTGTAGTTGTAGTCTCTAGTCTGTACATGGCGAATATTCAGCTATAAATTATTTCAGTCTTGTGCTATAGTTGTGGACTGATTTATATTAAGCCAATCGTGTGAATTTGGTGTACTCCAGCTCGTGTGCCTGCGTTTGGCTTGATGATGTGGTTGTTGCTGCTGCTTTTGCTTGGCGAGGTTGCGGGCGATGCGCCGAATGCGTGTCCTTGCGTGCGTGTGTTGGAATTGATCGATTTGGTACCTTGATTTTGTTCGTGTGCGCAAGTTGAGTGCTGGTAGCTTAGGTTTTAGTGATTTTTTTAGCGGAATTTTAACAAAACCGCTATTGTGCTTGATTCTCACATACTTGATACAGGTGGTAGTTTGTATTCTCTCCTTGTAGTTTTGTTCCAAGGTTATAGGTAGTAGTTTTGTTTTGTAGCCATCAGGATGATGCTGTCCAAGAAATATATCTGTCCTAAGCTTACAAGATAGACCTTTTCATTCTTATAATCTTATTGAGATAGATGTATCAGTTGTCCATAAGTGAATTATCCACTTGCTAGATTAATAAAGCAATTAAACTTATTATTAGTTCATTGAGCGATGCAGAGCCATCGAGTGAAGGCCGAGTGACCAAACTCTAGCAGCACCTAGAGAGGCAGCGACATGTCCGATGAGAAAGTGGCATTGGACGAGCGATGACGAGCCGCTCTAGCTAAGATTTATTCCTGAGTCCGCCATTGATATTGTGGAAACAGAAATACTCATGATTTTGTGATATATTAAGATGCATGAAGGTATTCTGATTTTGCTAAACATCCATGCAGCACAGCATAATATATCTAAAGATTGAACAATATATAAGCTAAAAATATGGATAATATGGAACAGTTGTACAAAACTGCCCCAACACAACAGTAAATTTATCATGAACAGTAAATTTGATAAATTTTAGTATTATCAGCAAGCTATGTTATCCTATCAGCAATCGCCCCCCTCAAAATCCCCAACATTGATGGCACAATCGAAGCCGAGCGAAACCCTAACCTAAGCTACCGCAAGCAGCTAAGCATCACACAAATCGGGAGATGAAACCGCTGCGAAAGGCCACGAATAGGGAACCAGGAGAGAGGACGCGGCGGTTACCTTACAAGGCGCCGACGAACACGCCGGGGGAGAGCGGGAGGTGGAGCCCGCCGGCCCGGAGCAGCGCACATAGGGTAGGGTTGCGGGGAGGTGCGGCTGGGCGCCCGTGGAGTCGAGCCGTTTGGGGAAGAGGGGTCGGTGTGCATACAGTGCCTCCGTATACCTACCGTATATATATACGCTACAGTGTGTAGAATACGTACGTAATGTCACATGCCTACTACGGGTGTAAACGAGCGGATAATTTCTGTTTGCCCGTCTGACCGAAGGCTTACGGAACGACTATAGAAGGGATAGATGGGTATCTAATACTTATCTGTGTTCGACTGTATATATTCGTCTAATATGAGAGTCTGTTATGACTTCACTTAGTAACAAGATAATATATGGATAGATTGCCCTATCTAAATAAGCAAGGTATTGAGTGTTCTTCCTTCAACATCTTAGTAATTAGTCTTTTCATATTTTATCTTATTGTATCATTCTGTCTAATATCCTATGCAAAGAAGTGATTAATTTCCGTCCGACCGACCGTCTAAAAGATTATGGAACAAATACGAAATGGATATCCGATATTATTCTATATCTTAGAATAAGATATAGAATAAACGATATCTCTCCCTAAATGGTTCCATTCCACCCCTAATGCCACCTGACTAGTAAAAGAAAGTAGCGATACAGACGCTGCGCGAGCCAGACAAGCGACGGGGGAGCTCAGCTCAGCTCACATGCCGGGGCGCTCCCACGCTGTCACGTGCCGATGCAACACACACACACACGCACACCATACGGCCCTACAGCTTGGTGGTTCCGGCGAAGAAGGCGAGGGCGCCGACGAGCGGCGCGTTGATGTAGGTGGCGGGCTCGGACTGGGCGTAGTTGCCGCGGTCGTCGGCGAAGGCGTCGCGGGCGTCGGGCCCGCCGAGCACGGCGCCGACGAGGACGTTGGGGTTGGGCGCCGCCGCGTGGAGGTACTGGAAGCCGTCATCGCAGGAGATGCGCCCCGGGTGCGCGCGCACCGACGGCATCGACGCGCCGCGGTGGTGCGCGCGCTGCGGGTACCGGCCGCCGAACCCCACCATGTACGACATCCCCGCCGGGTTCTTCCCCAGGACGTAGTCCACCTGCCATGCCATGCGTCCACCACACATGAAAAGAATACGATCTCCTCAAATCACTGGCTAAAAATGCGTGCTTTCAACCCGCTCATGGAAGCTGCATTACTAGTTTGCTGTACTAGTGCTTGCCTGTCGCTTCGCCAGCGCGATGAGCTCCGCGGGGGAGACGTCCTTGGAGCCGCAGGAGACGGAGGCGCCGCTCGACCGGAGGTACTTGGCGTAGGCGAGCAGCAGGAACGTCGCCGTCGTCACGTACTGCATGTTGCTCTCGCCCTCCTTGTAGATGAGGCCCCCTGTTCCAATCCCATTTAAGCAAGTGCGGTCAACTCTCGGATCAGTAGCAGTGCAGTCGGCTAATGGTTGCCACTCGTGAGCTAATGGACCTGCCTGGCGTGTACTGGGCTTGGAAGGTGCTCGTCCCCGGGACGAGCGAGCAGATGTAGTTGTCGGAGTGAGCCTTGTACAGCTGCAGCCCCTGCAGCCTGCTCCTCAAGAACCCCTTGGAGAGCAGGACCTTGGTCCCGACCCTCTTGTCGTCCCAGCTGAAGGAGTAGTCGTCGTCGCCGGCGCCCAGCTGCATGCCGTTCGCCTGCACGTACGACATGAACGACACGTTGTTCGACGCCCGGTGCAGCCACGACGCGCCCCAAAGAAGCTCGTCCTGTGCGTTTTGTGTTGGCACGCGTGGTCGATGAGCAATGTCTGTACGAGTGACCAGAGCGGAGTTCGCAGGTGACTCACGTGGTAGCCGGAGTAGGAGCAGTAGAAGGGGCACACGAACGAGCTGAGGGAGTCGCTGTACGACCCGCGGTGGCGGTCCGCGAAGTCGAACACCTTCATGGCGGCGTGGAGCAGCCTCGACGAGTAGTCCGGGTCGGAGCGGCGGAAGACGATGGAGGACGCGGCGAGCGCGGCGGCCGTCTCGCCGGCGACGTCGGAGCCGGGGTTATCCTTGGTGACGCGGTACACGCTGCGCGGCGTGTCCATGTCCTCCGGCCGCTCCCAGCACCGGTGGTCCTGGTTCGGGTCGGCGACCTGGACGTAGAGCGCGCCCGGCGTGGCGGTGGCGGCCTTGAGGAGGTAGTCGGCGCCCCAGCGCACGGCGGCCCTGGCGTTGGGCAGCTCGGCGCCCATGAACTTGCCGAAGTCGACGACGCTCCACGCTAGCATCGTCGTCGAGAACGCCATCGGCAGGCCGAACTTGACGTTGTCGCCGGCGTCGTAGTACCCGCCGACCAGATCCACCTGAAAGATGGAAACTCGAACGATCCGCATCACAAACGAAGGCCCGACACGCAAAACGGAAGGAAGGGGCGTACATTGTACTGGGCGCCGTCCCTGAGGCCCGAGTCGCCGCGCCACGGCATGCGGTTGCCGGGGGGCAGCTTGCCGGAGCGCTGGCCCTCGAAGAAGATGATGGACTTGGCGAGCGCGTCGCCGTAGTTGAACGCCGTGGCCAAGCTCGGAGCAAAGAGCAGCAAGTGGAGTACAGTGGCGACCAGGCACAAGCTGCTGCTGCTGCCGCTGCTCTTTGGCTCCATTGCTCGGCTAGGCGAGCTGCCTACCAGTAGCTAGCGAGAGTTGGTTAGTGCGGCTCATGACAAGACGATATGATATATTAATACGAGAGGCGGTTATGTTGGTTTGAAGCCTTTTTCTGTGCGTGCCGGTACCTGGCAGGCACGGCCGGCATCATATCATCAATTTGCTGCGAGAAATGGGGATGTTGGGCGACAGGATTCGCAGGAGTCAAGGGATACAAAAAAAAAAAGAGCCAAGTGCTCAAACTTTGGGACTGTATTTCCCGCGATTTTGCTTCGCAGACAGTCACACTAAAATGTAATGGAATGTTTTCTCCTCATGTTTGTGTGCGTCAGATCATAATCAGATAATACTACCAACTTACTATAGTGTTTCAGACAATGTGGAGGTCATCTTATAGTTGTGATGAGTAATTGATCTTTGTATTAGAGTTTGTGTATAGGTTAAATTTGGTTTTTGAGGCTTTAGCAGATGTTTGCTTTCTGGCTGTCGTTCTCGTGGTCTACGACTTGGTGGTCGTAGGTGATCTTTCGACTTGGTAGTCGGCTGAAACCTTACGATTTGGTGGTCAATAGAGGTCTTCCGACTTAATGGTCGCAGAAGCCTTTACGACTTGGTGGTCAGTAGAGGTCTTCCGACTTAATGGTCGCAGTAGCTTCTATGACCATGTGGTTGGCAGTGGCATTTACGACCATACGGTTGTCAGACGATTTTACGATTTTGAAGTTAGCAGTCGTCATTACGACTTGGTAGTCGGTAGTCGTTTTTACGACTTGATGGTCGACAGAGTCTTTTACAACTTTGTGGTCGACAGGTGCTCTTACGACTTGGTAGTCGTAGCCTCCAGTCGATGGTCGTAGCTCTACCTAGCTTGTGATCGATAGTCGTAAGTCGTAACGACTAGATGCTGTGAGTGATAGTCGTAGACTGGTGATCGATGGTCGTAGCTTACTGTCTGGTCTTGATCGGTTCTCGTAAGTCGTAGCGATCGATGTGATAGTCGTAGCACTCTGTGCGATAGTCGTAGCTTTGTCTGCGCGTGATCGATGGTCGTATCGTTCTATAAGCGGTGGTCGTAGCGTCTGCTGCATGGTTATAGCGACCTGTGTGATGGTCATAGCAAGCGTGGTGGTCGTAGCGGTCTTGCATGTGGTCGTATGCTGCTGGTAGGATCTTCTGAGGTACAAGTACCTCATTTTCTCATGCATTTGAGTACTCGTAAGTCATAGTTAGACCAGTCTTTGTGCTGAGATGATTCACAGGAATTATTGGTGTTTTGGTCAGGGTTGACCAGGGTGTTTGTTGCTTTGTGCACATGAGGTTATTGCTTGGTTCTAGGATTAGAATCAGTATTTTGGGTGCATTCATTTTGTTTGTGCTAATGGATGATCTTTATGTATGGTGTGATGCTACGTGATGGTTTGCTTGTTGGTGTTGGTTACAGGACTTCGGAGCTAGGTCATGGTGAAGCGTAGGAGGATCGGGACTAAGCACACGGAGGTGTTGAGGTTCAAAACGGTCAGGGAGACGCCGAAGATGATCAAGACTGGTGAGGTGGTTGCAAGTCAGGACGACGAGGAAACTAGAGCAGGAGTTACCGAAGATGGACATGACGGACAACGGTGAAGTGGACCGGGACTAGGCTCAGGGAGAAGTTGAGGTCTAGACGATCAAGGATGCTGCGTGCCGTCATCCACGAGGAAAAGGATGTGGTGCACCAAGTGACTTAGGTTATTTGTAAACGAGGACGGTTCGGTGAAATCCGAACGCGTGAGAGGCTTAACGATAAGTCATTGTGATCACATGTAAACCGCTTGGGATGTTGGGGGACAGGATTCGCAGGAGTTCAGGGATACGAAAAAAGGAGCCAAGTGCTCAAACTTTGGGATTGTATTTCCCTCAAGATTGCTTGGCAGACAGTCACACTAAAATGTAATGGAATGTTTTCTCCTCGTGTTTGTGTGCATTAGATCATAATCAGATAATACTACCAACTCGCTATAATGCTTCAGTTGCTATTACTAGTACTATATAAATATGATTTTTAGGAGTTCAAGACAGGAACACACAACCTACTCACACCACATATGCACACGCGTTCTTTATACACGTTAGAAAATTAATTCAAGGCACAAAAGATCTATACAGAGCGAAAACACACTGCCCCATTTAGGTACCGCTCATTTAGACTGATAAATAGTAGCTAATAGTTGAAATTACACTATAACTGAATATGATTTATTTGGTATAATTAAATTTAAAAATTTTAAAATAGAAAAATATGTTAGACCATCACCGAACAATACAAACGAATACGAAAAAACGTCAAAAAACTAAAAAAACAAAAAAAACTATAAATAGTAAAAGATAAGTAAAAAAATCAGAAACTCAAACCGAAATACCCTTACGTTTATATACCCGCTAAATAACCAAGCTCGAACGAGGGCGGGCAACCGAGCGGCGACTCTCAGTGCTCATGTTGCGAATCTCTCTACCGTTTTTTTTTTGCTGTTTCTTTTTACTAGGTCTGCTCCTAGTACGCCGTACTGACTACAATCTTCGCCTTTGGAACGCCGAAAGCCGGAGCAATCGGCCGGCGTGCAAAAGCAGCAATGGACAGCCTACGGGCTCGTCGTCAGAGGCCGGCGTAGGTAGCTGCGGCCTTCGGGCTCTTTCTTTCAAAGCGAAAAGCAAAAGCACGCATCGGTCTCTAGACTGAATTGTTTCACGGTCACTGGTTGGAGTCCGTTTTCTCTCTCTCTTTTTCCCTTCCCAACTTCAAGGCAGCCACCGTCCCTCTGCGGCTCTGTTCTTTTTAGTTTTTAAAAATTATTTTTAATTTTTCTACAGTAACTAAGTTTTAAACGAAGTATTTTTTAAGATAGGATCTACTAGTTAATTATAGTACATATTTTAGTAACTTCATTTATATTGGTAAAAACCGCATGTGAGTTTCTGTTACTCTGTAATCTCTCGTACAAATAGCCCAAAAACTACAAATCACAGCTAAAAAACATAAGCCGTAGCTAAAAAGCTGCAATTCCCAGTGCTACTGCTAAGCAACGGAGCAAGAACCTTTTCTTCCCATGCGTAATAATCGCAGTTTGTACCAGTAGTATTACGGTCATGTGCCATTTAGGATGGCCTGCCTAAGCTGATGATGTCCCCAGCTTGCATGCAACCTTCCTTTCTAATCATATCCTAGGGCCTGTTATTTATGACCGTGTCTTATGATTTTTGATTAAATTTTTTAAATTTTAACTATTTTTTATAGAGATTATAAAAAGAGATACTAGGTTGCGATTTTGGATAGTACAGAAGTTAGGTTTTTAACGTGTACTATAATTAATTTGTAGATACTATTTTGAAAAAAATACTCTGTTTAAAAGTTAGATACTATAACAAAAACTAAAAATCAGTTTCAAAAACCAAAAAAAAAAAAACAGGCCCTAGTCAAATGAACACCCCAAGTCTCCAAGTGCATCTGGCAACAAGCATGTTTTCTCCAAATGCAGCCTATTTAATTGCAGAAATTGCTAGGGAGAGATGCTCACGAGTTGCAGAGCTCTCGGCAAACGCATTTCTCCATCACGGGGACAAGACAGCAGCTCGTTGCCTTGCGATGAATGCGTAGCTTTTCCATTGGTCCAAGCTTAGAAAGATCCTAGCCTCATTGGCGCGGCGTCACGCCGCGTCAGGCACCATACGTATCAAAATAAAAGAGACGATAACTCATGAGAAGTTTTTTAAAAAAATCGAAGGCAAAATGCGTATTTTCGAAAAAGGTAAAAGGCTTTTTCGTTAAAAATAAGGACCTGTACGTAAATAAACAGGGACCCGTGCGTAATTTCGAAAACCGCGGGGGGCCTTCATGCAAAGTGGAGGGGCTAAAAAACCAACAGGGACTTTTTTGTGAGAACCAAGGACCTGTACGTAATTTCGGGAAAACGCAGGGACTTTTTCGCAAAACGCCTCACCAGACCGTACCAATATTCCTCGCCACGCTTGGCGCTGGAGGGCCGGGCGGGCGACGTGGCGCCGTCTGCAGGAACCCCGGCTATAATGCGGGGACGATTTAAAAAATCTGCTTAAGAAGTTATCCTATTTATGTTGACTTATATAAAAATCAAAAGTCAAAAAACTAAAGCAAAAAAAAAACAGCTGTGTTTCAGCATGTGTGGGTGGCTAAGCTTGTACTACTAGTAATGGCCCTATTCTTTTCAGCTTCTAAAAGCTGTTTTTCGGTTTTTCTACAGTAACTAGCTTTTAAACGAAGTATTTTTTTTTAAGATAGGGTCTACTAGTTAATTGTAGTACATACTTTTCTGACTTCATTTATATTGGCAAAAATCGCACGTGAGTTTCTGTTATTCTGTAATCTTTCGTATAAACAGCCTAAAAGATACAAACCGCAGCCAAAAGCCACAAACTACAGCCAAAAAGATCAGAATAAGGTTGTATTGTTAACCTGATGGGTAGGCCTGAGAATTGACATGCTGAATTGTGGTTCAGAAATCACATTGAGAGTTCACTCAGGCTGCGACCACCATGTTTGCACGCATGTAAAGTAACAGCGCTGCAGGTCTCATGACCAGGTGAAAAGAAGAAAAACAAGACCGATCAAACGGTCAAAACTGACAGCATGCAGCGGCAAAAAAGTTGAGCACTAAACTAGTGGTATAAAGCCTGAAGGCATGCATGCCATCGGTCACGGGCCTTGAGAGAATCCTAGAACCGTATGTATGTACGGTTGGGTGTGCAGTAGGGGTGCAAACGGGTCGGGTTAATCTCGACCGATTCAGCACCGAATCCAATTGGTACCGAATTCGGAGAAAAAATATGGGTTAGGATATGGTAACAGCAATATCCGTCCGAATCCGATACGTATTCAAGTTTGATTTCAGGTTAGTACTACTATTTGACGTTTCATTTTCTTTTGTAATGGTAAAATAAAATCTTCCACATCAGCTATTAAGTAGTAACATCAAGTTCCTGTGGTCATGGTCGTGGTGCCTGTGCGTGGAGTCGCAGTACGTGGTCACGGTCGTAGCTGCAAGGAGTAATGTAGCAGTTGTGTGTGGCTGGTCACTGTAGCAGTTGTTGAATAACTAGCTAAATGTCAATGCGTTGCTACAGATGTAAAAAAATAGAATATATTTGTATGCATGTTCTAAAATATTTTACCATCTGTTAGTTTCAGAATATATAGTATAATAAAATTTTAGAATCTATAGCAACATACGGATATTCAGCTAAAATATTTTACGGGTCCGTGCGATTTGTCATTTTTTTTTTGTTTGGCCGTGCATGGCAAGGTTCAGTGCAGTGTGCCGAAAGTTTCAGTTCCTGGACCCAAACGCTTTCTCAAGGCCGATTGCTACTAGTTTTGATCCTTTCAAGGCTGGGCTCAATTTCCGTTATTAGAACGTACTATGTGGCCCAGCTATGCTACTACGCTGCTCGAATTGGAGGACAGTTTGCGCACGTTGAAAGTTTCTCAAATTATATAATCATCGGTAAAAATAGTTATTTGCATTAGAGAGTGCAACTCTTGTATAGATGCTTTATGATGTAGCATTGTTTCTTTCTCTTTAAACATCCTATCTAAACGTCTTTGCAGTGGACATGGCCTAAGGCTTCCTACCGGTTTGAGATTCAAATTTTGTAACGTTTGACCAACAATTGCAACAACAATATATAAATTTAGTTTTTTCAAACGGTGTAACATCCTAAAAATCCACTTTCTTTAAAAATTTAATTTCAAATTTATTATTTTAAAGTGTTTGGATTTTCTGAGTTTTCCTGAAGTTTAAAATCAATTTTTTTGAAATTAAAAAGTATTTTTAGTATGAAAATATAATACCAAATTTAGTTTGAAATAATTTTATTAAGTCCAAAATTGTTTCCATGATTTTATGTGAATTTTTATAGAATGTTTGGAATTTATTCCAAATTTTTCTGAGTCTTTTTGAATTTTGTAGGCTTTTATGAAAATCTAAAATAAAAAATAATACCGCAAACCCCTCCCCTCGGCCACGTCGCCGCTCCGGCCCAATCCCTGCCGCCCGCACCTCCTCTCCCCTCTTTCCTCTCCCGACCGTCCGATCCGCCTCGGCCCAATCCATGCCGCCTCTTTCTCCTCTCTGTTTCTCTCTCTGAGCCGCGGGTCCCACCGGTCAGGCGCTTCTTCTTCCCCCGCGCGCCTCTCTCTTCTTCCTCCCGCTCGACCGTGCCATCAACGCTGCCATTCCCGCCGCCTCCTCGCTCGCCCGGATTTCCCCCCGTTCTTTCCCTCTTCTGCCCTGACCGACCCCGCCATCTCCGCGCCTGAATCCCCATTCCGCGCGCTTCCCCTAATTTCCGTGATGACCGCCGCCCCACGTCATCTCTGCCGAGAAATTCCACTGGCTCCACCCCTTCGCCCCTATAAAAGACCCCGACCTCCCTCTCTCCGCACCACCTCCTCCGCCTCTTCCCTCTCTCTCGGGCTTAAAAGCACCCAGCCGTCTCCCTCTCTCCCCGAGCGCCGTGCAGTCTCCGGCGAGCAATCGCCACCGCCTCCGACCACATCACACCTCGCCGACGCCACCCACACCTTCCCCGGCTCCCTGCGATCACCGTGCGCCCCTCGGCCGAGCGCCAGGACCACCGGAGCACAATCGCCGCTGCCGCCGAGCGCACGCCGCCACCCTCTCTCGTCGCCGACCGTCTTCCGGCCCTCCTCGGTGAGCCTCCCGTGCACCATTGTATTCCCCGTGTCTTCCTCTCCCTCGCGCACCCTTCACCAGCCGCCGTCGCTCGCTGGAGCACCGGCGACCATTGGTCCCCGAGCTCGGCCACTGCTGGCGAGCCATGTCAGCACACCAGGTGACATGGTAGCCACATGGTGCGCAGGTGGCGTGCCACCTCAGCCGGTCGGCGCCACGCCAGCGCGCGTCCGCTCGGTCAGCAGCTGCATCAGCCGCCCGCCCACGTGGCACAAACGTGGATGGCACGTCAGCGAATTTGACCCAGTCACCCGCCACCTGGAAGCCACACCATTAACCGTGCCACCTCAGCATCCCCATGGTCCATGGACTCGGTCCACATAGACCCAGGCCACTGTCAGCAACTCATCCATATTTTTCAGTAGGAAAACAATTCGGTCAAGAAGAAATTTTCAGGGCTGACGTCATAATTCCATTTTCCTTTAGAAAAATAATTCCAAAAAATCCTTTTTTCCTTTTTCTCTGATTTTAAACTTCCCGAGGTCCGTTCTTCTTCATCCTAACTCCGATTTAGCCCATTCAAATTTCTAAATTCATCAAAAATTCCAAACTATCCATTTATGCCATCCTTTTAAATATTTGAAATTTATTTGGTATTTTTAAAATTTAAAATTCAAATTTCAATACCTAGTTCATTTTCAAAGCCTCAGTTCCATTCCAAATTTTTTGTGCACTTCCAAAATTCAAATTCAAACCTTGTAAATTCTCCATGAAATCCATTCTATTTTTTTGGTCCAAATATTTTTCCGGTACTTTCTTTTCCAATTAATCTTCCAGATATTCATTCTCCCTCGTGTGAACCCCGAATCCGTTGAAACTTTCTCCTAAATACATATAAAATTATAAACGTCCTTCCAGTAAATATATTATATTTTTGTAATTTTATTTGTATTTATTTGTTTGTTTTGTCGTTTTGCACGTAGAACCCGACGTCGTCGAAGAATTCTCAGATCCGCAGCAAGAAGGTCAAGACAGCGTACACGAAGGCAAGTCTCCTTTGAACATTTCGTACCTATGTTTGAGAAATGCTTTTTATTATTTTAAAGTTAATCATTTGCTATGTTACCTAAAATGATAATTTATGTATTAAGGTATTAGTTAATCCAACTATTGTTATGCCCTCGATTGAAGTTGAATGCCATGTACCTTTGCAACCTTAGGAGTTCCTTTGTCTCAATAATGAGAGTACTATAATTCTTTGCTAAACATTAGAACAGTAGTAAATGGTTAGTCAAGCTATTCAATCTTTGTAACCTGGAAATGGAAAATTATATTTCATTGAACTAGTCTTTGTATTCAGAAAGTTAATGGCGATTGGTGTTGCCACTGTTCTTTTAAAATAAAATAAATTGTGCAAATTGTTTAGGCTTGTGCGGATGGTAAGATTGGATTGGTGCAGATTTAGCACGAGAACTTGTATTGTGAATGTTCCGCCTTAGTCAATTAAGGACCGATGCTTGTGATTGTCCAAACTGAGCACTACCGTACAACAACAAGTCTATATGGGTACGACCTAGCTAATTAACTTACGATAGTCTAGTTTAGGTACCACCAGTGAAAAGTGGGTGCCAGCGATTTACTGGTTATTCACAGTGAGGGACAGGGATTTACTGTACTTATATGGCGCAAGAGGGGGCTTCTGACTGTGGTGAATTTAACCCTTCAACGGTAAAACCTCAGCGGGTGGTGACTAGTTAGACTAGAGTGAGGTAAAAGATTTGTGATATTTTATCTAGGTCTTGTGCCTAAGGAAGCATGTTAGCTATTAAGATGACTTATCTCTTATGGGTAAAGTTGTACAACCTCTGCAGAGTGTTAAACTATTCGAATAGCCGTGTCCACGGTCAAGGGCGGGCAAGGAATGCATTCACATGGTAGATTTTTGGTTTTAAAATAAAAAGTTTTGGGAACCCGAGAGTGGATGGAACTCTCGGGATTGTCCTAACGGATGGAGCCAGTGTGGGTGGATGGAACCCGTAGTCTTGAACCTTGACGGTTAGAACTGGTTAACTAGTGTTGGTGGATAGAACCCTCACTATAATATTCTTGGTAGTTCCTGTCAAAACAATTAATTCATAAAATTATTGCCTTCGTAAATATGTAATGGTATTTGAAGTAAAATATTGCTTTGCGCAAAAGAACCATATAACCCTTCTTTGTTAAGCCCTGCATCTACTGCATTTTTTCAAGACTTGCGGATCACTTTATGTACTCACATGCTACACTCAAAACAAATCTCAGAGTAATACGAAGCTCAGGAAGGAGATTACGACTACTTCGCGTGTGGATTCGACGAAGGCTTTTCGGAGTACTAGGTTGCACTTGCCCAGTCAATTGCCTGTGGCGTATTGATGGGTCTTCACCAGATTTACTTTTTTTACGCTGTGTTTTGTGTTTTGTGAGGTCTTGAAACTTCAGTTGTAATAAAGTGGCCTTTCGGTCTGTACTCTCTATTATTGTAATAAAGCATTGTTGGTTATGTAATCATCACTGTTTGACTGTGTGCACTACCTTTGATTTGGGACTAGTGCTGTAATACACAGAGGGTCCGAGTTCGAAAATCTGGGGTCCCGACAAACGAAATATATAGTTTAGTGATACAAAAGTGATATCGCTAGATTTGGGGTGTTCTTTCGAGCTACAGCTTTTGGGTATGGCTAATGGCTTTTGTCTACGCTTTTCAACACGGTAGCAGACGACGGAGACATTGACACAAATGACGTACATAATTTTTTGGTTCGAAAAAATGTTTGGGGAATCACTTCAAGAAGCCGCCCTATTTCGACGTTTGGCTTGTAGATATTCCGAGAAGCTAAAAACCAAAAGCCAAAAAAACAGGACCATGCTGGTGCTTCAATTGGCTCATGGTTTAAACTTTTGGCTGGAATTGCACTATAGCGGCAATTAGCATTTTTGAGAAAAAATGAAAAAACTCGTTATATTATCACGGACAATGCAAAGAATAAAAGAAAAAAAGAAAAGGCAAAAAAGCAAAAAAATCATAAAAGTAAAAATAAGCCGAAATTAGAAGTCAATGTGTTCTAACTGGCTTCTAATTTAAATAAGCCGAAAGCCAAAATAAACCAGAAGCTGAAGCCGTTTGGAGCATAGCCACTTATATCCACTACTACAAAAAGGTTTCTATTAGACGCCTCATCACAGGCGGTTGACCAAAATTGCCAGTGTTAAACGCAATCACATATGGTTTAGGTTTAGAGACCGTTTGTGTTGCTGCCAACGCTAAAAACCGTCTATGAAGAAATAATATCACATACGGTTTATGGTGAGAACCGTCTGTGAAGTATCATAGATGGTTCTTATATCAAATATCACTGACGGATTTTTATTTAAACCGCTTGTGATACTCCACAGACGGTTTTTATTACAAACCATCTGTCATAATAAAGTTATCACATATGGTTTGTACCAAAAACCGTCTGTGATATGTTTCCCGTCTCGCAATCCCATAAAATTTCATAATCTCCCACCCACTTCGAGTTCGAATAGGATTTCGTTCCGAGAAACCTTTACTGAAACGGCCATAAATTTTATATACGGTGTCCGTTTTTGACGTTCTTGTATTCGTTGGATATCTAACGAGCCCGATCCCAAAAAAAACTAACCCGTTTGTGCCCGTCACCCTTTAATATCCCCAAAATTTGCCATTTTTGGCTCTAAATTTGTGCCACAAGTTTTTTGTTTCTATTTTTACCAAAATTTCAATCTTCCCTTTGGAATTTAGGGTTCGCTTCAACTGGAAAGTTGTAGATCTCGTTAAAATCTTTCAAACGAGCATATATAAGCCATATAAAAATTTGCTATTTCATCTTTTGATACTAGGTTTTTACATTGCACCGATATATATATTATCTTTTGTATCACAGACGGTTTGTGGTCAAACTATCTGTGATAATTATGTTCTAATAGTTGGGCCCGTCGATCCTCCATAACCTAATCCTAGCCAATAGAAACACACCAACCCTCACCCCATATATCATAGCTCCACCTTTTCGTCCTCGTGCCAAAAAAATTTTCCACTCCCACCTCTCACTCCCCTATAAATACTCATAGAAACCCATCCCTTATCTACTACGCTCAAATTCTCCATAGCCACCTCCTTATCCTCCTCCTCGATCTTGACCCTGATGGCCCTTATGAAGTAAACGGCATGAAGCCTACAGGCTGCTTGAATTGGAGGCCGGCGCTAAGGACGGTTTACACTCGTTGAAAGTTTCTCAAATTATATAATCATCTGTAAAAATAGTTGTTTGTATTAGAGATTGCAACTCTTGTATAGGTGCTTCATGATATAGCATTGTTTCTTTCTCTTTAAACATCCTATCTAAACGTTTTTGCAATGGACATGGCCTAAGGCTTCCTACCGGTTTGAGATTCAAATTTTGAAACGTTTGACCAACAATTGCAACAACAATACATACATTTAGTTTTTTTAAACGGAATATATAGTTTAGTGATACAAAAGTGATATCGTTAGATTTAGGGTGTTCTTTTGAGCTACAGCTTTTGGGTACGGCTAATGACTTTTGTCTATGCTTTTCAACACGGTAGTAGACGGCGGAGACATCGACACGAATGACGTACATAGTTTTTTGGTTCAGAAAACCGTTTAGGGAATCACTTCAAGAAGCCGCCTATTTCGACGTTTGGCTTTTAGATACTCGGAGAAGCTAAAAACCAAAAGCCAAAAAAACAGGACCTTCGTGGTGCTTCAATTCGCTCATGGCTTAAACTTCTGGCTGAAATTGCACGGTAGCGGCTTTTAGCTTTTTTGAGAAACAAATGAGGAAAAATAGGGGAAAAATGAAAAAACCCGTTATATTATCACGGACAATGCAAAAGAATAAAAGAAAAGGCAAAAAAGTAAAAAAACCATAAAAGTAAAAATAAGCCAAAATTATAAATCAATGCGTTCCAACTGGTTTCTAATTTAAATAAGCCGAAAGCCAAAATAAACCAGAAGCTAAAGCCGTTAGGAGCACAACCACTTATATCCACTACGACAAAAAGGTTTATATTAGACGCCTCATCACAAACGGTTAACCAAAATCACTAGTGTTAAATGCAATCACAGACGGTTTAGGTTTAGATGTCGTCTGTGTTGCTGTCAGCACTAAAAACCGTCTATGAAGATATAATATCACATATAGTTTATGGTGAGAACCGTCTGTGAGTATCATAGATGGTTCTTATACCAAATATCACGGACGGATTTTTATTTAAACCGCTTGTGATACTCCACAGACGGGTTTTATTACAAACCATCTGTCATAATAAAGTTATTACAGATGGTTTGTACTAAAAACCATCTATGATATGTTTCCCGTCTCGCAATCCCCTAAAATTTCGTAATCTCCCACCCACTTTGAGTCCGAGTAGGATTTCGTTCCGAGACACCTTTACTAAAACGGCCATAACTTTTGCATACGGTGTCCGTTTTTGACGTTCTTGTATTCGTTGGATATCTAACAACGAGCCCAATCCAAAAAAATGACCCATTTGCGCCCGTCACCCTTTAATACCCCCAACATTTGCCATTTTTGGCTCTAAATTTGTGCCGCAAGTTTTTTGTTTCTATTTTTACCAAAATTTCCATCTTCCCTTTGGAATGTAGGGTTCGCTTCAACTGGAAAGTTGTAGATCTCGTTAAAATCTTTCAAACGAGCATATATAAGCCATATAAAAATTTGCTATTTCATCTTTTACTACTAGGTTTTTACATTGCACCGATATATATATTGTCTTTTGTATCACAGACGGTTTGTGGTCAAACCACCTGTGATAATTATGTCCCTAATCGTTGGGCCCGTCGATCCTCCCTGACCTAATCCCAGCCAATAGAAACACACCAACCCCCACCCCACATATCATAGCTCCACCTTTTCGTCCTCGTGCCAAAATTTTTTTCCACTCCCACCTCTCACTCCCCTATAAATACTCATAGAAACCCATCCCTTATCTACTGCGCTCAAATTCTCCCTAGCCTCCTCATCCTCCTCCTCGACCCTGACCCTGATGGTCCTTATGAAGTAGACGGCACAGAAGTCTACAGGCGGCAAGGCACCGTGGAAGCAGCTGGCTACGGCAGGCATCAAGGGCAAGAGGGCTTAGGCGATCTCTGCTTCTTTTATGTTCTTTCAATGTTTGAGAGTTGGATTTGTATGATTAGTAGATGTGTTCTTGCCATATTCTTACTGTGTTATATGGGTAACATGCTCGTTATCTTGTGATACTGTAATGGTGGATTCTAATCTTAATAGAAATGGAATGTGCTGCTATGTTTGCTGCTGTATTTGCTTGTTTTCAAATGGCATATCTAATATTTCCTAAGGTTAGCCGAAAACAGAAAAAAAAATTTAGGTATAGAATGAACTATCACATACGATTTTTGTGGTATAAACGTTTGTGAAGGACTATCATAGATGGTTCGAATCAAAAATCGTCTGTGATACTCGCACATCACAGATGGTTCTATATACCAACTATTTGTGATACTTGCACATCACAGACGATTTTTACCAAAAAACCGTTTGTGATAACGGACTATTATAGACGGTTCTAGTTTCGAACCATCTGTGATATGGTTTTCACAGACGATTCAAAAACCATTTGTGAATAACTTCTATTATTATTGACTCATGAAGTCAGACGGTTCAAAGAAGCATCTGTGATAGCAATTTCGAACCATCTGTGATGATCCATCATTTTCTGTGGTAATGATCGGAAGCACTTTCATATTATTATGATTTTGTAGTTGTTAAGAATATATATTTAGTTTTCTTAAAACAGAATATATAGATTTAGTGACACAAAAGTGATATCATTATATTTGTAAACGAAACGTACCTTCATATTATTATAATTTTCTAGTTGTTAGCAATATGTCGTAGATGATGCCAACCGTCAAAGTTTAATTTTGAAGATCTACCAAGTCAAATCGGTTACGCATGTTAATCCGGCATACTGTTCCGACGCGAAGGCACACGTTCTACCTGAGAAGGACCCATTTGAACAGTGGCCTTCATGCCACGTCATAGCTAAGCTAGAATTAATATCCGGCCGGCCGGTGTCGACGGAGTTCGGCCGGAGCCGCCGCCGCCGCCGCCGCCATTGCTGCAGCTAGCACGCGTCTTGTCACGCGTGCAGTTGGTCGACGCAAAGTATTATTTGGCTTTACGACTTCCGAGCTAGCTGCGAGCTCCCCCGATTCGTGCATGCGTCGCTGTATGTCAACGTCGACTTTCTTTCAGCAAGAGATCGAGTGCCTTGGTGAACATGCACGCATAGATCGATCGAGTGCTCCATCTCTCTACCCCACTAGCTGGTAACAAACTGATTAACCATTGCTTCAGGATTGATATATACATATGATGACGGATGAGTACGTGCTTACCTTTTAATCCTCTCAGAGATCTAGTGAAAACCCTAAACTCTAAAGCGTACGTACGTATTGTTGCAATGTTGGTCTTTAAGTGCGGCATGCTATGTACCTGTTCTTTTTGACTGCGGCTTGTAACTTTTGGATTGTTCGTGTGGGAAATTATAGAGTAACAGAAACTCACGTATGATTTTTACCGATATAAATAAAGTCGGTATAATATATACTATAATTAATTTGTAGATTCTATCTTAAAAGATATTCCATTTAAAAGTTAATTACTGTAAAAAACTAAAAAACAGCTTTTAAAAGCTGAAAAGAATAGAACCTATAGTACCGCTTCACTACCAACTAATGTATTGCTTTGTGCGACCTAATTTCTCGAAGATCTCTGAGAACCCTTAGGCTCTGCTTAAATTCTACAGCACACCATGCCATGTAAAACATCCGTGGCACCCCTTCCAAAATTAGTAGTGTAACTTAGGCTCTGCTCCAAAGCTTGAGCTTTTGGTTTTTTGAACTTTTAACTCGTTTAAGACAGAAATCGCTTCAAACGTATCGGTTTTTAATTTCAGTTTATTTTAATTAATTTTGGTTTTTTTTGTGTTTTTTCGTATTCTTTTACATTGCCCATGATGATATAACGGTATTTTTTTAAATTTTTCTTAAAATTTTTTATTTTTTCTTAAAAAAAGCTAACAGTCATTACGGTGCAATTTCTGTTAGACCATGTGGCTAGATCTAGAATATTTTGGTGATAAATAATTGACGGTAGTTAATTTTTGATGATGAATATTTGATAATATTGTTTATCGATGTTATGCGAGATGTGTGACGTGTGTGGACTGATGTTGGTCAAGTTGGGACGAACTTGTGCCGGAAAAATATTCTTTGATCTTTGCATATGTAGGTTGAGCATGGAGGCAATCATGGTCAGTGACGAGGTGGACCGGGACTAGGATAGGGAGATACGAGGTTTGGACGGTAAAGGAGGTCATGAGATGGTCAAGCTCATGCTTGGGGCACATGGAGATCAAATATGGATAATACGTGTTGGAGCTACTGAGGTGCGTTCCTGAGGCTATGACATGTGATGGATGTGTGAAGAAGCTATGGGTGGTGTGGCCCTAGAGGTTTTAACACGTGATGAGTTGAAAAGTCGGAAGTGTGAAAAATCCGTGTTAAAAAGGGTTTCGGGTCTCTTAAAGATTAGTGGGTCAAAACCCTAGTTGAGCTAAACAGGCCTAAGCCTAGTTGAACGAGTTGTATTATGTTTAATAAGGTGTTTGAGTAGGTTAAGTATTTTTTAGGACAGCTGCTATATACAGGAGATGATTGCGGTGGCCGTGCGTGTGAAAAAAAAAAGACGACGAGCGAAAAAAAAACGAAAAAAGGGAAGAGGGCACATGAGACATGGATAAACAGTATTTGTGTTTTTAATAAAAGTTTGTGAGTTTTTTAATTCGTATATATTATCTTTTTTTCTTGTTTTTTTTTATCTCTAAGATTTCTCTATGCATTGATCTCTATCTACATATTTTTCTTGTTTACATACATGAATTAGTTTTAATTGAAAATCGATAGCTAGATTGAGTGAAAAACATGCTTCTGTTAGCGATGGTTTTGTTTCGGTGCTACAGCAGATTGCTACAGTAACCGCGCTACTGTGCTGAACAATAAATCGCTACAGTACCAAACAGTACCCACTACAGTGCAATCGGAAATTTTTCCCCTGTTTTGTTTTTATTTTTCAGATTAAACAATTAGAAGATAGAAAAATTAAGAAAAAACTTCTGTTAAAGATTACAATCATTTATCCCTTTTAATTGCTATCATAATCCTACAATTAATTTCAGTCAACAGTCGAATCCTAAACTGTAAAGCGTACGTTCGTAAGAAATTTTGGCAGTCCTGTGGCTGGAGTAACATGTAGTGTAACCATGAAAAATGCGCAGGCATGGCAGATCAACTGATTTGCTAATCCTAGCTAGATTTAGTGGAAGATTCACCAAAACTAGCTCTTATCCGATCAGATTTAGGAGTAGTTTAGTGGCTAGATTTAGGAGTAGCTCTTATCCTAACTAGATTTAGTGGAAGATTCCCACTCGGTTAGGCTGAAAAGCTGTGGTTTATGGCTAAAATTACACCATAGCGACTGAAATTTTACTGTAGCTGAAGATGACTTATTTAACGTAATTAAATTTAAAAATTTTAAAAATAAAAAAATATGATAGCTCATCATGGACAATGTAAACGAATACGAAAAAAGAACCGGCAAAAAAGCTAAAAAAACAAAAAATTTAGAAAAAGATGAAATTGATAAATAGTAAAAAATAAATAAGAAGCTAAAAAATAAAGCCATAGAAAACAGACAAGAACTTCCCTCGAAATATCTTGCGATTCTTGCACTGCTACTTGGCAGTTGCGCGCACGTCGATATTGGAATCAATCCGATAGAAACTAAAGAAAAAAGTGACATCAAATCAGGAAAGCGTAATTGGCCTTCTTTCTTTTTCAGGGGCAGTAATCCATTGCAGCATGACAATCCAGATCAAATCAGCACCCACCCATCGCAAAGCGAGCTATACGCGTGCATCTTTTAACAGATAAGACAAGATCTATACGCGTGCATTTTTTTAGATTTTATAACTTTTGTTTTTACTACCGTAACTGTCTTTTAAACGATATGTCTTTTTAAAATAAGATCTATAAATCAATTGTAATAGACACTATACTGACTTCAGCTATACCGACTAAAATCACATACGACCATCTCTCACGGACAAAGTTATGTTTTACGGATCATATCAATATCTAAAACGGTATGTATCTGTGACTCAAAATTAGCTATTTAAGAGGTAACTAGTTACGTACCAAGAACCATCCAAATCACAGGTAACGAAAGTTTTGCGTCATATCTTGCGTGAACACGCGCCTTATATATAGTGCATATACACATATACGTGTTGTTATAACAAAGTGGTATCGAGCTACGTACTTTGAGATACAAAGTGGGATCATTTTGATGGATCACATGCCACCTGTGCCTAGTTTCTTCTCCTCCAGGTGAGGTGAGACCGGCACAGGGGGCTGCATGCCCAAATAATGGAGAAAATTTGTTATATCACGGTGGCACAAATCAGTTTGTGTCACGAACCAATCCAGCGCTGACACGCGGCATATGTTACTGTAGCAACTAATAAAAAACTATTTTTTTACTGTTTTGTACTGTAGCTGTTACGAGGAAAAAATTTACCTGCTTGCTACAGTGTAAAACAGTAAAACAGAAACAAATCGGTTTGTGTCACCGTGATATAACAAAATTTCTCCAAATAATGAGCTATTCCGGCGAGCTGATCGCCTGAAAAATACTGCTTGCTAGCTCGCGCTTGCACAGTGGTGCACAACGCTCCATGGCCATGACCCCAGGCGTGTGACTTCTGCCTGCTAATCAATCGCATCCAAGATATTAACAAACACACAGTGTTTCTAATGCTGAAAGCGGACAGGTGCACCTTCTGGAACCCGATACACATATCTGGCACTGTAGTACTCTCGTTTTGTTTTCTCAGATACAGCGTCTTGCCCTTAAATTTGCATTTATGGGCCCCATCCGCCACCGCTACAGCTAATGTTGTCAGAATCATGATTCTAAATTAGATTAAAGATACTATGATAAAATCGTATTCTAGAATCAAATGGTAGAATATAAGATTCTACCGGATTCTACCAAAAACATATTTATTCTAATTTACCGTGTATTCTAAAAGTGACATGAGTATTTATTTGATCATTTAACATCTAATTTGATTAATAAATATATCTTATTTATGGCTAGAATTATAGTTTAAATTCTATGCATTGAGAGGTACGACTAGAAGAACAATGTCATCAGTATTGCCATAATATGATCATTTTACA
Source organism: Bonia amplexicaulis (assembly GCA_036346245.1). NCBI lineage: Eukaryota > Viridiplantae > Streptophyta > Magnoliopsida > Poales > Poaceae > Bonia > Bonia amplexicaulis. The sequence goes on from CM070764.1 coordinate 13,800,346, forward strand.
TAAAAATATAAAATAAATAGATAAATTAAATTAATTTTTATTATTCCAAACCTCCAAATCTTAATGTCTAAGCTATTAACTACTTAGTATTTTAACATACAGCTTGAATTGAGGGATAGAACACAACTAAACACCAAAATCTTTCATAATCTTGGATGATACATGATTCTGCACGATTCTACTGCGATTCTACCACGATTCTACTATGATTCTACACAATTCTACGACTAGAATCGCGATTCTACCAGGTGCAACTCAAGATGTGATTTGAGTCAGATTGGCTTCGTGGGATCGTAGAGTCGTATGATTCTACGAGTAGAATCACGATTTTAACAATCTTGGCTACAACAGTGGTAGATAACATATGTCACATGCCACGGTACCCCATCACGGCACATCTGTCCATCGTGGTACGTGACAAGCGAGCGTGGCAGACGGTTGGCCCTATCAGCTTGCCGCACTTCCTGACTGGAGTAACACTTGTCGTGGTGCCTGGGCGTGGCAGGAGGCACTACTACAAAAAGGGCAGAAATGCATTTGTGCCTGTTTGATATGGCTGTGGCTTATGGCTTTTAGCTGAAATTTTTGAATTTTAGCTGTTTACGACAGAGATTACGGAGAGAGATACTCACTTGTAATTTTGATTGATACAATTGTTGGGCTTTTAACATGTACCATAATTAACTTGTAGATCATGTCTTAAAAAAATACTCCGTTTAAAAGTTAGGTACTATAGCAAAAACTAAAAATCGTTTTTAGATGCCGTTAAAGAACAAATCCTTTACATATGCGAGGAGATTAGATTTGGCAAAAAAATATTTACTACATGGCCAAAACAGCGAAGGATTCCAGCTTATGCAATAAGGTAATTATTAAATTAGATTTGTTCCCTGGTGTCCCATTTCTTAGCCTAGCTTCTCACAAGAGTCCAAGCTGGAAAAACAAGAGGTGACATGGACATTCTTCTTATTTTTGTACGCATTGGCATTAACAAAACAATAGTATCACAGTGCATACTGCCTCTGATATTTTTGAACTTTCCGCAATGTCAGCAGTCGCGTCGATCGTCCAAAGCTTTGGTCGCTAGCTAGCTAGGAAGGTTCCTTGGGCCTCTTGTACTACTTCAATTTTCTCGGTGAAGGTGTATGTATGGCCCTACCCAGCACCAGGTAAATGCATCCCGGAATGCCATACTTAGGTGGTGCTCGGTTAGACTAAATTTTGATGATTTTATCTGAATTTTTACTGTAGCAGATTAAAAGCATACTATAACTGATAGTGATTTATTTGGTATAATTAACTTTAAAAATAGAAAAATGGATTAGTCTATCACATATAATGTAAATGAATACGAAAAAAAGAATCAACAAAAAAGCTCAAAATAAATCAAAAAATCAGAAAAAAATAAAATTTTGATATAATGTAAATGAATACGAAAAAAAGAATCAACAAAAAAGCTCAAAATAAATCAAAAAATCAGAAAAAAAATTTAAAATAATAAAAAATAAACTAAACGTGAGAAGCCTAAATCCAAATAACCAGATACAAGTAGAACAAAGTAAAAGTAAATTGCAGCACTGAAGCACCTATATGCCACCTACGTACGCACGACGTCACGTTACCTCTCCGACTGCATGATGAGAGCAGACACTGATGGTCAGAGTTTGATTTCTAATTTTTTGGCATTTGAAGGCGTGAGTTGTGCATTGCGAGCATCAGGTTGAGTACGCCAAAATTGAAGATCTAAATTTGCATAAACAAATGGATTCAGCCGGGTTTATTTTCGTTAATTACATTCTCTGCGTGCCTAAACGCGAAAAAGGATAAAGAAAGAAACAATATAACGAACTCCTAGAACTAAGAACATTACATGCACGCACGTACTATCACATGGCCCGGCTGCTACTTCTCGACGACCACGGCGGACAACGGCGTCGCCTCTGCACCGGCGTCCGAGCCTTTGCCGCCGCCCGGCACTTGCGACTCGGTCGAGACGAAGGAGAGCGCGAGGCAGACGACAGCCGGGGTGCAGGCGAGCACGAGGCCGACGGGCACCATCCACAGCATGGTGTTGGACGGGTGGAACGCGACGGACCACCACGTAAGCAAGGACGCGCCGACCAGGGCGGCCGCGACGAGGCACGCGTCGACGGCCACGGCGGCCACCTCGCGGCCCTCCGGTTCCTCCCCGTCGAGGCGGTCGTCCATGGGCGCCGCCCTTGATCCGGGGTGCTGCATCTGCATGGGAAGCATGCCGTCAAACCGTCTTAAAACGAACGCGCGAGAGAGAGAGAGAGAGCGAGAGAGAGAGAGAGAGAGGTGAGTCGACGAAGGCGAGCTGGCGAGTGAGGAAGGAAGGTGGTCAATGGTAGGACTGCTACTTGCGGGGTTACGTCTACGTTCGGCTACCTAGGAAGCAGCCACTTCCGTTTCTGGGCTTGAAGTACTCGGTGCAGGTGTGTTCCAGTCCTGTTCTTTTTTTCTGAAGCTAACAATTTTTGATTTTTACTATAGTACCTAACTCTCAAACGAAATATTTTTTCAGGATGGGGTCTACAAGTTAAACGATATACACGTTAAAAACCCAACATCTGTATATTTCAAAATCATAAGTAAGTATCTCTCTCCGTAATCTATATCGTAAACAGTCAAAAGCTATAAGCCGTAGCTGTTACCAAACAGGCCTTCTCTGCGTCAGCTTTAGGGCACAAAAAGAAAACAACAAAGCATCGACCAGCAGGGTGCATGTCTTGCTAGATGCACACATCGAATTTGGACGGTTTAATTATTCCGTTGCGTTTCCTCTTGACGGCTAAGTTTGCTTGTTCAGTGTTTGGTGATGGAGCAGTGCACGTATAGTTCTTTTTGGTGAATGTTTATGGCTTTTGGTTGTGGCTTGTGATTTTTAGACTATTTATGTAAGAGATTACAGAGCAATAGAAACTCATGTACGGTTTTTGCCGATATAAATACAGTCGGTATAATATATACTACAATTAACTAGTAGACTCTATCTTGAAAAGATACTCTGTTTAAAAGCTAATTATTGTAGAAAAATTGAAAAGTAGTTTTTAAAAGTTGAAAAGAACAGGCATATATTAGTCATTGGAGGCTGCGGTGAGTCATGGGCGATTCAAGTTGGATATATTTTAGTACAGAGTTTTCTGGCTTTTTCTTGTTGGGTGCTACTGCTAGCCACCTCATGTTCGGCCATACTGGCTGCTTCATGTTGAGTTTATTCGGCCTTATGGTTCAGATGGATGGTTCGTTAGAAGTAAGTCCAACTTGGCAGCAATTTCGCATGAATTCGTCAGAAAATAGTATAACTAGCTAGCTACGTAAGCGCGGTGACACGTCGCGCTAGCTATCATATGAACCGAAGTAAAAGAGACGATAATTCGCAAGAAGCTTCTTAAAAAAACGAGGATACATACGTAATTTTGGAAAAACCAAAGGCATTTTTTGCAAAAAATCTGAGGACTTGTAAGGATCTATACGTAACTAAATAAGGATCTATACGTAATTTTGGTAAACTGTGGGGTGCTATCTAACAAATAGTACGCAATTTCGGTGAAGTGGAGGGTGCTTTCCGGAAAAAAAAACCTGGTACAGAACTTTTTGCGAGAACGGAGGATCTTTATGTAATTTCAGAAAATACAGAGGGTTTTTCGCATAAAAGCTGACATGGCTCGCGCGAGTGGCCGGGAACTCCTCGGCTATAATATAGGTATGATTTCCTCGAAAAAAAAGAAGAGAAAACACTATAATATCTTGGTGGCCCCTCGATGGGGATCCTCCACTACGTTTTATTACGCAATCTGAACCGCACAAATAGTATCGAACGTCTCACGGAGACCAGGAGAGACTAGATGAATGAAGCAGGTGAGCCTCAGGCGGCCTCGCTCGTCAACGGCCGATGGCATTAGGAGTACACTGTGGTGCAGGCGAGGTGCGGCAGTGGCACGCGCACGTCAACGGCGTCAGTCACCCTCCATGTCGCCGGCAGTGCTCCTCCACCGCTTCCCGGATCTCCGGCTTTCTGTGCTGAAAAAGACCGACAAATTTCACAACTCATGTGGGTCATTTGCCATGCAATTGCAAGTATAACTCGATTTTGTTCCTCAGCCTGTTAAAATGTGTTAGGAAACCTGGGTCAGAGTTTGAAGCCTTGGTTCATGATAGGCATCTCACCACTAGGCTATAAATGAGGAGTATTGTTGGCTATTTTGTATACGGAATCAGAAAGAAAGCAATAAAGAAAGATCAGAATTTCTCTCTATTTCTCTGTGTTTTCAATCTACTATTTCTGTCTTCTGTGATTGATCTGGTTTTGCATAAGCAGATAAATCGATCGAACTAGTCGCCAGCGACGGTTCCTCAACACGTTATCATCACGAATCGCTCAGGTGAATCGAAGAACACGTGTGGCGCCCTATGGAGAAAGTGTACTTAGCCAACAACGAATACCATCTTAAGAGAGACGAAGTATTTTCAGTTGATTTGTAAGAATGTTGGCATCCTTACAACAATTGTTGGTAGCGATGCTTGTATAATAGGTTTAGGAAGAGTCATAATTATACTCCTAATGGGCATAACTTTGATCATTCAAGAAACCTTATTGTACCCATAATCGACTAGAACTATCATAAGTTTTAAGCATATTCGCGCCAACGGTTTTCACGTTGAAACTGAAGAAGAGTACGGTAAGGAATACCTGCTCATTACGAAGCGCGAAGCAAATGAAAAAATGGTATTAGAAAAACTTCTTTCATTAGAAACTGGGCTATACTACACCAACATCAAGGCACCTGCAGCCTATACTTCCCTGAAGACAGTATTTAGAAACTCTGAACTTTTCTGTCTCCGGCATGACAGATTAGGCCACCCAGATCTTAGAATGATGAGAAATATAATCAACAATTTCCAAGGGCATAATATTAATGTAAAGAATTTCCCGAATCATAAAGATATTTTGTGCCCTACATGTGCCACCAGAAAACTAATTACTAGGCCTTCTACTCTGAAAGTGAAGGATGAAGTCTCTGCATTCCTGGATCGCATCCAAGGAGACATTTGCGGTTCCATTCAGCCACTTTCAGGGCTATTTAAATATTTCATGGTGCTCATCGATGCTTCCTCGAAATGGTCATACGTATGTTTATTGTCTACGAGAAAATATGCTTTCGCAAAGCTGATCTCGCAGATAATTCACATCAGAAATATTTTCTCTGATCATCACATAAAGTCTATCAGAATGGACAACGCCAAAGAATTTACTTCAAAGACATTTTATGATTATTGCATGGCAATATGAATTACAGTTGACAATTTTGTACCGCATGTTCATACCAAGAATGGTTTAGCAGGGGCATTAATCAAGAGAATTAAATTTATTGCCTTACCTCTTTTGCAGAATTATAACTTACCAGCTACATGTTGGGGACACGCAATCCTACATGCAACAAATCTCATCAACTTTATACTATCGGCCTACAACATCCATTCACCTATGCAACTAGCGCAAGGGTCAGCACCGAAATTTTTTCATCTCCGAAGGTTTAGATGCAAGGTTTATGTACCTATACCCTCTCCACAGCGTACTGCAATGGGTCCTCTCTGAAAGACTGGTATATACGTTGGTTCTGAGACACATCCATAATCATATATTTAGAACCCATGACAGGAGATTTGCATACTGCCCGCTTCGCTGGTTGCATATTTGATGAAGATAATTTCCTAACATTAGGGGGGAGGAAATTAACCCCTTGATGAAAAATATCGAAAAATTATGTGGCAAGCCACGGGAATTCATGCACATGACCCGCGCACCAGTGAAGCAAATAGAGAAGTACAGAAGATTATTGATTTGCAAACATTAGCAAATCAATTTTCGGACCACTTTAGTGACTTGAAGAGCGTGACCAAGTCGCATGTGCCTACACGCAATGCACCGAAGAGGGTTGAAATACCAAAGAAAGTAGAAAGTATACCTAATACCGTTCAGAGGCCTCAGAATAAAAGGACAAGAACTCTGGTCCCTCGAATCCTATGTAACCGAGGACGCCTGGTGAAGAAGGATAAGAAGGACTTGACACAGCCGATCACTGAAGTTCTCCAGAACCTGAAGGGGAGCCAGTTGAGACCTGACATCAGTATGACACCTTCAGAAAAGGGCATACCAGATCCGAACATTCCCATAGAAGAAGAAATCGGCATGGATATGTGCGCAGACATCAGAGCCAAAAAACTAAAGGGACTTGCCACCGCAACTATAAGAAGCGATGAGCAAGGAGAAGCTCTAGAAGAAGCAACTCATGAAGAAATAGCTATAAATTATGTGCACACGGGAGAGTCTAGGAATATTAGTACATCAGTTAGCCTATGCACATAAGGTGTTAGAAATGTTTGGCTTTGAGAAGGCATACCCATCGAAAGTACCGATGATCGGGAGATCTTTACAGTACGAAAAAGATCCATACTGACCTAGGGAAGAGGGAGAGGAAGTCTTGGGACTATAATTTCTATACTTAAGTGCAGTATGAGCACTTATATATTTAGCAAACTGCACTAGACCAGACTTGCATTTGCCGTAAACCTATTAGTAAGGCATAGTGCAGAACCTACCAAACGGCATTGGCAGGGAATAAAGGACATCTTCCAATACCTCCAAGAAAGCAAGGACCTTGGATTATTCTACAAAAAGAATCAAGATTTGAACTTGACTGGCTATGTAGATGCTGGGTACCTATCAGACCTGCATACCGCAAGGTCACAAACATGCCATATATTCCTGTGTGGTGAAACTGTAATTTTATGAAAATCGTCTAAGCAAAGTCTTGTAACGATTTCGACGAACCACTCAGAAATCATAGCACTGTATGAAGCTGCACAAGAATGTGCTTGACTCCAACGAATGATTCACCACATCTAGCAGTCATGTGGGATGAATATTATGCAAGCTCCTACAATTATCTATGAAGATAATACAGTTTGTATTGCACAAGTGTAGACGGGCTATGTGAAGAGTCATCTCATAAAACATATCAACCCCAAGTTCTTCTGTGCTCATGAATTGTAAAAGATGAACGAAATTAAGATATTGCATACTAAGTCATGTGAGAATTTTACAGATTTATTCATTAAGTCACTTCCAGTATCTAGTTTCAAAAGATGCGCACGAGGAATTGCAATGATGAAACTTAGAGAAGTGCAGAATTCAGGGGAGAATATTCTCAAGTTCGTTATTAAATCTTGATCATGAAGATCGAGTACCCAAAGAATAAGTTCTGAAGATTGAATGAAATTGGGTGGATTGTACTCTTTTTTCCTTGATGAGTTATCCTAAAGTTTCTCGACTAAGATTTTTAATGAGACAATTTGTGCAGTGCAGCAGAACATGTATCATGTACTATTTCTCCAAATTTTTTTCACTAGGTTTTTATGGAGTTTTGATGAGGCATGAATGTGTCAGATGAGTACCCAAGGGGGAGTGTTAGGAAACCTGGGCCTGGGCTTGAAGCCTTGGCCTATGGTGGGCACCTCAATACTATGCTATAAATAGGAAGTACTGTTGGCTATTTTGTATACGGAATCAGAAAGAAAGCAATAAAGAAAGACCATGAATTCTCTCTATCTCACTGTGTTTCTAATATACTATTTTTGTCTTTTATGATTGATCTGGTTTTACATAAGCAGAGAAATCGATCAGACTGATCGCCAGCGATGGTTCCTCAACAAAATGTTCAGGACCAAGTACACATGACTACAAGAGGCACGTAGACATCCATGACCATTCACATCAGTGATCTAACTTGATCCTAAGAAAGACCTACTCATATGCAGTCAGCAAGAAAGGTAGGTAAATTCTGCTGATGAACTATTGCCTCGAGGAATTGCAGAGGAGGAATTGCAGCTGCCTCACTGCTTGCAGATTTTGACAAGCCAATTTCTTCTAGTCGCTTCCATGTAGCCTCACGTTTTGACCTCACTGTAGTTTCTTATGCTTCGTCTTCCTCAAACTTCTCGAGGCACTCTTCAAACAATACGGGGTCATGGCCCAGGAATATTTTTCGAGCATTAAGACACGAGCTTTCACTGCTTGGTTCCAGTGGCTTTTTGTAGGAAGTGAAAGGAGGGAGGAAGTAATAGATTGATTTCAGGAAGAAGAACCCATCAAAATGGGATCTTGTACTCTACTGAATATATATACACAGCCGTGTCGTATCGGATACAGAGAAGGTTAGGCTATTGCCGGTTTTACCGCAGCAGTCCGATGGCCTTCCAGGTTACAAAGAGATAGCTAGAAAATACAGGAGAGATTACAGGGAATAGTTGTAAACTAATTCTATCTCTAAGTAGACAGAAAACTATCTTTAACACCCTCCCTCAATCGCAACCGAGAAGATTGAGATTGCGGCTAAAACCTGAAACTATCGAACAGGGAGAGGTTTAGTAAATATATTGGCTACTTGATCTTGAGACAATATGAACCATATCTCCAGGGCTTTAAGTGCAACTCTTTCTCTGACGAAATGGTAATTAACCCCAATATGTTTTGTTCTTGCATGAAAACAGGATTACCTAAAAGGAAAGTTGCACCCAAATTGTCACACCACAAGCATGGTGGCTTGGACTGAAAAATGTTGAGCTCTCCTAATAGAGATTGTATCCAAATAATCTCTGTAGTTGCATTAGCCAATTGTATCCAAATAACCTCTGCAGTTGCATTAGCCAAAGCTTTGTACTTAGATTTGGCACTTGATCGTGATAATGTGGCTTGTTTGCGCGAGCTCCGCGAGATCAACTTTGATCCAAAGAACACTGCATAGCCTCCAGTGGAATGGCGACCATCTAGGTAGCTTGCCCAATTGGCATATGAAAAGGTGCTCACCAAAGTAGAGGGCGACTTGCTGATTTTTCACCCAAGTAGGAGTGTTCATCGGTCTACAATCTCTCATATGGGCTCTGTGAAGGTCATTGATGTATTTTCTCTGACTGAGAATTAATCCATCCAGTGTCTTCTGCACTTCAATGAATAAGAAGTAGTGCACCTCTCCAAGATCCTTGATGGAGAAATCTGAGAGATCATGTGAAGATGATCCCATGTTTGTGATGAGTATTTGACCCTTGTTTGATAGAAAATTGAGTTTGTCTTGGGCTTTTTTCTGCGTTGTCGTAAGTCTAGGCTGGTCGAAAGTCAATTGAAGTCGTGTACGACCATGCCATTGCTTGTACGAGGTCTTGGTGAGGCTTAGGAGGTCGGGACTAGACAAGGGAGTTGTTGAGGTCCAGAACGACGTGGAAAAGCCGAAGAGGACGTGTCGTGCCAGGTGGGCTGACAGCATGGACAGCAAGGCGGTGGAGGAAGCTTCCTAGAAGGCAGCGGAGGGGCATTTTGGAGAAATGTCACAGCTGCGGAGGAAGCCTGTCCACTGGGTAAAGCACTGTGCGCACTGGAGAGTTGGTGGTGCAAACGGGCAAAGTAGTGGAGCCGTTGCCACTGGGTAATGGGCAAAGCACTGGAGGCCTGTAAAGCACTGGAGTTCTCTGTAATGCGTTGTCTGTGGAGACCCGTTAGCGTGAGACTATAAATAGAGAGGTTAGGTCTTTGGAGCAAAATGAGGTTGTCCCATGAGTGCTCTGAGTGTTCCTCTCTATCTTGTGTGAGTTGTCTCTGGGTAAGAGCATGGATGCTCGTGTACCTCCGATGGAGTGGCTGTAGAAACCTCCATGATCAATGAAAAGATATGATTCATCTCTCTGTATCTTCTGAATATTTTGCTCTTGAGATGTTTTGTTTGATCTGGTTGCCTTCTCTTTTGATCTTACTGCTTCATTGTTATTTCTTTGAGAGTTGGCTTGTATCTCTTTGCTCGAATCGATTCATACTCTAAGACCACTTGGTCAATTCATTCCCGAGAGCAAAAATCAAGACAGAGTAATTCTTGTGTTTTTCGCTCTGCCGCTGCTCTGTTTTCGGATTTCGTCCGGTGACCGGCGCTTACGACCACGTCTTGTGCCAGTCGCTCAGTTTTCTTTCGACCGTGGGCGCTTCGCTACAGCTGCGGTGTTTTTGGTCTTACGACCACTGTCAAGTCTACGACTTGCCTGCTTTTGATCACTGCTAGCGATTTCGACCACGGGTTGAGGCTTGTCGATTACGACCGTGGTTTCTTGGTCTTACGACTTCCTTTTTCGACTGTAATTTCGGTGGTCTTTTTCAAGGCTTAGTTCTTTGACTTCATAGCTCTCTAGCAATAGGAGAAAAAGAATAGGCTGAATAATTGGGGGAGGAATTTTTTCAAGAAGGCACCATTCACCCCCCCTCTGTTGCCATTTCGGTCCTTCAATTGGTATCAGAGCCGGTTAGCTCTTCTTCATAGATCTTAACCGGTCTCAAAGAGCCATGACAACAGACAAGTATTCCACCAAGCCGCCTATCTTTGATGGCCTGGATTACCCCTTCTGGAAGAGCCGAATGGAAACGTACATCCAGGCTCAGGGGTATGCCATCTGGCGGAAGGTGAAGGTTCAGTTTGTTGTTCCTGCCGATGAGAACATCAATGCCGAAAATATGGCTGATGTTGAGGCAAATGCAAAGGCAAGGAACATCATCATACAGGGATTGAGCAGAAGCGAATTTGATCGCATCTCTCACCTGTCGTCCGCTCACGACATCTGGGTGACCCTCGATGCATACCATGAGGGCACCTCCCGGATCAAGACGGTTCGGCAGGACCGGTTCAGCGAATCTGACAAATTCGAGATACTTGGCGGAGAGTCCCTTGACGAGTGCTTTTCACGCTTTCACAAGATTTTGAGCAATCTCCGAGCGGTCGGTCTCACATACTCCGACTCAGATAACGCTCGACAGATGCTTTCCGCACTCGATCTTCGGGTTTGGGAGATGAAGGTGACTACCATCAAGGACACCACGGACCTCTCGACCCTGACTCTTGACGCGCTTTACTCGCGCCTCAAGACTCACGAGATTGACATAGTCTCTCGTCGGTCGTAGTCACAATCGATGGCTCTAGTCACCGATCCCACTTCGGCTTCTGGTTCTTCTGCCGATTCTCTTTGCGGGTTCTCCCTAGCTGCTCTCTGTGATGTAACTGATGATCAGTTAGAGCAGCTAGAGGATGAACAGCTGGCCCTCCTAGCTCGGAAGTTCTCCCATGCTTACAAGAGAAGGAGGGACGGAAAAAGAAGAGGACCAGTGATTTGCTTTGAGTGTGGTGGCCCCAACCACATTCGAGCAAACTGCCCAAAGCTGGGGAAGGGCAAAGGCGACTACGGCGGTTCGGGCAAGAACGACGACATCAACAAGAACCGCAACACGAAGCACCCAGCTCAGACGCAAGGCAAGAAGAAGTTCCACAACTTTGGGAAGACCAAGAAGCTCTTCCACCGCGTCCTCACCGCCTTCGACGACCTCGACCTCAGTGAGGTGGAGGGATGGAGCGACGACGACGGGACGGGGGACCAAGAGCCCAAGGATGGTGGAAACGACTTCTCCGGCATGTGCTTTATGGCCCTTGAGGGCGAGATCAGCGACAACGAGCTCTACTCCGACTCGGACGAGGTATGCCCCACCTACGAACAGCTCAATCATGCTTTTCTTAAGCTAGGTGGTTTTCATGCTAGAGCTAAGACTAAGTGTACCGAGTTAGAGAAGGAAGTAGATAGACTGTCACGGGAGCTTACTTCACTTATATCTGCTCCCTCCCGTGATGACTGTGATACATGCATTGCCTTGCTTGGAGATATGGAGAAGTTAAGGACTTCCCATGATAGTGTGACCTCTGAGATTGATATACTTAAGGTGGAGAATATTAGTCTACTTGCTGAGCTAGAAATGAGTAGGATAACTCCTTCATTTACTGTTGAGACTATTTCTTGCACCTCATGTGAGGCTAAGGACAATGCTTTTAGAGGTCTTTACACTATGCTTCTTGATCTGCCCGAAACATGTGAAAATTGCAATAATTTAAAATGAACTTAAAACGGGCAGATCATAAAATTGCTGAACTACAAGCCTTTTTACTTGAGCCAATTGATTCATGCGTGAACTGTCCTAAATTAATCACGAACTCAAGTCGTCTCCAAAGCAGTTTCAAGATATGATTGATCATGATAGGAAGTCGCTCGGTTTGCTTCTAAGGACCCTGTTAGCTCACCATGCATTAATTGTAATAAGCTAAAATCTGATTTGATTGCCTTAGATGAAAAGTGTGTGAAGCTAACTAAGGACCTTCTAGAAAAATCACATCCTTGCTGTGCTTTCTGTGCTGAAGTGTTGGAAAAGGATAAGGACATGGTAGAGACGTTTAGAAAGAGTTACGAGAACCAAATGGCTAGGATTAGGGCTGCCTCCTGTGTGTCCTGTGAAGCCCTCAAGGTTGAGGTGGCCGTGCATAAGGAAAAATACGCACGTGCTATTCGCTCTTCTTTTGTTGGTTCTTCTTCCTCTCCTCCTGCTGTTCCTTCTTCTTCTCCTTGCTCTTCTTGCACCTCTCTTTTTCAGGAGTGTCAGTATCTTATGAACACTCTCGAGAAATTTGTAGGAGGCAAGAAAAGCTTAATCTTATTCTAGACCGCCTAAGATTTCCAGTTCAATAAAGGTCTAGGATATGATTTTCATGAGGATGTGAGAAAGCATCCACCTGTCGTACTCAAATCCGTAGCCGCAGGTGTGATTGAGGTCAAGCCCAGGACTAAGAAAGTTTAATTCAAATCGTGGGCTTTATCCGAGGGATTCGGCGATGAGGTGACACCATCTGCAGCTTCGGTCTCTCAGAAGGCGAATCCATCTCATGCTACTTTAGCCTCTCAGAAGGCAAAGTATCATTGCACCTTCTGTCAGAAAGATGTACATTTGATTGACCAATGCTTCAAGCACGCCAAGATCGCGCGTAGAGACCGTGTTGAGTCCCTTAGGCGTCTTCAGGGTCAGCCCCAGACCTTGAGTGTACCTAAGACCAACAGAAGGTCTAGGCTTGCTACTGTTGGTAGCTTTGGACAGCATCGAGGACTTGGTTCTTCCGAGTTTTCTGGTTTTCGTCCCCATGCTATTCCTGATCGTGACTTCCGCCGTCCTGAGGGTAGATCTCGTTTTCCCCATCGAGACAGCTACCCGCGGCGTGACCAGCGTGTTGCCGGTGCCCCGACTCGCTCTCCCATAGCAGCCGGATCGAAAGAATGCTTGTGTCTGCTCACGCACCTTACGCTTTCTTGAGCGACGGAGAGCGTAGGGTAGATAGAGGTCAGTCGTGCTTGACTACTTCATCTGCTCGACGTGTTACTCAGTATTGGGTGCCAAAATCACTATTGATTTACCCCATTACTGAGACTTTACTCTCTTGTTGACTCAGGTTCGCCGGGCAGGGAAGGGAAATGTTTGGCTTGTAGACTCCGGGTGTTCACGACACATGACCGGAGATTCCGTTGGTTTTCGCCCTTGCCGTGCTCCGGTGATGAGGCGATCACCTTTGGAGATGCTTCATCCGGCGCGTCATCGCCAAAGGTACTCTTGTCGCATTAATGATTCATTTATTTTGAAAGATGTTGCCTTGGTTAGTAAGCTGCAGTATAATTTGCTTTCCGTTTCTCAGCTTACTGATGACGACTTTGAGGTGAGCTTTAAGAAAAACAACTGCAAAATTCTTGATTCTTCGGGTAGTCTGGTTTGCGGGATTTCTCGTTATGGGAGGTTCTTTCGTGCTGATTTTTCTGAGTCTTCTGGTGATCCTCTCCGGTGTTTAGTTGCTTCAGAGTCCCGTGACCTTTCTTTACGGCATAGGAGACTTGGGCATATTGGATTTGACCATTTGACTCGAGTTAGCGGCCACGATCTCATTAGTGGTCTGCCAAACTCAAGATGGTCAAAGATCTTGTTTGCACTCCATGCCTAAGCGCGGCAAGATGGTTCTTGCTTCTCACCCTCAGGTCCACGATTACTATGACCGATGCACCAGGACAGCTGCTCCATATGGACACAGTTGGACCAACTCGAGTGCAGTCAGCAGGAGGGAAGTGGTATGTTCTTGTTGTGGTCGATGACTATTCGAGGTATTCTTGGGTGTTTTTCTTGGCCTCGAAGGATGAGACATTTACATATTTCCGAGGTCTTTTCAGTAGGCTTTCTGTTGAGCTTCCAGGTGCCTTACGAGCAATCCGCAGTGACAATGGCACGGAGTTCAAGAATTCCTACTTCGAGAGTTTCTATTGTGAGACAGGTGTAGAGCACCAGTTCTCTTCTCCGCACGTCCCACAGCAAAATGACGTCATGGAGAGGAAGAACCGTACCTTGGTCGAGATGACCAGGACGATGCTCGGTGAATACTCTACACCGCGGAAGTTTTGGGCTGAGGCTATAGCCACCGCGTGCCATGTTTCCAATCGAGTTTTTCTCAGGGCACACTTGCACCGCACTTCTTACGAGTTGAGATATGGGCGAAAGCCCAGTGTTTCTCATTTTCGTGTGTTTGGTTGCAAGTGCTTCATTCTGAAGTCTGGGAACCTAGATAAATTCGAGTCACGTTCTTGTGATGGGATCTTTCTAGGCTACTCGACTTCTTCACGGGCCTATAGGGTCTGGAACTGCGAGTCTAGTAAAATGGTAGAAACCTGTGAGGTGACTTTCGATGAGGCCATCAGGAATTAGGCCCGATATCTCGTGTTCTTGAGCGATCGAGACCATCTTCGTGGATAATGAGGATGATGGAGATGAGGGTTGTCTACCCGATCCAATCCCTCATCCACCCCTTGAGATGCCGTCTTCCACCGCACCTCAAGGTGATCAGCCTTTACCTTCTTCTTCTTCTGGAGCTAGTGGCTCTGTTCCTACTCCGTCAGCTCACGAGGTAGAGGCCACTTCTTCATCTCATCCTGGACCTCCTAGATATATCCAGAAAACTCATCCTTCTGAGCAGATCATTGGAGGCCTTTTTGAGCGAGTCACTCGTTCAAAATCTGGCATGTCACTTTTCTGTCTCCATTCTGCCTTTGTTGCCTCATTTGAGCCCAAGGATATTTGTCGTGCTCTCTCCGACGAGTCTTGGATCAATGCCATGCATGAGGAGTTAGAGAGCTTTGAGAGAAACAAGGTCTGGAGGCTTGTTGAGCCCCCTCGAGGTCACAATATCATTGGGATTAAGTGGGTGTTCAAGAACAAGCAGAGTGAGGATGGGGTAGTCATTCGAAACAAGGCTAGACTGGTTGCTCAGGGGTACTCCCAGGTTGAGGGTCTAGACTTGAGGAGACCTTTGCCCACAGAAGCGTCTTGAGGCCATTAGAATTCTGCTTGCCTTTGCAGCATCTAAGGGCTTTAAGCTTTACCAGATGGACGTCAAGAGTGCCTTTCTCAATGGCCTCATTGAGGAAGAAGTCTATGTCAGACAGCCTCCAGGTTTCGAGAACTCCAAATACCCTAGTCATGTCTTCAAGCTTTCCAAAGCGTTGTATGGACTTAAGCAGGCCCCTAGAGCTTGGTATGAGAGGCTTAAGTACTACCTATTGAGACATGATTTTGAGATGGGTAAAGTTGATAAAACCTTGTTCATTCGCCGGCTTGGCAATGACTTTCTGCTCGCCCAAATTTATGTCGATGACATTATCTTTGGCGGCTCTTCTCATGCTCTAGTTTCACAGTTCTCGGATGTCATGAGCACCGAGTTTGAGATGAGCATGATGGGTGAGTTGACTTTCTTTCTTGGCTTTCAGATCAAGCAGACTCGGGCAAGTACACTCGTGACCTCCTGAGACGCTTCGACATGAGTGATGGTAAGCCAGTGTCAACTCCGATGGCTTCTACAGCCGCACTTGACCCAGATGAGGACGGCGAGCCAGTTGATCAAAAGGAGTTCAGAAGTATGATTGGCTCTCTCTTGTACCTCACAGCCTCGAGACCGGACATACACTTTCCCGTGTGTCTATGTGCTCGATTTAAGGCTTCTCCTCGCGTATCTCACCGTCAGGCGGTGAAGCGCATCTTTCGGTACCTTCGAGCTATCATTGACTATGGTATCTGGTACTCTTCCTCCTCCTGTCTATCCCTTAGAGCCTTTTCGGATGCGAGACTTTCTTGGTCAGAGGATAGATAGGAAGCGCACTCGGCACTGCCGGTTCATTGGCACTTCTCTCGTTTTCGGTCTTGAGGAAGCGGTCCGGTGTTGCCTGATCCACCGCAGAGGCCAAGTATGTTCTTTGCGATCGATTCTTTGTAGCTGTACTTTGGATGGTCTCGACTCTGCGGGACTTTGGGTTAGCTATCGACCGTGTTCCGCTTTTCTGCGATAACACGTCTGCGATTAGCATTGCTAAGAACCCAGTGCAACATTCTCGGACCAAGCACATTGATATCAGATATCACTTTCTTCGAGATCATGTAGAGAAGGGTGACATCGTGCTCCAGTTTGTGGAGAGTGACCACCAGTTGGCTGATATTTTCACCAAGCTTTTGGATAGCACGAGGTTTTTAGCTCTGCGAGGAGAGCTTGGGGTGGTTTGTCCTTATGGACTGTTGTGAGGGGGAGCTTTGGGCTTTACTGCTTTATCTTATTAATTATGCTTCTGTATCCTTACTGTTGCATCGCATTTTCGGGTGCATTGGGCTTAGTCCTTCTAGCATAGGTTAGAGTGTGTCTCTTGCTGAGTGCTTAGACTTCTTGCTCTTATCTTGTGCTTTCAGGATAGCTGTTTCTTATCTCACTAGGTTGAGCTCACTCACTTCTTCTAGGTTCTAGCGAGGTTGGGCCACCCTCGGGTGAGCAGTGCGTGTTTGCTCTCTAGTGTGTGTTTTACTCGACAGCTGTTGTCCTGGAGTCATATGGGGTAGATAAAAGTTAGTCTGAGTCATTAGTTTTCTCTATCTTATCTATGCCTTAAGGAATGCCTTTCTTGATTTATTTGCCAGTTCTTTCTTTTATTGCTTTGGTTCAGGGGGAGTTCATTTGGGAACTTCTAGATCTTAATACTGACATAACTCAACTTGAACTGAAAGCTGCATCACATGTTGAGGGGGAGCTGGATTTTCTGCATTTTCATTGTAATTTAGCTACATGGAGCCCTGATTATTATCCAATCATGACATGTTTACAATGATTTATATCTTGCCACGATTTTTGCTTCATTGCTAATTTGATCATGACATTATATGTGTAGTCAAGTCTTTGCCATGATAGGTTGATTAAAATGCTCACTTTTAACCTAATTCATGTCATGTTAATATTTGAGACTAGTCAGCTTTTAGTGATCTTCTTATGATACTTGCCATGTCAAATAGGCTGAGTTGGGTCTTCAATCCATGTTGAGCGATAGATTGAGCTATATTAGCTTCTTGATGACACATAAATAAGTACAATCTGTTAAGAAGCAAAAAGACCTCTTTTGTGTGCGAAAAAAAACTGATCTCACCAATTCTCTCTCATGAGACGGCTTGCCATTGCACAAGGCATGAACTCATGGGAGTTTTGGATGACCAAGATCATCTTCTTAAGCTCTTTGCTTGAAGTGGTCGCATAAGGCTTGAGGTCTAGCACATGATCAAACAAAAATATGGTTGGAAACAATCATGTGATTTCTAAAGAAAAATTATGTTAATTGTGCTCGATTGCTAAAATTTCAAGTGTACTTAAACAAATGTATCATTCTTGAACTAGTAGCACTCTAATTGACTCAACACTAGCTTCTCGGTTCCATTTAGCTTATTGACATGGCCTGCATCATTTGTGGATACCTTTAGCTAGACTAAAATCATATTTGACTTAACTTGCTAAGTACTTCAACTAAAATTCAGATTATACCTTATTTGGCTTAGCTTCTCTTTACATATATAGTCATGATCTTGATAGCATATTTGTATGTTATGGCTTGGTGTAATACATTTTGGTCATTTTGGATAATTCTCATGGCTCTGCATACTTTGAATAATCAAATCAGTCATTCCATCCATCATTATGACTTATTCTCTCTCTTGCATACTTGATGTGTTTATTGCCAAAAGGGGGAGAATAGATTGGAGAAAAAGAAAATTTTTCAAATTCTGGGATCTTACTAGAGCTTTGGAGATCAATTTGCTCTTTATTTTATTACTCTAGTGTCCTTTCTGTCGACATGGTCAGTAGACCATGTATTTCATTTTCTCTCTTTGGACCATGTCGGCTCCTACAAACTCAACTTCATATTTTTCGGTGTTTGTTAATATACTTATCAAGGGGGAGATTGAGAGATCATGTGAAGATGATCCCATGTTTGTGATGAGTATAACAATTATCGGTTTAACTATTATCCTTACAACAGAAATTATCATTTTATGTAACATAGCAATGCAATAAATTTTAAAATAATTAAAAACCTTTCACAAACATAGGTTCAAGATGTTCAAAGGAGACTTGCCTTCGTGTGCGATTTCTTGATTCTCTTGCTGCAGGTCGACAAAGTTTTCGACGACGTCGGATTCTACGCGCGGAAAAAGACAAAGCAACAAAGCAAATAAATACACATAAATTTAAATAAAATTCAAAAATTGAAAAAGAGTGTATATTTGAGTATTTCATGATTTTAGAAAATTTAAAAATTTGATCGGGTCAAATCGGAGTTAGGATGAGAAAGTTATGGCCTCGGGAAGATTTAAATCAAAGGGAAAAAGAAAACTACGAGTTCGACCTCGGGCGATACGACAACGTTAGGCTGTACGACCACGGCGGAGGTTACGACCACGTAGACTTTTACGACCACAGAAATAGTTACGACTACGTAGTCTTTTACGACCACGGCAAAAGCTACGACCACGTTGGAAACGGTCGTGGCTTCGACCACGTTGAAAATGGTCGTGGCTTAGACCACTTTGAAAATGGTCATGGCTTCGACCACGTTTAGAGTTTTCGACTGCGACAGTGGATTTACGATCACAGCCTTGGGCATCTACGACTACCGATCACGTTGACATGTGGCTGCTTTCGACTACGGGGAATCTTACGGCTACAGAAGGTTTCGACTACGGGAGATAATTACGACTACGGTAGGATTGTGACACGTGGGAGGCTTTCGACTACGGAGTAGTCTTTCGACTACGGAGTAGTCTTTCGACTACGGGGACAGATATGATTACCGAGAGAGGCTACGACTACGGGAGCTTCGACTACGGAAGGACAGATACGACTATGGGATAGTCTCCGACCACGGCTATTGTGGAGGTCTCGATCACGGCAGAAGGCTACGACCGATCGGCGATCGGCGACAGCAGTGCCGGCGAGGGCACCAACGGAAAGAGGAAGCAAGGGATCTCGTGGAGGTGAGGCGGTTCCGAGAGCGGCGGAAAGTGGTTGGCAACGCGGGGGCGGTGTGGTTTGGGTCTCCGTGACAGCGATCCGGCGGCGGAGGCGATCCGGTGGTGGTGAAGGTGGGGTCGGCGGGCGGCGGGGCCGTGTCGGTGGCAATTGCTCGCCGGAGCCCGAGGCGGCGGTGGGCGGGGTGCAGCAGCGAGGGGAGCTCGGGTGGCGAAGGGAAGAATTGAGGTGGAGGTGGTGTAGGGAGGAACGGGGTGCGGTAGGGGTTTAAATAGGGCGGAGGGGGAGGCGGCGCGGATTTGTCGTCGGAGTGGGGGAGTGGGCGGCGGAGGTTACTGGTGGTTGGGGAAAAGTGGGCGCGGGGAGAGAGGGAGTGGGCGCGGGAGTGCGGGCGGTTAGGGAAAGTGCCAGCGCATGCGGAAGAGGCGGAGGCGGTTGCGGGCGGCGGCGAGGTGGAAGGAGGCGGGGAGGAGGCGGGCTGGCAGGCGGGCCCAAGGTCGGTGGAAGAGAGAGAGAGAGAGAGAGAGAGACGCGGGCGGTGGAGATGAGCCGTAGCGGAGACGTGGCCGAATCTGGGCCGGCCACGTGTCGGGCGCAGGAGAGGGGTAAGCGGGATGGCGGCGGTGACGCGGGCTGATCCCGGCCGTCCACGTGGCGGCCGAAGAGGGAAGGAGAGGGAAAATATTTTCCAAAAATGATTTTTATTATTCAGAAAATTGTAGATTCTTTATTAAGCCTTAGAAAAATATGAAATTACTTCCAAAACTTCTAGAAAAATTCACAGAAGTTTCTAGATATGTTTTGGACTTAATAAAATTATTTCCAACTAAATTTGGCTATATAATTTTACATAAAATACTTTTTAATTTCCAAAATACATTTTCATAGTCCCGAAAACTCAGAAAACCAAATAATTAATTTGAAATAGGATTTTTACAGAAAATCAAAATATGATTTTATTTAATAATACTTTTAAGTTTTTACTTTAAATTACTTTTGAAATCTAGCTTTCTTAAAAACAGAAATATCAGGGCAAACAAAATTCAAATTTCACAAAAACAAAACTCTTATTTTTATTTTGAACTAAATTAATTTAATTTTAATATTTTAATTTTTTTATTCAAAATTTTGAAATAAACAGCTTGGCTGTTACAAACTACCCCCTTAGAAAGAATCTCGTCCCCGAGATTCGGATGGACTAGGAGAAAGAAAGGAGGGGGAAATGCTGGTCTTGTTTCCTCAGTTTTCTCAAGCTTCTTTCTTTGAACCAAATTGAAAATTACCAAGCATAGTTACTAGCTTCGGGGCACCTTTTGTGGTGATGTGATTAACTCGTCCTCTTCCTTGTGATTGCGGAGTTCTTGGAGTTTTTCCTGCAGTCGTAGATACTCCTCGTCCTTGTCCTACAACTGGAGCTTGTGCTGGTGTATTTCCCAAGTTGAAAGGAATTGCAGTGTTAGCCTGAGGCTTCTGTGGGCAATTACTAGCATAATGTCCCATCTCATGACATCGAAAACATTGCACTCCTGCTGGCGATGTGTTGCTTTTACGAGGTTGGACTCTATTATAGATGTGGGGTTCTTGCATCTCGAGCGAGGCACGATCTTGGAGTTCTTGGTGCATCTGTTCTTCTGGAGCTTTGTTGAACTGAGGTGGATTCATTCGGGATCTTGAACTGCTTGCATTATACTGTGTCTGAAAAACTATTTTTCTCTTACGAGATTCATGTAATTGATACTGAGCATCTTCTTGCACAAGGGCCTTATTTACCATATGCTGAAAAGTTGGATAATCATTGGACACCAGTTGCACTTTGAGGTTGGGATCAAGTCCCTGCATGAATCGCCAAATTTTGTTGCATCTGTTGCAACATCTTACAGTGCATACACGCTAGCTGGGTAAACTTATTCGAGATATTCAACTGCCGAGGTTTCCTTCTGCAGACTTGTAAAATTCCATCTTCTTCATTTCCATTATTCCGTAGGAATATGTGCGGTCTTGAATGCTTCTTCAAATTCAGCCCAAGTAATAGCTTGCACATTTTGATGGGCGACAATAATTTTCCCACCAATTAGCTGCAATCCCTTTTAACTGGTGGGTGGCGTACAATACCTTTTCATTCCCATTGCACTGAGCCAAAGTTAATTTTCTTTCCACATCCTTAATCCAGTCATCAGCCTCCATTGGATCTACTGATCCGCTAAAGGTTGGTGGACGAGTTCTCATAAATTCTCCTTGCTTGGACTGCAGTGCAGGCATTGGGGCTGTGAAATTTGGTGGACTTGATTCGAGCAAGAGCTTGCGAGTTGCGGTTGCATAGCCATCATTTGCTCCAAGTTAGGGGCTTGAGCAGGAAGTGGTGGAATTGGTTCATTGGTTTCTGGTTGAACATTGGCACCACTACTGCTTCTTGCGTTGTTTCTTGTGTTCACCATCCGAAGAGGTAACCGGTTTAGGAAAGATAAGAGGAAGTAGCATAGGTAAGAGATTGGGGAAAACCTAACAACAACTTGGTGAAACTTAGATTGAAATTAAAATAGTTTTTAAGGATGACTGTACTACAAGTATACAAAGACTTGGTACAGTGCATCTAGCACACAAACAAGTAATATATAATCGTTCTAAATTCGTAGGACTTTACTATGGTACTACAACTAAAGAACTACTCATCGTTCCTTCATGATGATGCGCTTCTCCAGATGCTTCTCAGACGCATCCTTATTGAGCCATCTATAGAAATTATAGAGGGAAGAGGATACAGTTACCATTCGAAAAGGTAATTAAACAGATAGAGAAGGAAGAATGCCATGACGAAGGTAAGAATAGAAAAGATGAGGATAGCTCTATATAAAAATTTTATTTTATAAAATAAATTTTTTTTAGCTCTTCGACTAACGACCATTCTAAACTAGGTCACGTCCTACAGTCAACATTGGCTCTGATACCATCTCTGTCGGGACCCCAGATTACCAAATCCGGATCCTCTGTGTATTACAGCACTAGTCCCAGATCAAAGCTAGTGCACACAGTTAAACAGTGATGATTACATTGCCAAAGACGAATATTACAATATTAAAGAGAGTACTGACCAAAGGTCTTACATCACAAACGAGTTTTCTAGACTTCACAAATAAACACAAACACAGCGGAAGCAATTTAAACATTGATGAAATCCCATCAATACGCCACAGGCAATTGACTGGGGAGCGCGACCTAAACGTCTGGAAATCCTTCATCAAATCCACCCGCAGAGTAGTCGTAGTCTCCTTCTTGAGCTTCATACTCCTCTGAGATATATTTTAGGTGTAGCATGTGAGTACATAAAGTACTCATAAGTCTTGGGAAAATGCATTAGATGCAAGACTTAACAATGGAGGTTATATGGCTCTTTTGCACAAAGCAACATTTTATTTCCAATACCAATAACTATTTTTGAAGGCGATAGTTTAACTATATTATTTACTCAAACTAAAATCATTAAGCATTTTTAATCGTAACGATTTCACCACCAAGTTTGATACTACGGGTTACAACCACCCACACTGATTCCAACCACCAGGGCAAATTCCCCGAGAGTTTCATCCACTCTCGGATTCCCAAAACTTTGTTTTAAACCAAAAATAAAGATCTACCATGTGAAAGCATTCCTTGCCCGCCCTTGACCGTGGGCACGGCTATTCGAATAGTTTTACACTCTGCAGAGGTTGTACACTTTACCCACAAGAGACAAGTTATCTTAATAGCCAACATGCTTCCTTAGGCATGAGACCCAGATAATTCATCACAAAGCCTTTACCTTACTCTAATCTAGCTAGACACCACCCGCTAAGGTTTCACCGCTAGAGGGTTAAATCCTACCACCGAAGCCCCTCTTGCGCCATATGAGTACAATAACCCTGTCCCTCACTGTGAATAACCAGTAACCCTGGCACCCAGTTTCCACTGGTGGTACCTAAACTAGTCTATCATAAGTTAATCAGCTAAGTCGTACCCATATAGACATGTGGTTGTACGGTAGTGCTCAGACTGGACAAACACAAGCGTCGGTCCTTAATTGACTAAACAGCACCAATCCAATCTTACCATCCACCCAAGTCTAAAATAGTTTTCACCAACTTAACAACAACATCAACTTTGGTTGCTACTCAATGAAATCATTCAAATCCATTTTTCTACCCGAAGGTTAATCTGAACGACTAGCTTGTCTAAGCATTCACTACCGTTCTAAAAGTTAACAACTCATAATATTCTCAATAATGAGACAAAGGAATTCTATGGTGACAAAGGTACAAGGTTATCAATATCAAATGAGGGTATAACAATTATCGGTTTAACTATTATCCTTACAACAGAAATTATCATTTTATGTAACATAGCAATGCAATAAATTTTAAAATAATTAAAAACCTTTCACAAACATAGGTTCGAGGTGTTCAAAGGAGACTTGCCTTCGTGTGCGATTTCTTGATTCTCTTGCTGCAGGTCGACAAAGTTTTCGACGACGTCGGATTCTACGCGCGGAAAAAGACAAAGCAACAAAGCAAATAAATACACATAAATTTAAATAAATTTAAAAAATTGAAAAAGAGTGTATATTTGAGTATTTCATGATTTTAGAAAAATTTAGAAATTTGAACGGGTCAAATCGGAGTTAGGATGAGAAAGTTATGGCCTCGGAAAGATTTAAATCAAAGGGAAAAAGAAAACTACGAGTTCGACCACGGGCGATACGACCACGTTAGGCTGTACGACCACGGCGGAGGTTACGACCACGTAGACTTTTACGACCACGGCAAAAGTTACGACTACATAGTCCTTTACGACCACGGCAAAAGCTACGACCACGTTGGAAACGGTCGTGGCTTCGACCACGTTGAAAATGGTCGTGGCTTAGACCACTTTGAAAATGGTCGTGGTTTCGACCACGTTTAGAGTTTTCGACTGCGACAGTGGATTTACGATCACAGCCTTGGGCATCTACGACTACCGATCACGTTGACATGTGGCTGCTTTCGACTACGGGGAATCTTACGGCTACAGAAGGTTTCGACTACAGGAGACAATTACGACTATGGTAGGATTGTGACACGTTGGAGGCTTTCGACTACGGGGACAGATACGATTACCGAGAGAGGCTACGACTACGGGAGCTTCGACTACGGAAGGACAGATACGACTATGGGATAGTCTCCGACCACGGCTACTGTGGAGGTCTCGATCACGGCAGAAGGCTACGACCGGTCGGCGATCGGCGGCACGGCTGCCGGCGGCGAGGGCACCAACGGAAAGAGGGAAGCAAGGGGATCTCGTGGAGGTGAGGGGCGGTTACCGAGAGCGGCCGGAAAGTGGTCGGCAACGGCGAGGGGCGGCGGTGGTTTCGGGTCTCCCGGCGCGACGGCGATCCGGCGGCGGCGAGGCTCGGCCGAGGGGTCGGGAAGCTTCGCACGGTCGCGGTGGTGGTGAAGGTGGGGTCGGCGAGGCGAGGCGGGGCCCGTGTCGGTGGCAATTGCTCGCGGGCCCCGAGGCGGCGGTGGAGGCGGGGTGCAGCGGAGGGAGCTCGGGTGGCGAAGGGAAGAATTGAGGTGGAGGGTGGTGTAGGGAGGAACAGGGTGCCGGTAGGGGTTTAAATAGGGGCGGAGGGGAGCGGGCGGCGCGGATTTGTCGTCGGAGTGGGGGTGTGGGGCGGCAGTTACAGGCGGTTGGGGAAAAGTGGGCGCGGGAGAGAGGGGAGTGGGCGCGGGAGTGCGGGCGGTTAGGGAAAGTGCCAGCGCATGCGGGAAGAGGGGGGAGGACCGGGAAGGGCGGAGAGGCGGTTGCGGGCAGCGGCGGCGCGAGGTGGAAGGAAGCGCGGGGAGGGAGACGGGCCTGACAGCGGGCCCGGGCGGTCAGTGGAAGAGAGAGAGAAAGGAGAGAGAGAGAGACGCGGGCGGTGGAGATGAGCCGTAGCGGAGACGTGGCCGAATCTGGGCCGGCCACGTGTCGGGCGCGGGAGAGGGGTAAGCGGGATGGCGGTGGTGACGCGGTCGATCCGGCCATCACGTGGCCGGAGAGGAAGGAGAGGGAAAATATTTTTCGAAAATGATTTTTATTATTCAGAAAATTATAGATTCTTTATTAAGCCTTAGAAAAATATGAAATTACTTCCAAAACTTCTAGAAAAATTCACAGAAGTTTCTAGATATGTTTTGGACTTAATAAAATTATTTCCAACTAAATTTGGCTATATAATTTTACATTAAAATACTTTTTAATTTCCAAAATACATTTTCAAACTCTCGAAAACTCAGAAAACCAAATGAAAACCAAATAATTAATTTGAAATTGGATTTTTACAGAAAATCAAAATATGATTGTATTTAATAATATTTTTAAGTTTTTACTTTAAATTACTTTTGAAATCTAGCTTTCTTAAAAACAGAAAAATCAGGGCAAACAAAATTCAAATTTCACACAAACAAAACACTTATTTTTATTTTGAACTAAATTAATTTAATTTTAATTTTTTAATTTTTTTATTCAAAATTTTGAAATAAACAACTTGGCTGTTACAAAGGGCACAGGGACATGCTATGCCAAGAGAATGTAGGCGAGTCAGAGGTTTGGATTACGAGACAACATAATCATCAGTTCAACGAATGGTTGAAGGTGCGATTGACTAGATTACGAGACAACACAACCGTCAGTTCAACGAATGGTTGAAGGTGCGATTGACTAAGAGGTCGCTAAGTGAAACACTATAATGGTTGGTAAAATGTCCAAAATTTACAATTGTGACATGGCAAGGATACGATATTAATGGCTACACATTTTATACAACAGATCAGGATAGAAAGAGCACAGTGCAGAACTCAGGTGTCCGTATAGATGTCTTTGATATGCACGTCAGTACCACTGGCCCAAGCTCATACTACAGGCTTGTAGAGGAGATTTGAGAGCTTGACTATGTAATTTTCAAGATTCCTCTAATTCAGTGCCGTTGGTAATGGATTGTGTGTAGGCTAAGCAGAAAACAAAACTTTTCTACCGCGCACACAAGGACATCATGCTTAAGGAGGGATCATGGATCGTTACCACTAGGCGCCAGTCAGCAATGAAGAAGAGTTGGAGAAGCCGATCCAACAACGCGTCGAGGTAGTAGTAGAAGTAGCCGATCGTCCCGAACCGATCGTCTCCTCCACGCGATCAACCACACCACGAGCGGATCCAATCAGAGGTTGTTGATGCCGATCAACGCCGCAACGAGCGCGCCTCCACCGGTATCCACACGTCCGGCCGGGGCGCCGATCGCGAGTGTACCAGCACTCGCGAGTGACTAGGGTTTGGCTCTGGAGGTGGCGGCTAGAGTTTAGCTCGGGATTATCAGATGCGTTCTCTTCAGCCCCTCGCCTCCATATATATAGACCTCCTCACTTGGGCCTCGTGGACCGAGGCCCAATAGGAGTCTATCCGGATCTCTATCCGAATTGAGCCCACATCCGAATCACATTCGAATTAGTGTTCCAACCCGTTAAGTGTGCGACCACAGCAGGTTCACGTATACTTGGTCGCGACCGAAACACCTTCCGGTCACCACGTTAATAGCGGCCTCTAGTAAGACATATTAACCCCAAAGTATACGTAAAGATCATATCAATTTGAACTCGTAATGTTCTCATGTACTAATCCCTTTGCCTCACGATATAGATTAAGCTCAAGGCGAGACTGTGTCATCCTCTTAATAGCTCAATCACTCTCTCGATTCCGTGATGGATTATAAACTCGTGATTGACTACTCAATCACCTTGGCATGGCCATGCACTTTCATAATCCATTACATCGAGGGGCCGAGATATCTCTCCCATAAGGAGGGCAAATTCTATCTTGATCATTCACATCCCACTACATGTTTCATGGCAAACCCAAAGACTACTTTTATGACTACCCGATTCACGGAGTAGTGTTTAGTAGTCCCAAAATAAGCTATTACGCATCTTGGGAACCATGATGATCTCAAGTCTAGGGATTCCACATAAACACTACTTGAGACCAACTGATGACACATGGAATCTCTGCAGTGTCTCATGGCGGGTCTATCCAACATATGTTCACTAACACATGTCCATATTATTGATTTGGTATCTCCATACCATGATCCATGAGACATGATCATCAATCAATACATATGCTGATCTTTGAATCATATTTGTTCCTCATATGAAATATAATCATGGATCATTTAGAAATAGCAATATTTTGGCATTAAGAGTCTCATGAATAAGTCACATACTCATTGATCAATAATGATAATGTCTATTTCAAGGAACAAAGAAATGTATCATAAACATAGTATGTGATATATTCAACATCTCCATGTTGCCTCTAGGGCATATCACCAACAGTTGGGTCCAACTCCCACAGGGTGTAAAGGTCGACAAGTACGACGTCACTACCATGGACCTCGAATGTGTAGGATACGAAGGCAAACCATTCATACTCATGAGGCAAGTTGTTCAAGTATTTTATATAACCGACCTGGCAAATAAGAAGCGTCATGTAGTTCTTCATGGAAAAAGAAGGATTGTCGGAGTTGAGAATGTCGTGGATGAAGAAGAGTACAATCAATTTGATAAGTTGTCTCCATTTAGAGACGACATCAGGCTCGAGGAAGAACAAGACGATGAAGCAAGCTATATGCGTGTCGATCATCGTGAAGGGCTTTATTTAAAAGAAAATAGCCAAGTGTAATAAGTGATCCCACACAGCCAGCACCTATTTGAAAATTGTTGCAATGTAATCATAATTAGGAAACTCGGCATGTAATTATGGGACTATATTCCATTGTAATTGTAATTGTTTCAGTAACTAAGAAATATTTATATTTATGATTATGCTTACGTTTTTCATATTGCATGGCCAACATGCATTTCTTGCGGCTAGATGAAGAATAGGGAACTATCACAGGCGATTTATCAGATAGTTTCCCTATAAATATACCTCAAGGATATGTTCTGCTCATAGAGTCCTCACTCACGCACTTTGTCTCCGCTGCCCCTACTAGGTTTTGCTAGATCTGACTGTTCACTTGCGCGCGACGCCGCCTCTCCCTCTCGTCGCAGTCCGTCTCTCTCTCCTAACTCCGACCGCCTCTCCCTCCCGACGCCGGCCGCCTCTCCCTTCCGACGCCGGCCACCTCTCCTCCCTACCGTACGAAACCCAAATCCCACAGTGGGTTTGGATATTAACTCGATGATGATACTGGTCTAATACTTCATGATATATAGTATTTCATGATATATGCTTCACTTATTAGTTACAAGATCTAATCTCAATAGTTGGATAATTTGTTTTGTGATCTTTAGTACTTCATGGTATATGCTTCACTTATTAGCTACAAGATCTAATACTAAAGTTGGATGTTCAAGCTTGAGCTCTAAATTGTAACTATTACTGTCAATTGTCAATCGTGTTGTCTGTCTCAATAGTTGGCTAATTTGTTTTGTGATCTTCAGTAGTTGGCTAATTTGTTTTATGACATTTAGTACTTTATGATATATGCTTCACTTGTTAGCTACAAGATCTAATACTAAAATTGGATATTCAAGCTTGGGCTCTAAATTGTTACTATTACTGTCATTTGTCAATTTTGTGGTCTGTCTCAATAGTTGACTAATTTGTTTTGTTATCTTCAGTAGTTGGCTAATTTATTTTATGACCTTTAGTACTTCATGATATATGCTTCACTTGTTAGCTACAAGATCTATTTGGAATGTCTGTTATGTTCCAAAGGGACCTTGTAGCAATAATATATGCCACATAGACCTTCAAAGGGCATGAAACAAGTTACACACTCCAGTGTGTCAGGTCAATGAACTTGAGACACTGGTGTGTGTAATTTGATTCATAGAACTTTATTTTATGATCTTTAGTATTTCATAATATATACTTCATTTGTTAGCTACAAAATCTATTTGAAATGGCATGCTACTGTTCCAAAGGGACCTTGTAGCAATAATATATGCCACATATACTTTCAAAGGGCATGAAGCAAGTTACACACTCTAGTGTGTCAGGTTCAATGAACTTGAGATACTGGTGTGTGTAATTTGATTCATAGAACTTTGTTTAATGATCTTTAGTACTTCATGATATATGCTTCACTTGTTAGCTACAATATTTATTTAGAATGGCATGTTACTGTTCCAAAGGGAACTTGAGACACTGGTATGTGTAATTCGATTCATAGAACTTAATTTGTTTACGCTCATAACTCACTGTAGTTAGTTTTTTTCTTATAAGAGAGATGTCGTCCACACAATCATCGTCGTCGTCATCTAGGTCTCTGATGTGCATCATATTTGCAGTATATTTTATGACAATATCATGTTGCTAATTGCTCATATTAGCCATAAATTCATTAATTATACACAATTTGCCCTCCTTTTGGACAATTTACAGTGTTTTGCAATTGCTTTGCAGGTCAGCGCGAACTAGGCGCAAAATATACAGAAACACCAGAACTGAGAGGAGTTAGGGTTGCAAATTTACAAAACGTGAAGGGGCAAAATGCAAATGTAATACCCCGGAAATTGTTTAATTAATTGTTTAATTAATAGAGAGAGGGTCTTTTGTGAAATAATTAAATTTATAAGAGTTTTGAGGGGTTTTATGAAAATTTAAGACAACACGGGCCTAGGCCTTGGCCGGTGGGTTTTCTTGGCCCAAGAGGGAGGGAGGCCACTTAAAACCCTAGGCAGCCCCCACCCCTGCGCCTCCACCCTGCGCCTCCACCCCAGCAGCCGCCGCCCGTGCTGCCCGACGTCTTCTTCCGGTGCGCCGTCGTCGTCTTCATCGTCGTCGTCTCCTCCCCGGTGCGCCGTCGCCGACGTTCGTCGCTGTACTGCGTGGATCCGGAGGAAGAGAGGAGGAGATCGCGGGCGTGTTCGTCGCCGTGTTCGTCGTGTTTGTCGACGTGTTCGTCGTCGTGTCGTCAAGGGTAATCCACAGTAGTCTCTAGATTGGTTTTAATCGAGTTAGATTCGTCGGTTTTTGGGCTGCTGGGATAGTAGTTGTTTCTCGGCGGTTTTGATCTAGTTTCGTCGGGATTCAGGTCTGGACCCCTTCTAGAAAGTTGTAGAGGTTTGATTATCTTTCCGGTAGTACAAGAACACATTATTGGATCTGTAGCAAAAGTTATGAATTTTCTAGTGCGACTGTTCTGCAGATCGGGTAGTTCTGGACAGAGTTTAGTAGATCGGTTTATGCGACGGAAATAGTGGCGATTCAGGAGTCCTTCAAATTGGGAAAGTTGTAGATAAGTTTCTTAGCTTTCAATAGAGGTAAAGAAGTCCGGATTCCGAGTTTCTGGGTGAAAGTTATGACTGTTTTAGTGCGCTGTCCAGAGAGTCCGACGTGAATATTGATGCTTTAGAAAAGGGATTGGATCGGCTAGTTAATGGCAGAATCAGAAAGTCTCCCCAACTAAGTTTTTGTAGATAATTTAATTATCTTTCCAGAGAGTCCAAGAACGCTTAATTTGGAGTTACGTACTGAAAGTTATGATTTTTGGAAGTCGGCTGTTTGTGGTTGGGCAGATTTGGCCGAGGGGAGTTGGGGATTTAATTGAGATAAATTGTTGGGTTAATTGGGGTTGCTGTTATTTCATATCTAGAAACCCGCTACTGTCATGTTGGTAATTCATATGTAATATGTTTAACTTGAGAGTTAATGTTCATGCTTGCATTTGTTACAGTTATACTTGCTGAGTCATTGGACTCACTCTTGCTGTTGTTGTTTTGTTGTTGTTGTTTGTTTATTTTAGGTAGCTTCACGAGGTCAGCATGCATGGGAATAAAGAGGGATTAGTATTGTTGCACTTGCACGAAATATTCACCATGGAGAAGATAGAGAACTCTAATTATTATTTGTTGATTAGTTCAAGTGGTATTTGATTATGACCTTCAGATTAAGATGTAATAATGGATTAGAACTTCTTTATATTGCTTCCGTGCTTTACTTAAGTTTTATAGATGTTTCTGCTTAGTAGCCAAATTACTTTGCTTGCGGTTATTCATACCTTTTGATAATATTGTTAGAACTTCATTTTATCAATAAACAAAGGAGGCTCTGCGAAATTTTATAGAATGCCTTAGCATAGTTTTATTATGTTGTTAGTTTGGTAGCATTTCGGGCCATTGTTTGGTGGGGTGTTCTGATTGGTATCGAGCGGGCTTTAGGTCCGTGGTAATTAAATTATTAAATTGACACCTTGGTGCAGTGAGGATGGGATGGGTCAAGCATTGCATTTATGCTTTTGACATGTTGTATTGATGATTTACATTATGAGATAATCTTGTATGCTTATTGATAATCTTGTATGATTATGATTTGCTCCTATGACTGTTATGAGTGGGAATAGTCAATGAGATGATGTAGATGTTGTGATGTGCTACCTTGGCATTGCCAGATTTACCTTTGGGTGTAGTATAAGGATTAGCAATGTAGTTACCTCGGGTAACTTAATTGTAGGTGTTATGGTGAGTTTCTTAGAAAAGTTATTAATATCCTCAAGTTGATTCCAGCTAATTCTTGGTGATTGCGTTAATGAATTTCTTTTGAGATTGTGGTTCTTGCAGTTGAGGGTATGCAATTGGTCTCTACTGTTCCTTGAAACAGCTTATGGTTTCTTTCCGGACTCTTGAGATACTTTGCTACCGTGCTTATTGTTGATTTGTAAGGTTAGTTCCTTCGTGGGAGTTTGTCTGTTGCGAATCATGGCTCATTGGTTCGCTTGGTGTTTTATTTTTTAGTGCAAATTTTGAAGTTGCAAAACTCGGTGTTATGTGAAAGTTTTGGATCTATGTATTCCTTTATCTCGGCGTTGAAGTTATTGTTCCTCTTTTTTTGAAAGAGTGTTAAAATCCATTATGATTGTTTTGCTATGCTTAAGTGGAAGGTGGTAATCATATAAACTAATTCATAAGGTTTGAATTATTAAGTTGATATGATAGCGTAGTGTATAATTAATTTCTTTTACTAGTATCCTTGGAAGTGTAGTGGTTTAATTTGATATTGCCTTGTAATAGTTTTGAGAAGAACTACGATTAAGAAGTTGTCTATTCATGACAAGAACTCATGGAGTTATTGAGGAGTGTGCAAAAGAATTAGAATGATTATTATGATTATTGAATTTCTATCATGTTGGACAAATTGAATTATCTTTGTCTTTAGTAATTAATCCGACCGTTTGGAATAATTAAGTAAGGAGGTGTTAGAATATTACCTTGGTAATATTGACCCTTAACATGTCTTTTATTTAGATGCTTTATGAGCATGCACAATTCTTGGTTTCATCTATCTTTTACAATGCTAAATTGTTGAAATACGTATAAAGGAATAGATGAAGGTTGATGCATTGACTTGTAGAAACTTGTCTTCTGTTGGTATCATTGAAGTTTAAAGTCATTTCCATTCTAATTTCGAATGTAAGGTAGGATACAAATTCTATGCTCATGAATGTCTTATAATTGTAAAATGGAGTTAGGATCATGAATGTTGTTATGACCGAATAATAATCAATTATTGCCAATAGTGAATAGAGTACAATCAATTGGTGCTAAGTTAGAGTTGAGCACCAATAAAGAATGGAATATATGAAATCTAGTAAGAAATTTATACTAGCATGATTTCGAGATTATCTTGTTCTAGTATCATCTTGTTTAAGAGCTTTGTTCTATTTATGTGGCTTATGCACTAGGTTCTCCTAGATCAAGTAGTTGCAACCTTACTTAGATATTAGAAACATGATGCAATGATTTCTTATGTTTCTTTTGGAAAAGTTTATGAAGGAGTTGAGGATATGATGATGCTTGTTAAGAATGTATTATTCGATGTTAGTATGTTGGTCCATTTGTGGTTATGATGGTAATGTTGAAGGTTCATTAAATAGAAGAATTTGAATAAATTCCTTGGTACTATTTAAATCAAAAGTTTTGATAGTGTGTATGCGATCTTTGATCTCATGATTTATGTGGTGCTGAAATTGTTTTAAGCAAAGTGTCGTGTTGAGGATTTTAATTAGTTCTTAAAGAATTAATGTGTTGTGGTCTTCAACTCTTCTTTTGTTGGAATTGTTAAGGTGATACCGTATTCAAAGAAGGTTGTTCTCTTTGTTAAAAGGAAAAGTTTGATAAAAGTTTTGAAGGTTGAAGTCAAGTTGTGCAATCTTTGTGAAGTGTGTTTGACTTCTTATTTTATTTGCTTAAGAGTTTCGGAGCTCAAATGACAATATTGTATTCGTATTGGTTGAGATTTGATGTTTTCGTCTCGAGGAGGCATGCGCCTTCACCGTGGTCTTATCCTTTGTTGTCCAAGATCTTTGTTTTCTTGGTTTTGTGTTTATTGCAGATGGACCTTGTGCTGAAATTTTCTTCTTTGCTTCTCCAAGAAAGGGTA
Organism: Bonia amplexicaulis; assembly: GCA_036346245.1. Lineage (NCBI taxonomy): Eukaryota > Viridiplantae > Streptophyta > Magnoliopsida > Poales > Poaceae > Bonia > Bonia amplexicaulis. The sequence continues at coordinate 13,834,065 of CM070764.1, forward strand.
CGCAGTTTGGGTTGCAAAACCTTTAAGATGTGTATGGCAACTGGTTGGTGTGGTTTTGTGATTAGTCGGGTGAGATTGTGGGTATCAAGATACTTGAGATTCTTGGAGTGATAAATTGTTCGTTGAATAATTCTCGATGAGGATTTGATTTGAAGAAGATGTTGTCCTTGGGGCTAAATAGTTTTATTGTTGCAACTAGAAGAACCTAGCTGTGGTTCATGAGTGTTACGTTCATTTTGCTGGAACGTTGGAATTATTGAAAGTATGGGAATCTTGATCAATTTTATTGGAGCATCATGATGGGGTACTTTGCAAGGATTATTAGAATGATTATGATGGTGTAGTTAATGAGTTTATAATTGTGAAGAAGCCCAACCGTTGTGGAAATTATTGGGATAGTAAGGATTGTTGAATTTTGCCATGTATAACTTAGCTCGTTGAGTAACCCTCTAGGAGTTAGAATCTTTCTCAGATAATCAAGTTGAGAATATGTTTCATATGGTTGTTAATGATTGAGTATGGTTGATTGTGGAAATTTTAGTCACTGAATTTAAGAGTCTTTGTATTAAATATATCGAAGCATATGTATAGAAGCCTTAGAGATGGGAAATTTTGGTTGGTGATCTATGCTAGAACCTTGGAGGCTAATGTTATTGCGTGAGAATAGTGGAAGGAGTGGATTCTGAATATTATGATGTTTCTTGATAGTATCCTTTGGATGTAGTAAATGGGTATGTGAGCCGAGAAATTCATGTTGATTGTCCTTAAGATTTGTGGTGAAGTGTTGGTGGGTGAAAAATAACGATGAGGTGCATTGGAAATTATTCGTTAAAGTAACATGTGGGAAGAGGAGTTGACTAGAGTATGTTATTATGAGAATAGTAGAGTCCCTCTACAAAAGTGTGTTGGATGCACTCGGTTTGAACATAGAGTTGATGTTGCCAATTTAAGAGAATTGAGCTAGTATGGTATGGGATAATTTGGAACCTCGTGATTCAAGAGGAAGTTTAATAAAAAAATCGGTAGTAAAATGCTCCCGATTCTTGTTTGAGCTACGTGATGAGAGAAAAGTCTTTTGTGGTTTGAGTTGACTTTTGTTGGCTTGTGTGGTTTTCGGTTTAGGAAAAAAAATAGACGGTTTGACATTTGAGTGATTCCCTTTGGCGTATGTGTTGTTTGTTTGCAAACCACCTACTTGGAAGGTGGAGAGGTTCTTATGTTGAATCCTCGATTTTCTTTATGATTTGACCCTTTGGTGGGGAGTGGGTGATGCGTGATTGCAATAAGAATCCCTTATTTTCGGTTGTATTACGTGTGTGAAAGAGTGGGTTTACCTTGACCCTGTGGTGTGCCCGTGTTTAAGGGGTGCTCATTGCTAAGGTAAAGAGATCGATTGAGAATGGAAACATGAGATATATGTGTTTGTCAGATTGTGTGGGTTGGTACTAAAGGGAATGATAACCCGATGTGTATTTAATCGCTTTTGTTAATTGCGAAGTTTTAGGGTTTGTGTATCACTAGGACTACCTTGGGTTCTAGTGTGGGATACACAGCGCTTTGTATGACTTCGGTATCGAGGAGAACTTGAAAGATCCATAGCGTGGGCTTCATTAAAACCGTTGACCAACGAGTAAGACCACCACCATTCAAGAATTAAAGCTACACAATTCAAGTGTTGTAGGGGCGTAAGTTCAACGAGTAGCCTTGGTGAGTCGAGAATCATTGGTGCCCGAGAGCGGTGAAAAGTTATGCGAGATGTAAGGAGTAAGGATCGGGAGGTTGGCAAACCACTTGGATCTTCAAGAACCTATGTGCGAGGTGCAAGCAATTAGAAAAAAAATTTAGTATGTAAAAGCGCTTTGGTCGCAAAGAGTCGAGAGAGAAGCAACTTGGGAGTTGGAGTCTCGCATGCTGCGGCGATGCCGGCGTTGTTCACGTCGGGTGCTAGATAATTGCTAGTTGGTTGTTTTGTTTTATGTTGAGGTTGCGGTTAGAATTGGGTTGAATTCATTTAAGGGGTAGAATGTAATACCGGAAATTGTTTAATTAATTGTTTAATTAATAGAGAGGGACTTTGTGAAATAATTAAATTTATAAGAGTTTTGAGGGTTTTATGAAAATTTAAGACAACCTGGGCCTAGGCCTTGGCCGGTGGGTTTTCTTGGCCCAAGAGGGAGGGAGGCCACCTCTTAAAACCCTAGGCAGCCCCCACCCCTGCGCCTCCACCCCTGCGCCTCCACCCCAGCAGCCGCCGCCCGTGCTGCCCGGCGTCTTCTTCCGGTGCGCCGTCGTCGTCTTCATCGTCGTCGTCTCCTCCCCGGTGCGCCGTCGCCGGCGTTCGTCGCTGTACCGCGTGGATCCGGAGGAAAGAGAGGAGGAGATCGCGGGCGTGTTCGTCGCCGTGTTCGTCGTGTTCGTCGACGTGTTCGTCGTCGTGTCGTCAAGGGTAATCCCGGTAGTCTCGGATTGGTTTTAATCGAGTTAGATTCGTCGGTTTTTGGGCTGCTGGGACAGTAGTTGTTTCTCGGCGGTTTTGATCTAGTTTCGTCGGGATTCAGGTCTGAACCCCTTCTAGAAAGTTGTAGAGGGTTTGATTATCTTTCCAGGGAGTACAAGAACACATTATTGAATCTGTGTAGCAAAAGTTATGAATTTTCTAGTGCGACTGTTCTGCAGATCGGGGTAGTTCTGGACAGAGTTTAGTAGATCGGTTTGTGCGACGGAAATAGTGGCGATTCAGGAGTCCTTCAAATTGGGAAAGTTGTAGATAAGTTTCTTAGCTTTCAATAGAGGTAAAGAAGTCCGGATTCGAGTTTCTGGGTGAAAGTTATGACTGTTTTAGTGCGCTGTCCAGAGAGTCCGACGTGAATATTGATGCTTTAGAAAAGGGTTTGGATCGGCTAGTTAATGGCAGAATCAGAAAGTCTCCCCAACTAAGTTTTTGTAGATAATTTAATTATCTTTCCAGAGAGTCCAAGAACGCTTAATTTGGAGTTACGTACTGAAAGTTATGATTTTTGGAAGTCAGCTGTCTGTGGTTGGGCAGATTTGGCCGAGGGGAGTTGGGGATTTAATTGAGATAAATTGTTGGGTTAATTGGGGTTGCTGTTATTTCATATCTAGAAACCCGCTACTGTCATGTTGGTAATTATTAATTAAATATTCAGGAGGAGAGCGGATTCCGGGGGTTGTGCCTTCTACGTGTTCTTCATTTTCTCGCGGTTGAGGCAAGTATATTTGTGATGTGAAAATCTGTGTGTTTATGGATTTGTTGAATTGTTTGGATGATGGTTGAATCATGACTGTTTAAATTGTGAGTATGAGTAAGTGATGAATTGAGAATGCTATTTATGTTCTGTTTACATTATGGTATTTATGAGATTGGTTGATGCGTAGTATGGTGAATGCTCGTTATCTTTTGATACATTCACATATATGCATCATATTGAGAATTGTTGAAGTCTTGATCATGCGGTGATCAAGCATCGAGGTCCCCACACTTGCGGAGTGTGGGCAATTGGTCCCTGCACCGAGAGTGCAGGCATGGGTGTGCATTGACGGATGCACACTCCGCGTCTGGTAAAATGCGAAAGAGATGAGAAAGAGGAGCTTTTGATCATAATGCATAGCATGAAATTCATATGTAATATGTTTAACTTGAGAGTTGATGTTCATGCTTGCATTTGTTACTGATTATACTTCTGAGTCATTGGACTCACTCTTCTTTGTTGTTTTGTTGTTGTTGTTTGTTTATTTTAGGTACCTTCACGAGGTCGGCATGCATGGGAATAAAGAGGATTAGTATTGTTGCACTTGCACGAAATATTCACCATGGAGAAGATAGAGAACTCTAATTATTATTTGTTGATTAGTTCAAGTGGTATTTGATTATGACCTTGATTAAGATGTAATAATGGATTAGAACTTCTTTATATTGCTTCCGTGCTTTACTTAAGTTTTATAGATGTTTCGCTTAGTAGCCAAATTACTTTGCTTGCGGTTATTCATACCTTTTGATAATATTGTTAGAACTTCATTTTATCAATAAACAAAGGAGGCTCTGCCGAAATTTTATAGAATGCCTTAGCATAGTTTTATTATGTTGTTAGTTTGGTAGCATTTCGTGCCATTGTTTGGTGGGGTGTTCTGACAAAATGCCGAGAAAACCCTAGCCTTGACGCAATCACAAAAGGGCAGTAGCAATCACGATGTGAGAGGCCGGTCATCACACCACAAAAGGGGCAGCTCATCGTCTCACAGAATCCACCCCCACCGACTCATTTTATCCCCATGACCTTTCTAGCCCACGGCTTCTCAGAGAGCCGCCTCGGACAAATCGCAGTCCCCTCCCCCGCCGTCGTCGGAGAGGCGGCGCGCGGCGACAAGATTCCCACCCCCGCTGAATCTTGGGAAGAAAGAAGGAGAAGGAACCCCAAACCCGGATCTGCTACCTCTGCTTCCCCTTCGCCAGATCTGCTTCTTCCACATCTCCTCCGGTCGAATCTGCTTCCCCTTCGCCAGATCTGCTTCTTCCACATCTCCTCCGGTCGGATCTGCTTCCCCTACGTTCGCTGCTGCCGAGTCTGCTTCCCACACCTGCCTGCATCCTCTACAGACGATCTTCAACGGCGGATCTTCGTTTCTTATGGGTTGTTTCATTCCCGATCTCAGATTTCGTACTGCGATGTTAGCTTGGGATGCTTGTATGTTAAATCTGTGATGCGCATGGATTTTGTTACTAAGAAGTACTTGTGCTTGTTTCTTTTTGAGATGTTTATGTGATAGATCTGTTAATGTGCATGTGTTATATATATATTTCGGATCTGGGATTATAAGGTACCTTTTAGTTGTTATTGCGCTTGGGAGATGATTATTCAGATCATATGTTCCTGTTTAGATTCATGGTTCTTGCATGATAGTCATTAGATGATTATAAGCTTGATACTTCTGCTGGTAGGATGTTTTCTTTCTTACTGTGAAGTTGAGATCATCTTCCGTGATTAGAGTAGATTCTTCTGCCTGGTTTAATTTTTAGTATGCATTTCTGTTAATTACTGATTAGTAAGATATTAATGTCATGCTGTTATTTTAATGTCATTCCTAAGTAAGGTTTACATCATTGTTCCTGCAGTAGTATGACTTGTGTTATTGCATTGTAATTGCTTGTCTTGATATATCCTTGGTATTGGTGCATCGTGAGCTTCTTTGTGTTGGATTTGGATTTTAGCTTAAGCGCTTAGCTTCTTCTCGTCCGTTCTCTGCGCTCCCCTTCTTATCCCCGAGTCCTCTCCTTCTTCCTATAGTTCTTTTCCCAGCATTCCCAGCGCACCTCATTCTTTCTCACGGTAGAATTAGTTCTCTGATCCCTCTCTTCCTTTCTAATTCTCAGTATTATAGCCTTCTTTAAATCTTTCTTGCTTCTCCTCTCTTCTCTAGTCTTTTTCTCATCTCATGTCTTTCTCTAGCAGTCAATCTCTTCTCTAATCTTCTAGTCTCTCGCTCTCTCTTCTTATCTCTTCCTTCTTTCTTTTCCCTTCCCATCTCATCTGCTAGTTCCAGTCTACTTCTAGCCCTATTCTCTCTTTTACTCCATCTCAATCTCTCTTTCCCATTAGCTTTCCTTCTGTTATTTCCGGCTAGTCTTCTTTCTTTCTCTCTTTCTCTCGGTAAAGTTAGATTCTCAGGTCCTTCTCTTTCTCTTCTTTAGTCAAACACTCTTTTCACAAAGACCTTCAACTCTTCCTCTCTCAAGCTTTCCTTCTTTTGCTAGACCTGATCCCAGCCTTTAGTTTGTATAGGTTCTGCAGTTAGACTTGAATTCCCAGTTTGTGTGATTTAGCTTTAGTTTAGTGTCCTGTCACCCGTACTCTAGTCTCTGTGGAGAACACGACACTCGCCACTATTTCAGTGGCAATCCGTGCACTTGCGGGTGTGCAGTTTTGCACGATCAAGAAATTGGCGCCGTTGCCGGGGATTAGATATTGGTGATCACATTAGACTATAGACTAAGTCAATTCTTTAGTTTTCCTTCCTTTCAGTAATATTTCTTTTGGCCTATGCTTAGAAGCGGAGATCAACCACTGATTCCTATTGACCCTGAGATTGAACGCACGTTTCAAAGACTATCAAGAGAGAATCGGCTCTCTCAGGAAGATGCAATGGGTGATCAGGACCCCAAGCCTCTCCTCCGGGACCTCTGGATCCCTCGAGATCAAAGCATTACCCATGGAATTGTTCAACCTGTCATTTAGGCGAACAACTTTGAGCTCAAGCCAGCACTCATTACCATGCTTCAGCAAACCCGCTTTGGAGGTTCTCCCACTGAAGACCCCAATGAACACATTCGCACGTTCTTAGAGTATTGCAATACCTTGAAATGCAATGGAGTGTCAACAGATGCTGTTAGACTCTCACTGTTCCCTTTCTCTCTTAGAGATGGCGCAAAGACCTGGTTGCATTCTCTTCCCATGCACCTTAAAGACACCTGGGAGCACCTACTACAAGCCTTTCTTGAGAGATATTTTCCACCCTCAAAGGCAGCTGAAGTACGTGACCAGATTACTAGGTTCTCGCAGTTAGAAGGAGAGAGTTTGTATGATGCCTGGCAAAGGTATCAAACCTTGCTCAGGATGTGCCCTCACCATGGTCTTGAAAGGTGGCTGGTGCTGCAGATTTTCTACAAAGGACTTACCCATCACACAAGAGCCTTTGTAGATTCTGCAGCAGGTGGAGGCATAATGAACAAAACCCTTGATGAAGCCTTCACTTTAATTGAGAGTATGTCCTCCCACCATTTTCAGTGGTCTAGTGAGCGAGTTTCTGCACCTCCACGCCCTGGAATCTATGAGGTTAGCTCTCAAGATGCATTATCAGCCCAAATCCAGGCTCTCACTCGTCAAATGGCTCAGCTCATGCCCTCATCTTCAACCCATATAGCCGCTGGATGCCAGATTTGTGGATCTCAAGGGCATACTCCAGCTGAGTGCCCCTTAACTTCCACAGCTGAATCATCTGAAGTGAACTATGCTCAATCACATGGGCAGTATTCTCAAACCTACAACCCAGGGTGGCGTCATCCAAATCTGTCTTACAAGAACACTAATCCAAGTGTTTCCTCATTTCCTGGGTACTTGACTCAAGGGTTTAGGCGAACAAGCCCTTCACATGCCTCATTTCAGCAACCTATGATGCATGTTCCTAACCCTCCACCTACTACTTCTCAATCAGATCAGTTGACCAGAATTGAACAGCTCCTTGCATCACATGTAGCTAAGATGGAAGCTCAATACAATGATGCAAAGACTCAATTGACTGATTTGGCTAGTCGTGTGGAGAGTTTGCAAGCATCACAGGCTTCATCCAGCACACCTGGGAGGCTTCCTGCACAGCCTGAGGTCAATCCTCGTGGCCATTGTGGAGCAATCACTACTAGGAGTGGAAAAACCACATCAGACCCACTTCTTCCTACACCATCCTTGTATGTGCCCCCTGTCTTTAGGTCATCCGACAAGTAAATCACGATTCTAACAATGAGAATTGCACCAACCCAGTTCCATAACACCAGCCAAAACACATGATATTCCCTCATCATCCACTACAGCAGCTGTCCCTTTCACAAAACCCAAATTGCCATTCCCTGAGCGGTTAGAAAAGTCAAATGAGGACAAGCAGTTTGCTAAGTTCCTAGAGATGATGAAGGATGTTAAGATCACCATTCCTATACTAGATGTTGTCCTTCATGTTCCAATGTATGCCAAATTCTTTAAGGAGCTGCTTACCAAGAAGCGGAGTATGGATGAACTTGATGTGGTCACTCTAACTAAGGAGTGTAGTGCAATCATTCAGAATAAGCTACCTCCTAAGTTAGATGATCCTGGTAACTTCGCATCCCTTGCATTTTAGGCCCCAAGAACTTTAGAGCTCTTTGTGACTTAGGCTCTAGTGTCGTTGTCCTCCTCTATCGTGTGTGGTGCGCTTCCTTTGGGAGATCTGCGACCAACAAAGATGACATCGCAATTGGTCGATCGCATATATCGTCACCCACCGGTATTTTAGTAGATGTCCTGTGGTTATTGGCACTTTCGCCTTCCACTGTGGACTTTGTTGTCCTAGAGATGGAGGATAGAAGTGAACTGTCATTCTTGGGAGACCTTTCCTAGCCACTTCTTGGTGCTGTCATAGATGTTAAGGATGCCAAGCTCACTCTCCAATTTGGTCAAGAGAAGTCGTCATTTGATATGAGGCATCCTACACATCTTCCTCCTTTGTCGGATCGATGCTTCTCTCTTGATATGATTGACAAAAGTGTCATTGAGACATATGAAGTTGAGAATGCAGCATCAAGTGAGATTGAAAAGCTTACTATGCACAATGAGTGCACTTTGCTGCGATTCTCATCATGTGGCACTCATTGATGCTCGATGAAACCTTCTCAAATCCCGGCCTTAGGGCGCCCATAGCCCCAAAGGTAGAGCTAAAACCACTTCCAAAACACCTTAGATATGAGTTTCTTGGACCAGATCAGACCTTCCCTGTTATTGTTAGTGACCATTTGACCCCTTCAGAGGCTGAACAACTCCTTGTGATCCTTCGTAGATATCAAGCTGTTATCGGATATTCAATTGATGATATGAAGGGCATTGATCCAGCCACCTGTATGCACCGTATTCACCTTGAGGATGAAGCTAAGCCCACTCGTGAGCACCAGCGTAGGCTTAATCCTCATTTGCAGGAGGCTGTCAAGAAAGAAATCCTTAAGCTTCTTGGTGCTAACATCATATTCCCGATTTCAGATAGTCAATGGGTCAGCCCCATTCATGTTGTGCCTAAGAAAGGGGGCATAACAGTGGTTGCAAATGAAAAAGGTGATCTAATTCCCACAAGGACAACCACGGGCTGGCGCATGTGTACTGACTATAGAAAACTCAACAAAGCCACTCGCAAAGACCATTTCCCTCTGCCTTTCATTGACCAAATGCTTGAAAGACTTGCCCGCCATTCCTATTTCTGCTATCTTGATGGATATTCAGGTTTCTTGCAGATTCCTATACATCCATCAGATCAGGAAAAGACCACTTTCACTTGCCCCTATGGGACTTTTGCTTACCGTAGGCTGCCATTTGGACTTTGTAATGCCCCAGGGACCTTCCAGCGCTGCGTCATGTCCATTTTCACTGATCTTATTGAGAAAATCATGGAGGTTTTCATGGATGATTTCACTGTTTATGGACAGACCTTTGAGAGCTGCTTGACCAACCTTGAAACTGTCTTACAGCGCTGTCTTGAGTCCAATTTGATCCTCAATTGGGAGAAATGTCATTTTCTAGTAAGAGAGGGGATAGTCCTGGGTCACTTAGTATCTTCTAGAGGCATTGAGGTGGATAGAGCTAAAGTAGAGGTAATTGGCCTTTGCCCTCCGGTTAATGTGAAGGGTGTTCGCAGTTTTTTGGGGCATGCTGGTTTTTATCGCAGATTCATTAAGGACTTTTCTAAAATTGCTCGTACTCTCACTCATCTTTTGGGCTGCGATGTCTCTTTTGTTTTTGATGAGAATTGCATGGATGCATTTAACAAGCTCAAGGCTGCCCTAATTTCTGCACCCATTGTGCAATCTCCTGATTAGGATCTTCCTTTTGAGCTTATGTGTGATGCTAGTGACTCTCTGTGTAGGGGCTGTTTTGGGGCGCGGCATGACAAGGCTTTGCATGTCATTTACTATGCTAGCAGGACTCTAGATGACACCGGATCAATTACACAACCACCGAAAAAGAAGCGCTAGGCGTAGTATTTGCCTTTGACAAATTCAGATCTTACCTAGTTGGCTCAAAATGCATAGTGTACACAGATCATGCAGCCATTAGGTATCTTTTGAGTAAAAAGGATGCTAAACCTCGCCTCATTCGTTGGATTATTTTGCTGCAAGAGTTTGATGTGGAAATTAGGGATAAAAAGGGAAATGAGAACTTGGTAGCTGACCATCTTTCTAGATTGCCCCATTCTGGTCCAGCTTCCACTCTTCCAATTGAAGATTCTCTTCCTGGAGATCAACTTTCAGAAGTTTCTCTTGTTCAGTCTAAAAACCCTTGGTATGCAGACATAGTGAACTATTTGGTATGCAACGCACCCCTTCCGTCTCTCTTACCGGCGATGTAGGAAGTTTACTCATGAGGCACGGAAATTCTTTTGGGATGACCCATATCTGTATAGACATTGTGCAGATGGGGTTATTCGACGTTGCCTTCCTCATGAGGAGGTTCAAAATGTTATTTTTCACTGTCATTCTGCTCCTTTTGGTGGTCATGTTGGAACTGCCAAGACCCAAGCAAAGGTTCTTCAAGCTGGATTTTATTGGCCTACCATGTTCAAGGATATTCATGCTTACATTCAGTCTTGTGATCCCTGTCAGCATGCAGGGAACATGACAAAGCGACATGAAATGCCTCAGCATGGTATCCTTGAGGTGGAAATTTTTGATGTTTGGGGAATAGATTACATAGGACCTTTACCCTCTTCTCAAGGGTACAAGCACATTCTGGTAGCAGTAGACTATGTGTCCAATGGGTTGAGGCTATACCCACTGTTCATGCTGATTCTAAGTCTGTGTGTCGTTTGTTTCGTCAAATCATCTTTCCTAGGTTTGGAATTCCTAGAGTTGTGATTAGTGACGGAGGGTCTCACTTTAATCACAGCCAATTTGAAGCCCTCTTAACCAAGTATGGAGTCCATAATCATAGAGTCACCACCCCTTATCATCCTCAAGCTAATGGGCAAGTTGAAGTTTCCAATAGAGAGATAAAGCAAATCCTTAAAAAGGTTGTGTCCAAATCCAGGATTGATTGGTCCCTTAAGCTTTATGATGCATTGTGGGCTTATAGGACAGCATTCAAAACACCTATTGGAATGTCCCCCTTTAGGTTGGTTTATGGTAAAGCTTGTCATCTCCCTGTTGAGCTTGAGCATAGAGCACATTGGGCTATTAGAAAGCTTAACATGGATATGGGTCTAGCAGGAAAACATAGGAAGCTGCAGCTGTGTGAACTTGATGAATTGAGACTAGATGCCTATGAAAGTTCAAGAATTTACAAAGAGAGCTAAAAAGATTCATGACCGTCACATTTTAAGGCGTGATTTCCACCCTGGACAGCTGGTCTTAGTTTTTGACTCTAGGTTTCATTTATTCCCTGGAAAGTTCAAATCTAAATGATTTGGGCCTTGTTTAGTCAAGAAAGAGCTAGGAAGTGGAGCTTTTGAGGTTGAGAGTCAATCTGGGGGCATATTCAAGGTTAATGGGCAAAGATTGAAACACTATTTTATTGGAGAACCTTTTTCTGAACTCAGTGATGAGGACAATGCTGGAGATCAAGTCAAATCTAACCTTGATCCTCCAATTTCTCTTGAACCTACTTGATTATCTTTTGTTGGTCAAGCTAAAGACCTAAAACAAGCGCTTCTCAGGAGGCAACCCGAGCAATTCTTCGTTTACTTCAGTTTTGCTCTTTTACTTTTATCTTTTGTCGGTTTATCCTCTCCTTTTATTTTGCCATTTTCAGGTACATGCATTCATCCAGGCAAGGCAGGCAGAGGGATGATGAGATGCTGTTTGAATCTTCTTTTGCACCCGGTTAGCTGTTTCCAACCATTAAAATGTTCATTCTGAAGTTAATATTTTACTCAAGCTTGGGGGAGGGATCTATCTATTGATGACACTACTAGATTCCGACCCTTTAGCCACGAAACGCATTGCAACGACACTAAATTAGTTGCAATAGGTATGTACTATTGCAACATTTTGCCAAAATCGTGGCGATATGTGCACAATATTGCCTCTAAAATATTGCGTTGCGATAGTCATTGAATTTGTTGTAATAAGGTGGCTTTATCGCCACCATTTAGACAATGGTTGCAAGTAGTATGACTTTATTGCCACGGTTGTCTTGCGTTGTGATAATATTGATTTTTGTTGCAATAGTTAGGAGGTATTGCCACCTTATAGAATTTCGTTGCGAGTGGGTGACAATATTGCCACAATTTTATTGTGTTGTCATAGTCATCAATTGCGTTGCAAAAGGTTCCTATACAATGCGTATAAAATGAGTTTGTATTGCCACGAAATAAATTTGTTGCTATATATGATGATTGTTCGTGGCAATAATCTATTATTGCAACGCTTTGTTTTCGTGGGCCTAACTGCTCAACGCAAGGGCCGAATTGGTGTGGAGGAATTATATTATCTATAGTTACTAGCTGAATGCCCGTGCGTTGCTACGGATTTGAAAAAATTTTAGAACATATTTGTATGCATGTTCTAAAAACTTTTACCACCCGTTATCAGAACATATAGTATGATCAAATTTTAAAATACATAGCAACGCACGGGCATCAGCTAGTTCTCATAAGTTCCGAGCGACAATGTTCTAACTTTAACCAATCAAAAGCTAAAAAAAATTGTTTTTTTAACTTTTTAACTGTTAATTTATGACAATGTTCTAACCTTAATTCATCAAAAGTCCAAAAAGTATTTCTTCTTATCTTTTTAGCTATTAATTTACGGCAATATTCTAACTTTAATCCATCAAAAGTCCGAAAAATATCTCTTCTTAACATTTTAGCTGTTAATTTACGGCAATGTTCTAACTTTAACCTATCAAAAGTCCGAAAAGTATCTCTTCTTAACTTTTTAGCTGTTAATTTACGGTAATGTTCTAACTTTAACCCATCAAAAATCCGAAAAGTATCTCTTCTTAACTTTTTAGCTATTAATTTGCGACAATGTTCTAACTTTAGCCCATCAAAAATCCAAAAAAGTATCTCTTCCTACTTTTTTAGCTGTTAGTTCATCTTTTCAAAAATTGGCTTAGCTTTTAGCTTCTTCTCAAAACCGATTTTAAAGCTAGCCTGTTTAGGAGACCTTCGGCTTTTTAGAAACAAAAGCCAGTTTTAAGCCTCGAGACGGACAGAGTGGCTACGCAACGCACCAGAAAGCACCTAAGGACAAGAATCATGGGCACATAAATGTAACAGTGACGGAGCCACAGGCAAGCCGCGGTTGCAAGTGGCTACAACATGGAACTGAAGAAAAGTTTATTTTCTGGGACTCACAGGAGCCACGAGCAAGCGACGGGCACCGCTTGATTTTTGGTTTTTTTTTTGAACAGGCTCACCCGGATTCTATTACCACGGGATAACGGAGTGAACACCTCTGACGTTTTCTAGTATCGTCTTGTTACAAATCAGAGAGAAAAACTGCTCTTCACTTAATTGTCACTTTTAGAAGAGCACCAAACTCTCTAAAAATAATTTAAATGAAGGAGCAAAATGGAACCTAAGCTACAAACAGAACATTCACATGGAAGTTTTCTATTTTTCCTCTCCAGATTCCCTCTTTGGATTCAGGTTCTTTTTTTTTTTGTCTATCGTCATCTTCATTTGCTTCCAATCTTCAGCTACTCCAACGAAGCTTCATCCCTTTAAATGCGTAGCAAACCTTCTTCTTCATCCCGCCTGCCATTTCTTTCGGTATCCCCTGTTCCAGGAGTATATATATCCTACGGGCTTCACTTTACAGTAAGTATATTAGCGCTGACCACCAAGACCTCTTTCTTCTCTTGTAAAATCCTGTCCAAAATTTTAGAAAGACACATACATAGTGTATAATCTCAGTTGGAGATCTAATCAGTTGGGTTAGCAAAACTTCAACACAGAACAACACAACTGTGTTAAATGTTAAATGGGGAGTTGTTGGGAATCTAGATCAAGTGATCAACTATATTAGGCCTAGCAGGGTGGTGCATGTTTAATACAAATAGTTGGTCCAGACTCAGGAAACAGTTTTAACTTTTAACATGAATATCTGGTCTAACTGCAACAAAAGTAACATGGGAAGAAGTACTATAATGACCAAAATTAACTGATATCCCAACTTCTAACCAAATTAACTGGAACACTCAAGTATCTCAAGTATTAACCCCACAGATAAGGCAATAGCTAATTTTTGGAACTACCAATGTTTGCATCAAAGAAGAGCAAGTGCCCAAAGTCCAAACTAATATCAATTGATCACACTTTCTGTAATTGTTAAGGGAGAAAAGGTTTATGGCAAGATACAGAATAAGCAAAGTAAACAATATAGGAATGTGGGAAGTGTAGTACAAACCTTAAGAGCCCCATCAATTCTGATTGGTCTTGATGTAGGTGCTTCAATCAAACTATCAAAAAGAGAAATATGTTTGGCATAATTTGGCTCTTCATCAAATTTCATATTTGTGACAATCTCAAGAAACTATTTGAATGGAGCTGGACAGAAACAAAAAGAGGAAGCACGTAAGTGAAGTGGTGTCATAGAAGAAAAAGAAACAGATGCAGAGATAATATGACCGACCTGAAGATATCAGGTCTTTGATCATAATCAACATGTTGACCAGATCACTCCTTCCACTTTGATGCTGTACAATTTGACCATCACAATATCAAAACAAAAGTAACTGATGAAAAACAAGAGTGCACAATTCACAATTGGGCACTACTTGATAATGTATTTTGGAACTGAAAAATTCAAGGTTCAATTTTTCTCTCTGCAATTAGCAATTAGTGAATGGAATTGAGATAGTAACCATTAATGTAAGGACTTGTACAGTTGATGCATTAGCAATAGCAATTACAAAATATATGCAGCAGCATGTGTTATAGACATATATGCTTTTTACTACCACTATTTAGGATGCATATAATTCGTATTTAGACTTGAACAATTGCTGCATAAGGCATATAGGAGTTAGCTCCAGAACACCTTTGTAAGTAGTAGTTAAAATAAGGCACATACATCATTTTGTATCAATAGTTGACTATTGTTCGGTGACCTATTTGATTAGTGACAATGAGAGTTTTATAATTTTATCTTCTAGACTATTAATTTTACCTTAGCCGAAGAATTTGAACATTGTTGTCTTACTTTATTTTTTTAATACATATATTGTGACAAGAATGCTTTGTTGAGTGCACTTGTAAACTTTTTGCAGAGGGTCGTGCCAAAACTCGAAAACCGTCAAAAGCAGAAGACCAAGCATCTAATGGGATCCAAACCGTTCTCCCAATGTAGCTACGAGGGGTAATGAAAATTAAACTTATTTGATTCTGTTCTTAAATGATCAATTGTTCACAAGGCACAATGTTTGCCATCTTAGAGACCCCCAATCTTGGAGAAGAGCCAACGATCGACTCTTTGGATGACTACCCACACGAAGAGCGGGAATGGTCAAACAACGCTTCTAGGGATGTCTATGTGAGTAGTAAATTTAATTTGTTCATGACTTAGTACATTTTCATAATTTTGTGCATAAAACTTAAGCGATTTAACTTCTTATTTTGTCTTATCACACTTAGGATGATGCAGCCTTCAAAATTACCGACCTATCGACGAGCCGGATAAAGACTTCCTTACAGTTGAAGAGGAAAACATTGCTTTCCAATCAAGTTACAAGGAACGCACCGTACCAAATCATGCAAAGATCATGGTCATGGATACATGGCGAAATATCCCACACGAAGCCAACTGTTGAAAGACAGACTCGATGAACAATCCCGTGCTTCAGCTGCAGCCCAGCGAAAAAATAATGAGCTCGAAGATGAGGTGCAAATGTTAAAGGAACAAATTGCAAATGGAGTTGCTGAAAGGGAACAAACTAGGCGAGATATGCAAGAGGAACTGGAGAAGGAAAGGAATGCAAGAGAACAACTTAGGCAAGAGTTCCTTTCCTTGCTAGCACAACAGAGAGAAGCAACATTACAGGTAATACATCGACATACGCATCGCAATGCTTTGCTGTTTGTTGTTGATGGCTTGCAGCAGCCACCCAGCCTAACAGGTCCTAATGTTTTTCTCATGGTCCATATGTAGGCTAACCGGGGAAGTATATTGAGCACAAGGGAAAGCGAGGCTAATCCAAGTGAGGAAGACGAAAACATGACAACATTGGACAAGGCTAACCCAGATAGTACATTGAACACCACAGAAAAGACACCTGAATATGTGGAAGAAACATTACAACAGGTAACAAAATTTACAAATAGTTTGCTGCCATAAGGGATTTGGACTTTGTACATTCTATTGATGACCAACGATGTGTACCTTCCACGAACTTCAATTGATGCATGCATCTTGAACATATTTTAATAGTAGTACACATCAGGATGCTAATATTTTTTATTCTACATTTTACATTTGCAGAATGACCCAGCAAGCATCGTGACCACACAAAAAGATGCTAGGCCACCTATTCGCATCACTCGAGCTTCTAATCTTAACCAAGCCTCTTCCAAAATGTTCTTTATAATAATGGTTCATTGAACTTCATTCCTCCACAACAATTGAAGAATCTTGCTACAACCCGTTCGAAGAAAAGGAGGGACCATCGGTATGAAATGAAAATGTGACTAATCTTCATCATCATTGTTCTTATGTCAAATATAGCATCTTGTTCTAAACTCTTGAAAAATTATGCCAGGTGAAGTAGGGCTACTACATATCGGTAAATGAAATGAAATTAAATAATTCTGCTGGAATCACTTGCTAAACTTGCACTATGATGTACTTAAGTATGTGCTGCTGGAATCACTTGCTAAGCATAATCGAACTAGAGAACTCGGGATTGCTATTTTCATTTGTAACTCGTATCTCTAAACTTGCATTATGATGTACTTAAGTATGTCTTCTTGGACAATACTCACATTAAGGTCCCTCTTTATTGTTCATGTTCTATCGGGATGAAACAATTTGATCGAGCATACAGTCGTGGCGTCGTCAAGTCGGAAATTCAACATGGCAAAGAAGCACGGACAAATGGAATGGAAGTGATAGTACTTTTGTTATTAGTTACAAACTTTGTAGTTTAAGTATGGAGATTGATATGTAATTCCTGCATGAGTGGTGACACTTTTAAATTATTATGTGTTGAATTAATATATGTGTTTTTGATCCAGCCGTGTTCCTAATTTGATTATTAATTTGCAACAACAAATTATAATAAACTATCATATGCTCAATATGCTACCGCAAATTTTACCGTTGTGATAAACACGTATGCAAAATTGGTATTTCGTTGTGATAGGTCATTGCAACGCCGCTACTATGTTGTGATTCCACTATATGCCATGAACAATGTTCGTTGCTATAGGATCTATTTGCCACAAAATATATTTCGCTGCAATAACTTTATGGCAATGAAACGCCTTACGTGGCAATAAAACATATTGCAACGAAACACCTCCCGTGGCAATTAAACCGCTGCAACGAAACGCCTCCCGTAGCAATATCCTGTTGCAACGAAATGCTCTCCGTGGCAATAGGGTCTATTGCCACGAACCATTGGCGTGGCAATAGAACCTATTACCACGCAATATTTTCGTGGCAAATGATACTATTGCCACGACCAAACTTCGTGGCAAAAGAAGCTATTGCCACGGAATCGGTAGTGGCAATAGCCTATATCGCCACGACATCATTCGTTGCAACAACAAACAATTGCCACAACATATTGCATGGCAATAACCATAGGTATTGCAACGAAACCACAATCCGTTGCACAATCTTTTAAGCACGCAAGTACTTGCCACGCTTGCCAACGGAAGTGATGTGTTGCAATAGGTACATATTGCATCTATTTTTGCCCTATTGCAACGATTTCGCACCGTTGTCCTAGACATGAAAACTAGTAGTGTGAGGAATGGTTTAGCATGATTCTTTTGTCATACTCATGGGCTCTGATATGGATGGATGTGTAGTTGATGATTTATGGCTAGTATCATTCTCACGATGGATTTCTGATTATTATACATGACTGTCCTGATCATTAATATGTCTTTGGTATATCTGCGATTGAATACTTGATGCGTAATATGTGGTCATGCGGGTTTAATCCAGAGTTATCAAAAAAAATGCTTAAGTGAATTGGGGTAAATATCAATTCTGTGAGATATCCAATTGGTCTGCTCTTATATACATTGAAATCTTGTGTTGGCTTAGAAATCTTGTGATCCTTTAGTTTTTTTTTTTTTGATTCATTGCAAGTTACACATGTATCTTTACCTTTTGCGAACTATATTGATTTTAGTTATCACTTCTAGAATAGCAATATCCAAGGATTCATGCTTGGGCATAATACTTTATTTTAGACATTAATGCTATTGCTTGAATGATAAGTTTGTGAAAGCGGTAGTCCTATCTTGAGCCAATAACTGGTTTGATTTACCTAAGTCCATGTCACATGGTACTTAGAGATAATGAAAACCGGTTAATGATGTTAAAAAAACTTTCTGTGAGTTGAATAAGTGACTTTGTCACATTGAAAAAAAATGCTGAATAAGTGGCAGTTTTTGCCCAGATGAAGTTTTAAATGCTGAATAAGTGGCAAACTTGCCCAAGGAATGGAATAAGTGGCAGTTTTTGCCCATGTTTTGTTTGAAGCTTGTTAAAAATCAGCAAAAGTAAAGTATCATGGCTCAAGTGTGGGCTTTTTCATAAACTTCATGCTAGCATTAGTCTCTTCATCTAGAATGGTAAATGCCTAAGTATGACTCTAGGATATGCTTATTCTTGATTGTGATATCTATTCTTGATTACTTTTCAATTCTGGTTGGGTCCATGCAAACAATTAGTGCAGTTTGGCACTCTTGAGTAACTTGATTTGGTCAAAAACTCTAGTATCACTTTGATGTCTTTGCTGGAATATTTGTTTTAATCTTGAGCAGCTTGTAAAAATCAGGGGAGATTGTTTTATCTAAATTATTGAGTGCAATTTGACTAGCTGCAAGCATTCACTTATATCCTTTCATGTTTTTCTGGCTTCCCTACGTTCGCTATTGCCATATCATTTGCTTGAGGACAATCAAATGTTTAAGCTTGGGGGTATATGATGTGCATCATATTTGCAGTATATTTTATGACAATATCATGTTGCTAATTGCTCATATTAGCCATAAATTCATTAATTATACACATTTTGCCCTCCTTTTGGACAATTTACAGTGTTTTGCAATTGCTTTGCGGTCGTATGAACTAGGCGCAAAATATCTGAAAACACCGAATCGAGAGGAGTTAGGGTTGCAAATTTACAAAACGTGAAGGGGCAAAATGCAAAATGCCGGAGAAAACCCTAGCCGCCAGCGCAATCACAAAAGGGCCAGCGCAATCACAGTAACAGGAGAGGCCGGTCATCACACCACAAAAGGGGCAGCTCATCGTCTCCTGGGAATCCACCCCCCCGCACCGACTCATTTTATCCCCACTGACCTTTCTCGCCCACGGCTTCTCCGAGAGAGCCGCCTCCAGACCAAATCGCAGTCCCCCCTCCCGCTGCCGTCGTCGGAGACTGGCCGCGGCCGGCGACAAGATTCCCACCCCCGCTGAATCTTGGGAAGAAAGAAGGAGAAGGAACCCCAAACCCGGATCTGCTACCTCTGCTTCCCCTTCGCCAGATCTGCTTCTTCCACATCTCCTCCGGTCGAATCTGCTTCCCCTTCGCCAGATCTGCTTCTTCCACATCTCCTCCGGTCGGATCTGCTTCCCCTCGTTCGCTGCCCGAGTCTGCTTCCCACACCTGCCTGCATCCTCTACAGACGATCTTCAACGGCGGATCTTCGTTTCTTATGGGTTGTTTCATTCCCGATCTCAGATTTCGTACTGCGATGTTAGCTTGGGATGCTTGTATGTTAAATCTGTGATGCGCATGGATTTTGTTACTAAGAAGTACTTGTGCTTGTTTCTTTTGAGATGTTTATGTGATAGATCATTAATGTGCATGTGTTATATATATATTTCGGATCTGGGATTATAAGGTACCTTTTAGTTGTTATTGCGCTTGGGAGATGATTATTCAGATCATATGTTCCTGTTTAGATTCATGGTTCTTGCATGATAGTCATTAGATGATTATAAGCTTGATACTTCTGCTGGTAGGATGTTTTCTTTCTTACTGTGAAGTTGAGATCATCTTCCGTGATTAGAGTAGATTCTTCTGCCTGGTTTAATTTTTAGTATGCATTTCTGTTAATTACTGATTAGTAAGATATTAATGTCATGCTGTTATTTTAATGTCATTCCTAAGTAAGGTTTACATCATTGTTCCTGCAGTAGTATGACTTGTGTTATTGCATTGTAATTGCTTGTCTTGATATATCCTTGGTATTGGTCTGTCTGTGAGCTTGCTGTGTTGGATTTGGATTTTAGCTTAAGCGCTTAGCTTCTTCTCGTCCGTTCTCTGCGCTCCCCTTCTTATCCCCGAGTCCTCTCCTTCTTCCTATAGTTCTTTTCCCAGCATTCCCAGCGCACCTCATTCTTTCTCACGGTAGAATTAGTTCTCTGATCCCTCTCTTCCTTTCTAATTCTCAGTATTATAGCCTTCTTTAAATCTTTCTTGCTTCTCCTCTCTTCTCTAGTCTTTTTCTCATCTCATGTCTTTCTCTAGCAGTCAATCTCTTCTCTAATCTTCTAGTCTCTCGCTCTCTCTTCTTATCTCTTCCTTCTTTCTTTTCCCTTCCCATCTCATCTGCTAGTTCCAGTCTACTTCTAGCCCTATTCTCTCTTTTACTCCATCTCAATCTCTCTTTCCCATTAGCTTTCCTTCTGTTATTTCCGGCTAGTCTTCTTTCTTTCTCTCTTTCTCTCAGTAAAGTTAGATTCTCAGGTCCTTCTCTTTTCTCTTCTTTAGTCAAACACTCTTTTTCACAGCACCTTCAACTCTTCCTCTCTCAAGCTTTCCTTCTTTTGCTAGACCTGATCCCAGCCTTTAGTTTGTATAGGTTCTGCAGTTAGACTTGAATTCCCAGTTTGTGTGATTTAGCTTTAGTTTAGTGTCCTGTCACCCGTACTCTAGTCTCTGTAGAGAACACGACACTCGCCACTATTTCAGTGGCAACCCGTGCACTTGCGGGTGTGCAGTTTTGCACGATCAGTCTCATGTTTTGAAGATTGGGATAACTAAGTGTGGCCGAGAAGTATCGAAAAGGATAGAGAGCCGAATGACCATCACGATATTATCTCCAGATGGGGTCCCTCTGCAACTGAAGAAAGCATCGGCAGCATTTCAGACTACCTGCGGGATAATTGGAAGGCAACGGGTCCCTATCACCATAGCAAACAGGAAAGATTTGGCAAAGGATCAGAAAAATCAGCTGTGGGCTCCCGTGGAGACGACGCCAAAAATGTATCGTAAGCGAGGCGCTAAGACCCAACCGAAGAAGATTAAGGCGCCTCCCGGGAAATGGAAGTTTATTCTCGGAGTGTCGTTGGTCCCTGAGTCACAATTACCCAGGCTTGGACTGGTTTGCAATACATTGCATACCTGATACATGCAGAGGTCCAACATGAAGCCAAACTGGCACAAGGGATTCACTGTGAGAGATACGGAAGCGCATTTCCTCCACGCACGGGCTACTTCGTTGTGACCTTCGAAGACTTATTCTTACTATTCAACCTCGACGAACTTGACGCCTCACTTCTACGATGCTGGACACTGTAAGTGTACCGTACAATGAAGTTCTACATTCACGTCATATCGATAAATGTCATTACTCTTTGCTTATGTATAGATACATTATCCAACAAGTCCAGCGAAAACGACAACCGGTGGGTTTCCTCGACCCACATTTGGTCTCTGAGCAATCCATCAACGATAATGCATTCTTCATCCAAGATTACATAATGAGCGGATTGATTGCTCACAGTGACAATGAGTACATCATGGTACCCTTCAACCAAGGGTAAGTGCTTCACTAGTTTCCATACAAGTTTCATTTGTATTTTATACGCAACATGAATTTAGGATTAATCACTATAGCGACACACATGACTAGGTCTCACTAGATTCTGATTGTGATTGTACCAAAGTGGAGCAAGGTAATATACCTTGATTCCCCACTTAAGAGCAACCACGACTTCACTCGTGTGCAACAAACAATCGATAGGTAAACTCATTTCCTCCATACATAACTCTGTTGTAATCTTTCCTTCGTTTCCAATGGCTGAGGCTAACTTTTTTGGAATCATGTAGGTTGTTTACCGCTTATATTGCCCATAGGGGGAGACACAAGGAATCTAGGGACACACTGTGACACAGGACACGATTTCCGATACCCGCTACAACACAATAATCCTATATCACAGTTCATTATAATGCCTCTAGAATTGACAATATCTATGTATGTAATTCTATTTTTGCAGTGCCAGTAGTAGCTACAGGGCAACGCATGTAGATTCTATGTTTGCCGCCATATGAAGGAAATCATGGACGCTAAGACGAATAATCCAAAGGTTTGTCAACCTTCCAATAATTATTATTTTCTGATTATATATATGTATATATATGCACAAACATGTTAATTAATGATTTAACATTGCCCCTAGAGACAATATGTGGATTTCGACGAAAGTGCATTTGATCTTAACAAACTCATCGAAATTCGAGAAAACCTCTCCCAATTCTTGCTAGCAGAGGCCATAAACAAGAATGGAGAGTTCCACACCGGCAATGGTAACAAGATGTTGAAACATTGGATTCAATTGTAATCACTCAATTGTGCTTAATCAAACAATTCATTCAATTTAATTTATTTGGGAGATATGTGTAACGATTGCCATGCTATATATGTGATCTACTTGTGTTGTTTTATTCATCTGTGAGATTTATGTAATGATTATATTGTGCTATATATGTGATCTTGCTTGTTTTTAGACGGCATGGTTAGCATATCCTGAGACTGGCCAAAAAAGAGCAATCAACAACGTTGTTGAAATAGCTATCACAGATGGTTCGGTATTCCAAACCGTCTGTGATATATATATCACAGATGGTTTCAAACACCGAACCGTCTGTGATATGCATGATATCACAGACGGTTTGGAACACCAAAACATCTGTGATAAGCACGATATCACAGACTGTTTTATATGCGCGATATCACAGACGGCTAATACAAAAAACCGTCTGTGATAGTCAAATATCACAGATGGTTTTTTCAGAAAAACCGTCTGTGCTGTAAGTTAACAGACGGTGTGGGAACCATCTGTGATAACCAGCTATTATCATTGACACATAAACACAGATGAACCGTCAAAACGGGATCCTGTACTCTGCTGAATATATATGCATAGCCGTGCCGTATCGGCTACAGAGAAGGTTATGCTATTGCTGGTTTTACCATAGCAGTCCGGTAGCCTTCCAGATTACAAAGAGAGCGAGAAAATACAGGAGAGATTACAGGGAACAATTGTAAAATTCTATCTCTAAGTATAATCAAAATTATCTTTAGAGAGGTGCTTCTATACTTTTCTCAAAGTGATTTGCACAACTTTTAAAGTAGGACTGAATAGTGGATGGATAGTGATTACTTATCTCTTCGTGTGCTTTGGTATTAATGCCGTTTTTGTTAGAGTGGAAAGCATGGAAGCACCAGGAAGCAGAAGTATCTAGAATGCAAAGGCATAACAAGGGATTTTTCTGGTCAGAGTTTGTTACAAAGAAGGGCTACTTTTCAGAACTTCTTTTCTGAACATGCACAATCCATGCTAGAGAAAATTAGAATGGAGTAGCGCAGGAAATTCAGATTGAGCTGGTCTATAAAAGGGCAGCCCCATAAGGTTGAAATATTACAAAGCAAAACATATGAATTAGCTCCGAAGGTAAGAGTTGTAGGAAACTGAACTCTTTCTTGTCTGTGACACACTGATCGACACTTTCAGGAGTTCAGTTTTCTCCAACATCTTATCTTCAGCGCCTCAATTGGTAGTGAGTGCAAAAGATGTGGTGTGCAGTGTGCTAGCTTGGCTAGCCATCAGAACCAAAACCTTAATTTGAGAGTTGGTTTCCTCCAATATCTCTTGTTCAGTTGTCAGATAATAATGAATGGTGCAAGTGGGGAGCTTTAACTTCTCTGAAGAAGAACCTTGGAAGCCGAACGTGAGCTTTGGTGTGACCAAATCTTCAGCTGCAATGGCACAAGATTTGGTTTCCTCCAATATTTCATCTTCACCGGTCCCGGATGCAACATGAAATGTGTTTCGAGGGTTACGATTCATGACGCATTTAGCCTTTTCAGTTAAGCAAATCAATGTATTAAGATTCAGTTCTCCTTCTATATCTAATATTCAGAAGTACTCAAGCAGTCAAGCTTCCAAACAGCTAAACCAGTAGCATCACGCTCGGCCTTTCCAATCCTGTTCCATCTGATATCTGGTTACACAGGTCATTTTTTCTTGTGATCCTTGGGATCATCTGTCACATTTACTGATAAAAAGGTGTCTTTTGACTGCTAAGTGCAATCAGCACCCTGCAGTGACAACTCCTGTTATTCGGTTGTGTTTGTTACAATTTGCCATGCAAATATAATATCTCAAATTTGTTCATCCAAGATTGATCTCACAATGCAATCCATCAACCAGAATGCCAAATTTTGATAAGAAACCGTCAATTCAAAGGATCCAACAACGCACAAAAGCATTGCTCATTTCCAAATTTCTGATACATCTAGCAAACACATGTACGGCCGGGGACATCACCGGCGGAACGGACGGGGAGCCCTGCTTGGCCGAGCGAGCCAGTCCGCCGCCGCCTGAGCCGCCGTCGTAGACTAAGGCGATGGCATTAGGAATACTTTGTCTCCCTCCATGTCGCCGGCTATAATGGAGGCCGGTGGTGCAGGCACTGGCACGCGCACGTCATCGTACGGCGTCTCCCTCCATGTCGCCGGCTGTGCTCCTCCACGGCTTCCCGGAGCTCCGGCTTTCCGTGTTGAAAAAAAAAAACAACTAATTCCACAACTCATATCTGCAGGAGCCTGGAACTGGAAGAGCAGAAAAGGCATTTTCCTTAGCATGATGCTGCCTCAGTCCTAAACAAGTTGTACGCCATATGTGCAAATAGATGAGCTCAGTGCTGCTCCTGGTGTAGATCGAGATCATAGATTTTATTCTCAATTTTGTTCATCCAAAACTGATATCATAATGCAAGCCATCAGTGGTCAGAATGACAAATTTTTATAACCGGTCAGTGCAATTAATCCAAAGCATCGGTCAATGCACAGAAGCATTGCTAGTTTCCAAATTTCTGTATACATCTACTGAACCAAACACACGTACAACCGAAGTGCATAATTTGCCTCCTTTCTTTCATCTTCCTCAAACAGTATGGGGTCATGGCCCAGGAATACTTTGTGAACATTAAAACTCAAGCTTTGAACTGCCTGGTTTCAGTGGCTGTTCTGTTTGATCAAACCCTCATTCATACAAACAGAGCTATCTCTACCACCTGCAAAACGAAAGAAGAATAGATGCATCATTACCTTTTATAATTTTTTTTGAATGACAAGGTGGTAAGAGGCCTGCCGTCTATTAATTCACAGGAAGAGTTAAGGTGCAGGAGGAACAGGTGGGTGGGTGGGTGTTGGGGGAAGGGGGGAGGCCCCCAAGAAGGTGAAAGGAAACAGGAAAAAAAAATAGAAAGAGGGGTGGTTAAGAGACTCTCAAGTTTGTTGCTGCTAAAACCCAGATGACAACCTCCTCCTTTGTTGTTGTTACCAAGGTTATCGGGGCGGTCTCCATCGCCCGAAACACCCTAACATTCCATTCCTTCCATATGTGCCAAGGGACGAACATTACCATAGAAGCTGTTGCCTTTCGTGGTGCTCCAGAGTGTAGTACCACCGACTCCCACTAGTCACCAACCAAGGTGGTAGTCCTCCAAGAAGCCGGCCTCATGGAATCACAAGCAGTCCAAAGGGCTATGAAGGACCAGATTCTTTTGGCGTATCGGCACTTGGGCAAGAGGTGTATGGCGGATTCCAAACCTTGTCTGCATAGAGGGCAGTTTTGGTGGTTCGGCCATCCACGTTTGTGGAGTCAGTCCACCATCCACAGCCTATTTTGAATGGTGAGCCAGGCAAAGATTTTGCATCATTGTAGTGCCCAAGTCTTCTAAACTAAGGGATTCATCATGGTTCGAACTGTCCCTAGAAACTACGCTCTATAGGCAGAAGCCGCCGTGTATTCTCTGATGGAGGCTAGCTTCCAAGAAATTGTGTCAAGGATGTCGTCCCGCAGGGTTATGTTTGAAGTGTAACTCCAAATAGTGATTAGCTTGTGTATGTGTTACGTAGTGAGGTTTCTCGTCCAGTTGAGATCATGTTGCCAGTTATTTGCTTCTAGTGCAGCCCTTAGAGTGCAATTTTCCCTCATCGATGCCCTGTAGATGGTGGGTGCAATATCGTAGAGTCTATTCTCTTTCGCCCAAGCTGAGGCCCAGAAGGACGTCTTTGTTCCGTCGCCTATCGTTATAGTGGTAGCCGTTGCAAAGAGGCGTCGATCTTGGTCGTCGCATGGGATTTCCATCCCTTGCCAAGGTTTTGACCGAGTTCCCCATTGTTGCCACAACCATCTTAGCCTGAGTGCTCTAGCAAAGCGTTCTAGGTCCAGGATGCCAAGTCCACCAAGGTATGTGGATCTGTAGACTCTGTCCTAGCTGACCTTGTATTTACCACCCATTAGTTGTTGTTCTGATCCGACCCAAAGGAAGTGTCTTATTAGTTTATTCAAGGACCTGATCACATATTTTGGTGGTTTGATTGCCGTGAGGAGGTAGGTGGATTGTGCCGTCAATACCGATTTGACTAGAGTCTTCCTACCCGCTAGGGTGAGCAGCTTGCCAGTCCAAACTGCTAAGTGGCTAACGTACTTGTCTTCCAGCGCTTGGAAGTCTACTCTTCGAAGTATTTCAGTTGTTAGTGGTAGGCCTAGATATTTTAGGGGGAAGGATGCGAGCTGTGCAGGCAAGTCTTGCAATACCCCTTGTAGATCATGTGGTCACAGCCGATTGGCACCACCGGCTCTTGTGGAGATTGGTATGAAGGCCTGTGGTATCCCCGATTTTTTTGTAGAATTCTAACCAAGGTGCAGACATCCTCTTTCTTTGGCGCTAGAAAGATGACGGCATCGTCCACGTAAAGGGAGGTATGGAGGGTCGCCACACGGCCCCGTAGAAGCCGCAGTTCTCCCAGTTGTGTTGCAATATTGATGATTTTCTGTAGTGGGTCTATTGCTAGGATAAAAAGGAAAGGGGATAGTGGATCTCCCAATCGTAAGCCTCTGTGGAGCTGTATTTGTTCACCCAAGATTCCGTTTATGAGGATAGTAGAGGTGGCAGTGGAAAGAAGACAGGAGATCCAGTCTCTCCATCGTAGTGGGAACTCCCTGTTCTGTAACAGGAGGTATTCCCAACGGATCGAGTCAAAAGCTTTTGCAATGTCAAGCTTGAGAAGTAGGAACGGGGTTCTGTTTCGGTGGTGTCTTTTAGCTAGATTGCTAATGCAGAGGTAGTTGTCTTGGTTGCATCTACATCTGATGAAGGCGCTCTGGCTTGGGGAGATGAGATCGTCCATGAAGGGTGCTAGTCTTAGGGCCAGGATTTTTGCTATGATTTTGGATACAGTGTGTACGAGGCTGATGGGCTAGTAGTCTCCTGTCTCTTGGCAACCATCCTTTTTTGGTATCAAAATCAAACTTGCAGTGTTTGCATTGGAGACGTTGTTTATTCTTAGATTGTAGAAAGCATGTAGGGCGCCCATAAAGTCGCTCTTTATGACATCCCAACATTTGCGGTAGAAATTTTCGTTGAAACCATCAGGCCCTGGTGCTTTATCCACTGGCAGTTGGAGGATCGCGCCGTTCGCCTCCTGTGTAGTGAAGGGGTCAGCTAGTGCTTGCAAATCTAGACGGGACAGCTGGAGGTTGTTCCAGTTGAAAGATACACCCGTAGACTGTGTTTGACCCAGAATTTGATTGAAGTGATCAAGAAGCACATTTAGTTTATCTTCATGAGACATTGCCCAGCCCTGACCCTTTGAAAGCCGTTGAATGAAGTTTTTACTCTTGTGAGAGTTTATTCTGATGTGGAAGGAAACTCACTACCACCAGAAAAAAATTGCGCAATTTGAAATAATCAGGTAAAAGACCAAGCAGCAAATGGTCATTCTCAAATGTCGACTAGAAAAATGCATATCATGACACATCATAAACAGCCAAAATAAAAAAATATAGAGTGACTATTGCACAGGTGATTGAAATTTTTTTATCTCTCAGTCACCTGAAGTTGCACTCTTAATCACCTGAAGTTACAGGTGATTTTTTGGAGGGTCTGCAACTTCAGTTGATTGAGAGTGTAACTTAGTTGCACTCTGAATCACCTGAAGTTGTAGGTGTTTTTTAGTGGGGCTGCAACTTCAGTTGATTGAGAGTGCAATTTCAGGTGACTGAGAAATAAAAATATTTCAGTCACCTGTGCAATAACAAAACCGAAAAATATAAATCTCCACGCCTAGCGGTAAGTAAATAGTTAACATTTAGGTATGATAATTCAAGGGTGTGTTATGAACGGAATAAATTCTGCTTGTTGGTCACAGTAACATACCATAAATCCAACAGAAAAGAGGGTGCTATACTCTCATTCCTCTTCTTATGCATAACAACCCCTAGATCGGATCAGAGGTTATGAGATACGGCACAAGCATACACAGTATCATGAACGAAGAATATGAATTTTGTAGAGAAAACTAAAATAACGATGTTGAAGTAAATACACCAAAAAAAAGATTTGGTGGAGCTGACCGCAACCATGATGAGCTATGACAGACATTGAAAATCAGTTTCAAGTTTGAACATGGCCGGAAGAAGACGGGACCTCAAAATAGTAGAGCTCATGCGTTCCAAAAGAAAGGCGCAGCCTCTTAGAAAGAAATAAAGGCCCAGTCTTGGACCATCAGTATCGGCCCAAGACTCCCACTCTGCGTCCACCATTTCCCCAGCCCCGTCGTCTTGTAGTCGTCAGCGAGACCACCACGCCAGAAACCACCGTCTCGCTCCGCCGTGCGGGCGCCACCGCCTACGGCTCCCATCCAGCGACGGATCGTTCGAGGTTAGGCGCGGAGGCTTGCCGGGCCCCTACGGATCGATACCGCTGATGGGGGTGATGATCGAGCGGGAGGAGTGGGCGCTCACTCCCCTCTCCTACCCGCTCCTCTCCGCCGCCTCCCTCGCCGCCGTCCTCCTCCTCCCCTGCTTCTCTCCATCGCAGACCACCAGCGCCGCAGCCATCCTCATCCTCCTCTCCGTTCGACGTGGGCACCACCCCCTTCCTCCGCCTCCGCCGCGCCTTCCTCTTCCTCTTCTCCCTCGCATCGGGTACGCACGCACACACGCACACACAGTCTCTCTCTCTCTCTCTCTGTGTGTGTGTGTGGACGTAGTTGTGGTGATTAATTTTGCTGTGTTCTTGTATCGGTGCAGTGGTGGAGGGGATCCAGTCCGTCTTCGGGGAGGATGAATTCACGCGGTGCGGGCTTGGCAGGGAGCAGATGGCATCGCGTCTTGCCGCCTCCGCGGCTGCCACGTTCTTTCTCGGTGGCGTTTCTGGCGTCATCTCCGACAAATTGTGAGTTTTTGCCATTTGGGAAGAATGCTATGCACAGTTCTATTACTAGAAATCTTCTTCTAGGCGATGAGTTTATATCGAATGGTGGTCAAATCCCGCAAATTTATGTGATATAGAATTCAATGTCAAAAACTACCTTGGTCAAATTTATGTAGACTCATGCTGGTAACCAGTGTCAACTTTCTGGTACTAGTCAATCCATGTGTTGTTAGTGCCTGTTTCTGGTATTCTGTTTACATACATTCGTTGAAATAGTTGTAATGTGCGCTGATTTTACGGTCGATGGTACTCTTAAGAGAGATACACTCATGATCTTCTATAATAGACTGAGCAATTTCATTTTATCGTGGAGTGACAAATGACCAGTATTAAACTTATATTTATTCTTTATTGATGCTATACCCTTGCTCGCAAAAGCTTGTGGATCCCAGCACTGGTATAAATAACCTATTTTGTACCAATTCCTTTCATTACCTAGTTATTAGCCATCTGCTGATCTGCTCTCCTTGAAGATATGGGCTGCAAGCACAATGCTTGACTGATATTGCTTGTCTCATGGTAGTCCATAAAAAATTGAAAGAAAAATTTAGGTAGTGCTTTGATTTTCCCCCCTAGTTTTCTATGTAGTACTTCGCGATTTTTAAACCTAGGTGGAACATTCAGGATGTGATTCAGATGATGTATATGGTAGGTGTTGGCATGGTTGTCACGGCGTCGCCTAGGCGTCGCCTAGGCGACGCCAAGTCGTCCCGCGGCGGAGGTGGTCGCCATGGTGGTCGCTCGCCTTGTCCGCCTCCCTCCTCCCGCCGCCGCTTTCCTTCCTCCTGCCGTGTCGCCTACCTCCCGCCCGAGGAGGGAGGCGACGGGACGCGGCGTCGGGGAGGTGTCGGGAGGGAGGCGCGGGAAGAGCGGGAGGCGACGGCGAGGGCGGGCGGCGGAGAAGCGGCGGGAGAAGGCGGCGAGGCGGAGAAGCGGGGAGGAGGGCGGGCGGGAGAAGGCGGGAGGAGGAGGAGAAGCGGGAGAGGAGAGAAGGCGGCGGCGGGAGAGGAGGCGGCGGCGAGGAGAGGAGGCGGAGAGATCGGGAGAGGCGGAGGAGACGAGGGAGTCGGGGAGATGAAGAGACGGGAGAGGCGGACGAGACGAGGGAGGCGGGGAGATAAGAGACGGGATCACGGGAGAGGCGGAGGAGACGAGGGGACCGTATGTATATGTGACGAGTCGGGGAGACGAGGGGACACGGCGCCCGCCTGGCGTCGCCTAGACGTCGCCTGGACGTCGCCTAGGCGTCCAGGCGACTATCACTCGCCGTGGTCGCCGTAACAACCATGGGTGTTGGAGAGCATAATCTGTACTTACATTTGTGTTCCATCAGCTGCATTTAATCCTTTTTTGTCAGTTAATGTTATGTGATACAAAAGTCTATGCTGTAATCCTTCTAATAGCTATTACTATTTATGTACTCATGTTTCATACAGGATCACAGAGGGCTTGCATACTCTACTGGATACTTCAGCTTGCAGTGGGAGCCATGAAGATTTTCAGCGGGCTTTGTTGTGCCTGGATTAACAATTTCATTTTAGCTCTTGCCTCTTCAATGTTCTCTTTCTGTTTTGAGACGTGGATTGTGGTGGAGCATGAAAAGGTTTGTTTTTGTGAAACACCTTATGTTGTCATCACTACTTTTCTTCAATATTGTCCTAACCTAAAACCTCTTTATTTTGAATTTTCAGCAAGGCCAGAAGCAAGATTTACTGTTTGATACCTTCTGGCTAATGACATTCTTTGAGTCGGTGTTCCTTGTTGGCAATCAAGGAATTACAAATTTATTGGTTGAGGATGGTGACAAGGGATTCTTGCTTCCCTACAGTTTTGCAGCCTTACTGTCAATAACAGGGATTCTACATATCAAAAACTTATCAAGTACCAGTCAGCATGCATCTACCAAAAGTCATTTTTTGCCCATGTCCTCAGAGGTGAGTGGTGATTATGTCATCTTGTCTATTTCGCAGTGCTTTCTGTCTTAGTTTCAGTTAATGAGATTCTAATACCATTAGCCAAATAACGCACATACATGTTGAAAGGACGGAATATATAAATTAGACTGTCAATGTTAGATGGTATTGGCATTTCATGTGACTCTGTTGAGCATTTTGTGTTAGTTTTTATAAACATTTATCTAATCTGTTGCGATGTTCTTTCAACAGGAGATTGGAACATTGGTGGTACTGTTTTGCATCTTCCATGCATGTGTAGGCTTTATTTTACCTTCACTAGCAAGATTGAGAACAATGTAAGTCAGTCGTGTACATGTATGTCATGTTTAAGTCGCTTGTTAGAGCTTTCTGTTTACATGGCTGACATTGCTGAAGGTACCTGCCAAATGAACTACGTGGGGGCATGATGAGTTTTTCCCTGGCACTGGCAAATGCTCCCATCTTCATTTTCCTAATACAGGTACGAATCTGAAGTTCTCTTGGCGACAAATGTTTCGGTGCTCATATGTTTACCCCATGGCTGAGAGCGCTCCTTTTTTCTTCAGGGTACTGCCGACCATCGGAACATTGCAAATTCAACCAGTCTAGGACTTGCAGCCTGTGGCCTCTTAGCAGCTGGGGGCTGCATTCATATGCTGAGAAGGTGGAGAAAGCGCACTCGCCAAAATACGCGTAGTTTGTAGGAGCTTGGCAAATATGAGACTACACAACCAGCTTGAAGGTGTTTTTTTAGCATGTTGGTTTTTCACATTTTCCTTTTCTTCTAACTTCTGGATCCCGGTTCCTCACGATAACATTGCCTATGTGATGATCACCGGTGCAGCATATCAGAAGGTAGGTGTAGGATATGGTTTTTTGTTCAGAGAAATTGTTCAGGTGATGGCTGACACATTCTGTAGACACATGTAAAGGCTACATTTCTTGCCGGATACTGTGATTTATGATACCGAATAAAGTTTTTTGTCCTACAACACTGATGGCTTTTCACAACTCTCTCGTAACAGCATCTGAATCTGCATTGCTCATTGAGCAAATTGTGTCTGAGGAGGGAAAAGAAGCTAAACGAACGGGGAAACCGGTGACGCGTTAACCACAGCACTGTGCGCTGATTGACAATTAGCCACCCAAACCTTTTTCTTGTAACCACTGCTACTTTAGTCTGTTTCAGCTTTTCCAGTGTGTGGCTCGACGACGGTCTACGTGCCGGAGTCTGGTGCACTCGACCGACTAAAAAAATATATATTCGTTGAACGGCACAAATATACGGATCAAGATCTCGGTGAGTTAATAATATAGAAATGTTCACGCAATTAGCACCGTAGCGTGTTTTTTTTTCCAAACTTGACCGTCAAACTTTCGTTTTTACAAAAATAACCCTATTCTTAAACTTAATAGACACGTTAGACGACACCTGTCACATGCCGTGCCACTAGAGCTCGACATAGCAGCAGACGAGGGAATATAGCATTATTACAAAAAAATATAGCAATAGACCATGTTTAACCCGACAAACACTTCACAATGAAGGTGCAAATTACAACAGCCCTATGGTGAAAATGTGAAACCGTAGAGCACCAACATGGCGTGATGGTCATCCAGACGATGTGGACATGGCTGGTCGTTATAGTAGTGGCAGGCGCAATTGCAGCTCGAGTTGGCACAACAACAATACAGGTGCTAGTTGCTACCGAGGTGCACCACCTCCTCGTTGATCCTCTGCCTGCAGAGCTTGTTGTTGTTGGTCCTCTCAATCTGGAACTCCTTCCGCAACTCTTCTAGATAAACATGTAGTTTTTGGATGTAAACCTGGGCGAGTATTGCATACGATGGATCCACCTACTCGGCAAAGTTACAATCCGCTATCTGCAAGCAAGATGAGGTGACTACAAATGCTCCATGCGTGCAAGTATAGCTAAGTAATAAACCACTTACCATGAATAGAGGATAGTGAAAGAATCAACGTCCTAGGTGTGTATTGTCACCATAAACCTGCACCACTGTGTCAAGGTTGTGCTTGCATTGTGGCCAAGGCTCGGGGATGTGTAGGTAGTCGCGAAGGGGATTTCTGGGGTGTACGGCTCCCTGGTTTCGAGCGGTAGATCGAGGCTTAAGGGGTCGGGGTCCAAGGGACCGTAGATGCTCATGTCTTTGAGATAAGGATCACGGCCTCGAAGCCCAGCCCGTGCCCATCGTCCCTTCCCACACCTCGAGCTTCCAGCCCTGTCCGCCATACTTTGGTTGCCGTAGTGCGATTCCTTGCAATATAGAGAAGGATGTGTGAGTGTCCATACGAAATATACATTAAAATCATTTGCAGTGTCTGTATAAATTTTACATTAAAAGTTATGGAAAAGAACATGGCAACATTACAACTGAACTTAATTTAAAATGCACAAAATTGTATAGCAGAACATTACTTCATTGCGAGTTACATTGCAGAAAATGCCGGCTTTACAAGGAATGAATGAGTATATAGGTGTAGGCGCAACAAATTGCCACATATACGGGACATCCGATGAAGTAGACCTATTCGAACAGTTCCTTATTCCCGCAGGAACAAAATGCATGGATCCTTTGCCCACAATTATGCTACATATTTTAACGAGTAGTGCTAAACTGGATTGAGGAAGTGAGTATCTGTCTCTCCGTAATCTGTACCGTAAATAGTTAAAATTTAAAAAATTTAATAAAAATCATAAGCCGTAGTCGCACCCAAACAGTCTGGTTTAACCGTCCCCTGTTCGAAGCCTTTGTCTCTTCGGTCTCCAGCCATTTTTTCTCGCAGTTCAGAAAAAGGCAAATTGGGGAAGCTTAGATAGGCCGCGACCATGCTGCACAAATCACAAGCCCTAATCCTTGAGTCAAAGCCTGGATCGCATGCAGTAGCCGGTCAACTTGACTTGAGCTGAGCCTGTCCAACTTGAGCCCTTCTACTTTCTTCACTTGCTAAGCAATGGCTCACCTCCAAGCAAGTCAGGATTTTGGGCATATTTAACAACGGCTGTGACTTATGATTTTTAGCTGAAATTTTTAAATTTTAGCTGTTTACGGTATAGATTACAAAGAGAGATACTCATTTGCGATTTTGGATGGTACAGATGTTGAGCTTTTAACGTATATATCGTTTAACTTGTAGACTCCGTCTTAAGAAAATACTCCGTTTAAAAGTTAGATACTGTAACAAAAACCGCCAGCTTCGGATAAAAATAACAGGCTCTTTACTCCGGTCCATTTGCTCCTCCCCTAGTAAGCACCCGCTAAACCCCTATAAATTAAACCATCTCACATCATTCATGCAACCATGCATGCTTGACACGCACAAACGAACTAGAGGAAGAAGGATTGTGCTGTACTTTGGTGCTGCACCATGGGGAGCGTGGACTACGACATGTCCAAGAAACCTAGAGAGCAGCAGCACAGAAGCTGCAGGTCCAGGGCCCTGGTCCTCCTCCTCCTCGCCCTCACCAACTCCATGTCCATCCTCATCTTCTCCGGCACGGGTCGCTCGGCGCTCGGCATTCGCCTCGGCGACCTCTCCCCGGGCGTCCACGTCTGGAACTCGGGGACGCTGCTCCGCGAGCTCAACGTCACGCAGTACGCGCTCGCCGCGAGCCACGCCGAGCTAATGGACCTGCACAGCCGCCTCGGCATGGCCAATTCTCTCCTCGAGACGCTCCTCGGCGACACGGCCAAGTCCCGCGACATGGCGGCCGCCAGGGAGGAGCAGAAGCTGGCGGCGGCCGGCGGGCTGTGGCAACGGGACCCCACCGACGAGCTCAAACTGGCCGTCGGCCCCCACAAGCTGCCGCTGGGCTTCAGGCGGAACCTCGGCTCCGACGAGCTGTTCCCGACGGTGGGGCAGGCGTGCCACAGATTCCAGGACGAGCTGGAGCAGTTCATGAACTACACACCCGGCGGCGAGTGCCCGCCCGACGAGCCGTTCGCGCAGAGGCTCATGCTCAAGGGCTGCGAGCCGCTGCCGCGGCGGCGGTGCCGGCCGCGGTCCCCGGCGGGGTACATCGAGCCGACGCCTCTGCCGGCGAGCCTGTGGACCACCCCGCCGGACACGAGCATCGTGTGGGACGCGTACACGTGCAAGAACTACTCGTGCCTGGTGAACCGCGGCAAGACCAAGGGCCACTACGACTGCAAGGACTGCTTCGACCTGGGCGGCCGGGAGAAGGTCCGGTGGATGCGCGACGACCTCGGCTCCCTCGACTACTCCATCGACGCCGTGCTGGCGACGAGGCCCAAGGGCACGGTGCGCATCGGGCTGGACATCGGCGGCGGGTCCGGCACGTTCGCGGCGCGGATGCGGGAGCGCGGGGTGACCGTGGTGACCACGTCCATGAACTTCGACGGGCCGTTCAACAGCTTCATCGCGTCGCGGGGACTGGTGGCGATGCACCTCACCGTGGCGCACCGGCTGCCGTTCTTCGACAGCACGCTCGACGTCGTGCACTCGATGCACGTGCTCAGCAACTGGATCCCCGACGCGATGCTCGAGTTCACGCTCTTCGACATCTACCGGGTGCTCAGGCCGGGGGGGCTCTTCTGGCTCGACCGCTTCTTCTGCCTCGGCACGCAGCTCGACGCCACCTACGTGCCCATGTTCCACCGCATCGGGTTCAGCAAGGTCCGGTGGAACACCGGCCGCAAGCTCGACCGCGGGATCCAGATGGACGAGTGGTACGTCTCCGCGCTGCTCGAGAAGCCCAAGAGCTGACCACGAGGCTCTAGTCTGCTTCGCCAACACCCCACTTCAGAATAAATTAGTCGCCAATACTCTGTTGATCTGTTCTCTCGCATTCATCAAACTTTTATAACAAATGTTAGACCATATATTAGATCTAGAATATTTTGTTGATGAATAATTGATAATGGTTAATTTATGATGATGAATATTTGATAATATTGCTTATCGTGTTATGCGAGACGTGTCGTGTGCGTGGACTGATGCTGGTCAAGTTGGGATGAACTTGTGCCGGAAAAATACTCTTTGGTCTTTGTATGTGTAGGGTGAGCATAGAGACGATCATGGTCGGTGACGAGGTGGATCAGAACTAGGATGGGGAGATCCGAGGTTCAGACGGTCAAGAAGGTCATAAGATGGTCGGGCTCATGCTTGGGGCGCAAAGAGATAAGAGATGGATGATACGTGTTAGAGCTACGAAGGTGCGATCCGGAGGCTACGACACGTGGTGAATGATACATAGAGAAGCTACGAAAGGTGCGGTCCTAGAGAGTTTGACACAAGATGGGTTGAAAAGTTAGAAGTATAAAAATCCGTGTTATGAAGGATTTCAGATTCCTAGAAAATTAGTAGGCTAAAAGTCTAGTTAATGTTAAAAAGTTCTAAATTCAGTTGGACGATTTGTATTAGGATTTTAAGTAGAGATTGAATAGAAGTAGCAGGCTCTATAAAAGGAATACGTGATTGCGGCGGCCGGGGATGGTGGAATGCACGGCGGAAAAAAATTGCGATCGGCGTCGTCGGCCGAATCGTGCGCGAGTAGGAAAAACAGAGAAAAGTCGCATGGATGCAAGGATCTACGGGCTGATGGATAATTGAAGCTTCCTGGATGCATGCATGTATATTGACAAGTGCACGGTTTTCGAGGATTGATGGAAACGCTTTGGATGTATAGTTACGTGCATGCACGAACAGGGGTGGAGTCAGGAATTAAATATAGGGAGGGCAATATAGACAACAAGTAGAGTAGAACCAATAAACCATGTCGAATTTATCGATCCAATAGTCATATATCAGAGTAATATGTTTCGCAAATCGGTAACCTGTACTTCTGTGGTAGTACTACCCCAGATCAAGCTCGCTTCAAGATTGATGGATACTCGTCTTGGCTAAAATCCATTGATTGAAGTGTGCTGATGGATACTATCAGTCACTTGAAGTTGTACTTTCAATCAATTAAAATTGTAGTTGGTTTTCTAGAGGGAGACTGCAATTTCAGTTGATTGAGGTATACTTAGTTGCACTCTGAATCACCTGAAGTTACAGTTGTTTTTTGGAAGGGGTTATAATTTTAACTGATTGAGAGTGCAACTTCAAGTGACTGAGAGATAAAAAAATTTCAATCGCTTTAGCACTAGCAAAACCGAAAATCCATTGATTGAAGTGAGCGACGGCGAGTCTCTTTGCTGGTGATTTTTGGTGCATGAGTCGGCATCTACTCAACTGCAAGAGAGGTCGTCACAGCTCGCCACTGGGCGATTTCTTTTTCTGTCGACTCGTCTCAGCGAGTTGCGCTTCCGGCCGAAGTCGAGACAGAGTCGTTTTATTCCGGAAAAAACAGAGAGGTAAAAATAATATTTTTATTTCTTCTTGTTGGTATTTTTATTTCTCTCATTTTATTTGTAGGTTTGAACAACCAGAAAATAGTAGGGTGGTATATATAAAAAAAAAGTTTCCGCTAAACGCTGCAAGCATTCATCTCCCTCTGATTGCCATCGACAATACTACAAGTGGTATCAGTAGAAAATCCACATCTCAGTAGAAAATCTTGCTTCCAACAGCTATATTAATATAGCATGCATATCTGCTACTAGTTGTAACTTGCACACCCCTTCTGTCCTTCCCACAAAAGGGAGAAATATATTGCTAGACTTCTAGTCAATTACTGTTATTTCTCCAATTAGTACTTCATATTTATAGATTACAATACAACGTTGAATCCTTTTCAATGCTTAACTTCAGCTAATTTGCGCCGTGTATCTAGCTTTGGAGCTCTTCAATCAACAACAAAGTATGTGTTTATGAGTTATGACATATTCTTCTGTTTATTTTCCTGCTAAAGAACTATGAGCAAGTTTAGATGTAATAGCCCATCACAGTGTCTTCATTAGCTTGTTTTTTCCTAATATTTTGTCCTCGCTAAAGAACTGTGAGCTCATTTGATGTTTGATCTTGTTAGGTCATGGCATCTGGTGGTGGTGGATTCGGAGACTCAAGTGTGTCGTGCAGCACTGGTACTAGTGCATGTCCTGCCCATCCACTAGAGCCGCCTTGGCCAAAAACATTCTAAATGTTGCTCGTGTGGTACCTGCAATTGACGATGAAAATAAGCCGCTTTGGAGGTATGTTGAGTTGCTAGAGAAGACTAGGCATAGCGCAGGAGGGAATGCATGGTCTATATGTAGGATTTGTGATCACATTATCCATGGGAGTTACTCCAGAGTTAAAGTACATCTCTTGAAGATAAGAAATTATGGTGTGAAGTTCTGTCCAAAGGTTACAGTCGATGTTCTTGCTCAACTTGACGATGAAATTGCTAAAGCGGAGGTAGTGATTGAGAGAAGGCTGCCAAGGGATGTTCCGATGCCAACAGAGGGGTTGAGTAGGAGGAAGAGAAAGGAGGTTCCAGCTATTGAATCAAGCTTCCATAATGAAGCTTGTAGCCAGCTTGACGCTTTGATTGCTAGGATATTTTTTACCGCAGGTTAACATCTTTCTGCACTAACTAATGTCCTTATCTTAATGTTAGATTGTTAATTACATTTAGACATTAATTTGGACCTTTGTTCATTTGTAGGCATAACTTTCAATGTAGCATGAAATCCTTATTTCAGGAAGACATTTACCTATGCTGCCAACCATAACTTGGGTGGCTATGCCCCTCCAAATTACAACAAGTTGAGGACAACTCTTCTTGTGCAAGAGAATACCCATGTTGAGCGAATGCTGCAGCCCCATCAAGTCAACATGAAACTTAAAAGGTGTGAGTGTTGTATCAGATATGTGGTTCGATGCTCAAAGATGTCCACTCTTAAATTTCTTAGCCGTAACAGAAGATGGACCAATGTTTTTAATAACAATCAACATTGAAGGCGGAGTAAAGAAAAGGAGTACATTGCCGAGAAGATAATTGAGTTGGACCGCAGAATGCTGTCCAAGTGATCATTGATAATGCAGCCAACTGTAGAGCCACAGGGTTGATTGTTGAGCAAAAGTACTCCCCATATTTTCTGGACCCCATGCATCGTCTATACCTTGAACCTTGGCTTGAAGAACATATGTGCTTCCAGGGAAAATGATGATGAGGATTATGAAGATTGCCATTGGATCAGTGAAGTTGCGGCAGATGCTAATATTATAAAGAATTTCATCATGAATCATTCCATGAGGCTGTCTATGTTCAAGGAGTTCAGTAAGTTGAAATTCCTTGCCATTGCTGATACAAGATTTGCTTCTACTATTGTGATATTGAAGAGGTTTCGTTTGATTAAAGAAAATCTTGTGTTGATGCTAGTGAGTGAAAAGTTGAGTACCTATAGGGATGACAATGTGAGTCAAGCACAGTTTGTCAAATATAAGATTCTAAATGATGTGTAATGGGATAAGGTGCAATACATCCTTGATTTCACTGAGTTTATCTATTATATGATACAAGCAGCTGACTCTGACAAATCATGCTTTCATTTGATCTATGTGATGTGGGATACAATGGATGAGAAGGTGAAGACTACAATTTATCGCCACGAAGAGAAAGAACTCCATGAGGAGTCTAATTTTTATAATATTGTGCAAGATATTGGTGAGTCGATGGGCAAAAAGTAATACCCCCTTGCATTGCTTAGCACACTCACTAAATCCCATGTAAGGTCCTTTGCCTTTTAAATTTTTATTGCTTGTCTTTAGATTTTAGTTTAAGGATACTACCTTAGCATATACATTTACTTAAACCTGCAGTGTGTTGTATGCTTTCCATCTACTTACATGCATGTCCGTGCAAACCTTAGCTAAAAGGTTGGATGCAAAGTTCATCTTATTTCTGTTATTGTAAAATGGGACAACTTCTCATGTTATTTGCGCCCTTTTTTAGGTATTACAGTAAAACTTGGCTTGGTAAAGTTCCAAATCGCCAAGCTCCTTATATGGACATTGAGATTTTGGACATGGGGAATAAATGCTTCAGGAGGTTTTTGTTGGTGATGAGTTGAGGTTTTTGTTGGTGATGAGTTGCGATATATCAAATAGAAATTTGCAGATTTCTCTTTGTTTAGAAGTGGATTTAATTTCTTTGACTCAATTAAGGATAGAGCCCATCTAGAACCAAAGCAATGTGGTGGATTTATGGTAATTATGCCCCAGATTTGAGAAATTGGCATTGAAGTTACTTAGGCAGCTAACATCATCTTCTTGCACTGAAAGAAACTGAAGTACCTATGGTTTAATCCATAGTTCAATAAGGAATAGGCTCTACACTTACCTTCTTTTCTTAGTTTACCATTTCTTACACCAGCAATGGATTTCATTACAATTACATTGTTATAGGCTTAACACTGGACGTGCTAACGATATTGTATTTGCGCACCACAACTTGCGCCTTCTTTTAAGGAAATCTGAAGAGTATTACAATGACCCATCAAGAATATGGGATGTTGGAGGAGATAGCTTCAAGTTCTTTGATGGCGGTGCTCATTTCTTTCAACATGCTGACCTCTCATTGGATGAATTGGACCTTGAGAGAGTACTAGAATATCTTGGTGACGTTGGACCTGTTTGCATTAGATGTTGGACCTCTGGTCCAATCAGAAACAACTCCACATGATGGAAGCAACAATTGAATTGTCCATTTGTGTTTTGTCATGTCTTTTATCTGGCTATCTTATTATGTAATAGTTATAGACTTATGATCTATTGAACTTGAACACTTGGACTAGTTGTGGTCGTTTGGACTTATTAGATTATGTACTAAGTTTATTTACTAAGTGGTCTATCGAATACTTACTATCTGACTATCTATGACTATGATTCTATTATTTATTTGTGTACATGTATTTATTTATTCCCTCATTTTCACAGATGGTTCATTATATTGGTCTAACAGTTAGGAGGGAGAACTGGATAACCAAACAATTTGCTACATCAATATTAAGATATTCTCGATTTCTCAATTTCTTATAAGAAATTCATGAATTTCTTATTTTTTATCTTTATTACATATGTGTGTGTATGAGCTGTCTACGGAACACTTGAGTGTTTTTTAGGGTTAGGAGCACTCAGATTTTTGGATGTTGGATCTCCATCCAACGTCTTAGATTCAGAGCACTCATATTTTTTTTGGTGGGGGTGGGATATGAGGATCTGTTAGATGAAGATCCAACACCTCAGATTCATTTTTTTGAAGGGAGAGGAATATAGGGGATCCGTTGGATAGAGATCCAACACCCCAAAATCTGAGTGCTTCTAATCTTAAAAAACACTCAAGTGCTCCTTAGCACTTCTCACATATTCCTATGATGTTTGGGCACCAAGTCTTCTTACCTTTGGATTGCTTTTAGATACGTGTTAATGTGATTGAGACTTTCCATCTATGATTAAGACTTTCTATCCATGATTGATTTATCCTGCATGATATATCATATACCATTACACTAGCACGCATCTAAAAGCAATTCAAAGGTAGAGAGACTTGGTTCCTA
Source organism: Bonia amplexicaulis (assembly GCA_036346245.1). NCBI lineage: Eukaryota > Viridiplantae > Streptophyta > Magnoliopsida > Poales > Poaceae > Bonia > Bonia amplexicaulis. Next base: position 13,875,967 of record CM070764.1, read on the forward strand.
GACACTATGATGCCCCATTTCAGCGGCATCACTGTATCACGGTATCACTGTATCACGTATATATATAAATATCACCGTATTAGTATTTTTAGAAAAATAGTGAATTACGGTATCACTGTATCACGTATCCGTTGTGCCCCGGCAACATTGTCCATCGGTCCTTCTCCCTACCGCGCAGGTCGAAGACGTGCGCCTTGCCGCCGTTCATTTCTTGCACGGGTACGCGTCCCAGACGATGCTGGTGTCCGGAGGGATGGCTCACAAGCTCTTCGGTAGCGGTGCCGGCTCCAGGTACCCCGTCGGGGACCACAGCTGGCACCGGCCTACGGCAGCGGTTCGCAGCCCTTGATCATCCGCTGGTGCGCGTGCGACTCATCGGACGGGCACTCGCCACTGGGCCGTGTAGTTCATTTATCGTTTCAGGCCGTCCTGGAAGTGGCCGCACGCGTAGCCCAGAGCCGGGAACACCTCTTCGGTGACGTTTCGGTGGGTGGGCCTGTGCGGCCCGATCTGTTTGACCTAAACTGGTTAGTTCGGTAGTTCTGGTCTGAGTGGTCCAGTAGTTCCGTTTTATGGTAGTACCGGCTGAGTAGTCCGGTAGTTCTGGCTGAAGCTTTGCGGTAGTATCGGTCCGAAACCCTATTTCCGCCTCAGACTGTTTTTCCGCTTTAATTCTCTAATTCTGTTTTGATTCCATGTAAGAAAAGGAGTTTGTCTTTTGTAATACTTTTGAGAGCCTATATAATGAAGAGAAATCCGAAAAGGTGCGGTGTTATTCGCACCACCAAATTGAAGTATTTCTTCTCTGATTGAAGCGTGCGGCGCTTGCCTATTCCCATCCGCGTTTTGCCTCGATCCGGTGATTTCACTAACATTTGGTATCAGAGCTTGGAGGTGATGGACGGTAGGGCTGCAGAGAAGAAGGGCGTGGCTGGCGAGGGCTCCAGCGAAAAGAAACTGTCGCCTCCACCGCGAGCACAGACGAGAGGGGGACTGCTTCCAATCCAATTCCCCATGCTGACCGACACGAATTACGGCCTGTGGGCTGTAAAGATGGAAATCATCATGCGATCTCTGGGAGTATGGACGACAATTGAAGGAGATGCACCAGTTGAAGAGGAGAAAGGTCAGGGCGCTCTGGCCGCCATATCTCAAGCTGTCCTCGACGAGGTCTTGATGACCATCGTAGAAAAGGAAATTGCGAAGGAAGCATGGGAAGCAATCAAGGAGATGCGCATTAGAGAGGATCGTGTAAAGAAAGCAAGAGCACAGGTGCTGAAGAGGCAATTCGATCGAATGATCATGGGAGAAACCAAGAGGTCGGTGGGTTCTCTTAGAAACTGATAAGCCTGGCTGGGCGCTCTAGGTGTTGAGTTGCCAGATTCAACAGTCATAGAGAGGTTGTTCAGTGCTATCCTCGACAAGTTCCTCCAAATCATAAGCACAATTGAGCAATTTGGAGACATGATAAAGATGACACTGACCGAGGCAGTTGGCCATCTATGAGTCTTCGAAGAAAGTCAGAAGGGGTGACGCCATGGCAAGGAAAAAGGGGAGCAGTTGCTGCTATCTCGAGCTCAGTGGGATGCATTGGCGACAAAAGAGAAGAAGAACAACAATGAATACCACAGCAGCAATGCAAAGAGAGGCGGAGGATGCAGCGGCGGCTGAGGTCGCGGCCGTGGGCAAGAAAAATGGTGCGAAGCTGAAACTGAAAAGAAGCTATACCGGAAGTTCGACAAGACGAAGATCAAATGCTACAATTGCTCGGAATTTGGGCACTTTGCATCTGAGTGTAGAAAGCCCAAGAAGGGAAGAGCAAATGCAACGGAGAAGACCGATAAATCTCCACTTCTGCTGATGCTTGAAGCCTGCGAACTAATGGAAGAGAAAGAAGAAGACTCCACCGAAGAAGTGACACTAGTTGAAGACAAGGTGCAACTTCATCTCGGAGTAAACGAGGAAGATGTTGCAAGTGTTTGGTACCTAGATTCAGGGGCTAGCAATCACATGAGTGGCAACAGAAGTCAGTTTTCAGAAATTAACACATCAGTTTGAGGCTTGGTGAGGTTTGGCAACGGATCAGCTGTCAGGATTGAAGGCCGAGGCTCCGTTCTAATCAAAGGGTACACTGGAGAACCTCGAGTACTCACGGATCTCTATTACATCCCGGCGCTGACAAGCAACGTGATTAGCTTGGGGCAGCTGGAAGAACGAGGCTGCAAAGTGGTAATTGAAGAAGGATATTTGAAGGTCTTCAATCGTCAGAAGCAGCTGCTGATCCGCGTCAAGAGAGCTCAAAACAGGTTGTATGCACTCAACCTGGATCAGGCTCAACCGGTGTGTCTTTTGGCTGGTCTAGGCGATGACAACTGGAGATGGCACGCTCGGTTCGGACACCTAAACTTCCAGGCGCTACAGCAGTTAGCCCGAGGAGGAATGATGGAAGGTCTCCCAATTGTGAACCATGTTGAGCAAGTTTGTGATGGATGTCTGGCTGGGAAGCAAAAACGGACCCCGTTTCCACAAACTTCAAGTTTCAGAGCCGCTCAAGTGTTGGAGCTAGTTCATGGTGACATTTGTGGACCGATCACACCTCCAACACCTGCTGGAAATAGGTTTTTTCTCCTAATTGTTGGTAATTTCAGCAGGTTCATGTGGATTGCCCTGCTGAAAACCAAGGATGAAGCACTGTTAGTGTTTAGGAAGTTCAAATAGCGGCCGAGAATGAAGTAGAGAAGAAACTGAAGGCTTTCTGCATCTATCGGGGAGGTGAATTCAACTCGGATGAATTCAATCTCTTTTGCGAAAAACATGGCATCAAAAGGTTCTTGACAGCACCCTATTCTCCACAACAAAATGGAATTGTGGAGCGTAGAAATCAAATAGTGGTGGCTATGGCGCGAAGTATGCTCAAAAGCATGAATATGCTCGGGAGATTTTGGGGAGAAGCCGTGACTGCAGCGGTATACATTCTAAACCGATCGCCGACGAAGTGCGTGGTGGGAAGAACTCCATATGACGCTTGGTACAATCGGAAGCCGACGGTCCACCACTTGCGAGTGTTCGGTTGTGTTACTCATGTGAAGAAATCAAGAGGTCACCGAAGCAAACTAGCTGACCGAAGCTCAAAAATGGTGTTCATCAGTTATGCAGCTGGCTCAAAAGCCTACCGGATGTTTGATCCATCCGCGGGGAGAGTATGCATCACAAGAGATGTTCTATTTGAAGAAGATCGAGTCTGGGACTGGGGTACTGCAGTACAGACAGCAGAAGTCTCTACAAGTGAAGTATTACATGTCTCGTTTGACCAGGACTCGACGGCAATCACAGAAGAACCGAGACAGACTCCTTCGGTCAGATCGGTACTACTAGACCAGTCAGACCGCATTCGGCCGGTCAGACCGGCACTGCTACACCGGTTAGACCGCCTTGAGAGTTACGAAGCGGAGACTCTTCAGAAGAAGCTTCAAAGTTGGAGAGTAGTTCGGATTCATCTGAAAGAGCTCCACTTCGGATGAGGACTCTACAGGAGCTGTATGAGGCGACAGGACCCGTGCAAATTGAATACCCGGGGTTATGTTTTCGAAGTGCTGAAGAGCCAAAGAATTTCCAAGAAGCTGAAACAGAGGAGAGTTCGAGGTGTGCCATGCAAGAGGATATGAAGTGTATACAAGACAATAAGACATGGAGACTTGTAGATCTTCCGGCAAACCATCAAGCGATTGGCCTCAAATGGGTTTTCAAAGTCAAGAAAGACTCATAAGGCATGGTGGTGAAACACAAAGCTCGCCTAGTGGCCAAAGGATATGTGTAGCGGTAGGGAACAGATTACAAAGAAGTATTCGCACCGATCGCAAGAATGGAGACGGTGAGGTTACTCATCGCATTGGCGGCTCAAGAAAGATGGCGACTTCATCATATGGATGTGAAGTCGGCTTTCTTAAATGGAGACTTGGAGGAGGAAGTTTATGTGAGCCAACCACCAAGTTTTGTTACGAAAGGCAAGGAACACAAGGTCTTGAGATTGCATAAAGCCTTGTATGGCCTAAAACAAGCACCAAGAGCTTGGAATTCAAAACTGGATAAAACCTTAGTGAATTTCGGTTTTGAGAGAAGTCCTTTGGAGCATGGAGTATACAAAAGGAAGAAAAATAGGAATTTGCTGTTGATCGGTGTTTATGTGGATGATCTAGTCATTATAGGAAGTAGTGAGGCTGAAATAAGTGTTTTCAAGAAACAGATGCATGAAGCCTTCAAGATGAGTGATTTGGGCTACTTGAGTTACTACCTTAGTATTGAAGTCAATCAAAAGCAAGAAAAGATCACACTTTGTCATGACATTTGCATTGTGCATGTCGCCACTTATAGCCGCGACGTATCAGTACAACATCGTACATTGCTGTAGTACGATGCACACTCTTACCATATTGGGAAATGGTGCAGTGGATCATAGCATGATAGCATGCATATGCATTTAATTGTGGATGGAATAACTGTATTCATATACCAACTGATTAAAAACTTATAAGGCATGACTCGTGGGAGTCTGTGGTGGTTAAATAGTTGTGGACGTGAATTGTGGTTATGGTTGTATGGTAACATAAATGTTGATATATAATTGTTTGTAGTTTGAATAGCCTGTAAAACAGTTCGCCAGCCTACATCGTCAATGCTCAATCTGCCGTAGCAAGCTAGCATAGCAGTGCTACGAAATACCTGCAGGGAGAGGATTTTTACCTATCAAAATTGATCAATTTGCTAGCCAGCGTTCAATTTGGTACTAATTGAGTTTGGTTATTCGTCGTAAAACTAATAGCTTTATCAGGATCGACTCAGATACGTGCATGCATGCATGTACGTGTATATATGCACGTGATCCTGATTACTTTTGGGGCCCGCAAAAAACCAATTAAATTACTAAAACGCCACTAGCCAGCAAGGGATCGAGGAAATTACTGCCACTGCACTGCTTGCACGCATCGCGTTGCAGCCGCATGCAGCCCAGCTTCAACTTGGATTGGAAGCAGCCCAAGCAACAGTCAAAGCAAGCAACGCACTATCCTCTCCCTCTCTCTCTCTCTCTAGCTGTATCTCTGTCACACGCTCGCGCTCCCTGTCTCTCATCATGGCAGCGGCAAGCGGCTCAGGCAGGCGGGCAAGCGAGCTCCCATTGGCCATAGTGCTCAAGCGGCTTAGCCCCCTCTCATGACTCATCGATGCCAGACCGACCCAATTAAATTGACTCACAATTGAGCGACCGCCTCCTAGTTCTCTCTCTGTCTCTTTCTCTCTCTCTTTCAACTCTCAAGTGAAGTTGGAACGCTAGCCGCCAGCTAGCGGCACCGCCGCAGGACACACCTAGGCCCACAGGCGCAAGTGCGCAGCGTCACCCTACCCCTGCACAACTGTACACCGCATGACGCCATCGCACCGACGCAGGCCAACTACAACCCTCGCCCAAATAGCACACGACCTCTGCCAGACCGGCCGCCACCCCCATCCCATGCCGAAATGGCACTGGTTGCCTGGGACCCAGGGCACCGCCAAGCCACAGAAGCGAAGTGGTGAAGAAGGTAAGGACTAAATTTTCTTCTTGGTCTTGGTTCTATGAACTTCCATGTGCTGGGTTGGGTTTGTGAAATGAAGAGGTGAATATATTTACAGATCGGTGGTGAATGGTGATTTGATTTCATTGATTTCACAGATCGAGGGATCTCAAATTTTACCACAACGCCGACAAAAGGTGCAAGGAGCGGAAGCTAGAAGTGCATAGGAGAGCCGCGAGCCACCGAGCCAGGCCACTAATGTCTAGCTATCTCCATGTGGCCACATGGAGTGGCGAATCGAGGATGGATGGTGCGGCTGTGACCAGTGGCACAAAACAATAGACAACAGCTAAGCATTGGGCAGTAACATAGGTGCATTGCATCTCATTCTCGATTCTTATTTCCATAATCCCCAATTCGTAGTTCTATTAGTGAATCGTGATTTTTAAAATGTAGACTATAGAGCTAGGGGTGGGCAATTTTTATACCAAAAACCGAACCGAACTGAAAAACCAAAAATTGTGGTTTGTTCAGTATTTGGTATTTGGCATGATTTTTTATTTTTTTTGTGCTATTCGGTTTACGGTACGGTTTCTATGTTGTAGAAACCGAAGTAGCTCAAAAACTGAAACAATAGTAACTCCCTCTCCTGGTCTCCCTGGTGGTTGACTCGAATCGAAACCAATACTTCAATACCAAAGGACAAACTGCAAAGGGCCCAAGGCCCATTGGCCATAGTGCTCAGGCGGCTCAACCTCCTCTCATGACTCATCAACACTAGACCGACCCAATTGAATCGACACACAATTAAGCGCCTACCTCCTAGTTCTCTCTCTGTCTCTCTCTCTCAACCCTCCAGTGAAGTTGGAACCCTACTACCAGCTAGCTGCACCGCCAGGCCTCCTATGTCTAGCTGTCTCCATGAGATCATGACGAGCGGCGAGCCAGGGATGGAGGGTGCGGCTACGACCGGTGGCATAAAACAATAGGCAACAACTAAGCATCCAATATCAACACAGGTGCGTTGCATCTCATTCTCAATTCTTATTTCCCAAATCCCCAATTCGTGGTTCTGTTAGCGAATCGTGATTATTGAAATATAGACCATAGAGCTAGGGGTAGGCAATTTTATACCAAAAACTGAACCGAACTAGAAAAACCCAAAATTATGATTTTTTGGTATTTGGTATTCATCATAGTTTTTATTTTTGGTGCTATTTAGTTTATAGTGCAGTTTCTATGTTTTAGAAACCGAAATAGCTAAAAAACCAAAATAGTAGTAACTCCTCCCAACTCTCTGATGGTTGACTCCAATCAAAACCAATACGGAAATACCAAAGGACAAACTACAAAGAGCCCAAGCCCATTGGCCATAGTGCTCAGGCGGCTTAGCCTCCTCTCATGACTCATCGACTCTAGACTGACCCAATTGAATCGACTCACAAGTAAGTGCCCACCTCCTAGCTCTCTGTCTCTCTGTCAACCCTCAAGTGAAGTGGAACCCTAGCTGCCAGCCAGCTGCACCGCCGCAGGCCCACCACCACCATGCGCAGGCCCACAGGCGCAGGTGCACAACATAGTGATGCAGGTACGCTTATGATGTGAAGGGCAATATTGCAATGTATACATCTTATGGTTGCTATTATACTAATTGGTTTGTGCAAAACAATGAGAATGATGCAATAAATGATAAATATATATACCAAGCATATATGTTATATTCTTTATTTAGTACAATTTTAGGTTATCAAAAGCCAAGGATGACTTTTTTGAAGAAGGGGAGGATGATGCAGATATGCTTATGTCTTATGTTTTTTAGTTAAAAATATTATTTAACTGGAAAGAAGTATTAAGCCATATTAAATATTATCAGGTGAATTTGTTTCATAATTCATTGGCTTCTATTCAGTTCTTTATGCAAGTTCTTTATGCATTCTCAAGTTTGAACGATATGAAGAGTTTGAAACCACAAGGAAGGAGAGAGGAAGAAACCATCCAACCGAGTATCTAGTCCATGCAGTTAACAACCAAAGCAAGGTCCAAGAGAGAATAAGCCACTACACATGAAGTCATGCGCACTAGTTGGGCCGAAATCAATTAGCCATGTAATGTCCATTAGTAAAACACTTTGTTAATTAAGCCCAATGTATACATGTTGTTCATATATGGAGACGGGCAGCCACCGTATAAATATACGCATCACAATCACGCACGGACGGAGACCATGACTGGATATGAGCACGACTAAATAATGGGAGACACAATTTTGCTTGTTTTTGAGCTTTGGTTAGTCGAATAAATTCAATAGAAAAATTTATGAGTTTTTACAAATTAAGATCGTTCAACCTTTTCGCTGAGAATTGGGAGCGTAATAGGGCTTTCGCTTTGTGGTTGTGAGGTCCGGCGCGTGTGACTTTGTGAATTAAAGAGCGTTCGTTCTTGCATTGGCAATAGAGGATCGCTACGATTTGAGAAGCTACATGTAAATATCTTGATCCTACGTCGAGAAGATTGGGTAATACTGTATTATCTTGGTATGAGAGCATAGTTTCCTCGGTAGAATTATTTACCCTAGCTTTTAGGTTGATTTCCCTTGCTATGTTTATTTAATTTCCTACAGTCCATAAACCGAAAACACAAAAAAAAATCCAAACCCTAGTTTTTGAATCCTATTAATTCTCGTGAGTTTTGTTAAGTTTTGATCCATTAGAATTTTTATTTAGGTGCTGATCATTCGTGTTCCTTTGCGTAGCTTAATCTTTGTGTCCAATCAAACTACAGGAAATTCTACTAGTTGAATTTCTCAATTAGCAAAAAAAAAAACCGATCTGCTATAGTAGCCGATCCGCGTTGTGTCAAGAGAACTATTCGCGGTTGCTACAGTAGTGCGATGCTACAGTGCCATGCTGCTACAGTGTTTCAGGATTTCTACGGTGCGTGCGGAACGCTATAGTAATTTGCATCGACTACAGTGCACGCCTGCTATAGTGTTCCGAGTTGCTACAGTATGCGACGAGCTGTGAACAGTGCGCCGAAAATTTTTGCTAAATTTTTCCCTTCATCTTTGAGACCAGTCTTTGATAATTACATTAAAGCTGCTCTTGGTATTAATTTACACTTGCTAAAATTTTTGATTTGCGCAATAAAAAGCGAAAGCCCTAGTGTTCGGCCACAAAAAAAAGAAAAGAAAAAGCACTGCATACAAAAAAAAGAGAACCGTGGATATATGTTAAAAAAGAGAACCGTGGATATATGTTAAAAAAGAGAAAAGAATATAGTTTGCGGTTTTGAGTAAAAAAGTGAGATTGGCTGATTTGGGGTTAGCTAATCCTAGTCCTTGGTTTCAGATTGTGTAATTTAATTTCTTTGAGCAATCTTATGCCCTTACATTCAAATTTTACAACTGGCTAGCGTCTCTCGTAATACTTAATGCAAAGCGAGCTAATTAATTCTCACTTTCAGATTGCCTCTATTTAGCTTATTCCTTTGTTGCATTAAGTCACATTGATCTTTACGTGTGCGTTCATACAATTCACTTAAACATATTGGATCAGCACTTAGGCAAAGTATTCTAGATTGGATTATTACTTAACTTTACAACATCAAGAATTTCATATTGCTAGGATATACACCTCTATACCGAGCTCCACTGAATAACCGTTGTGCGATTGTGAACATTTACATTCGCTTGATCATCATATTGCTATTGTAGCTTCTACCAAGTATAAGTTTTTAACATATTTGTATATGCTACAAAACCAACCATGACAGAATATTCAACAATTTATTTCTCTCAGTGTGAGCCAAATGGGAATGAATCTTCAGTTTTTCATTCCTCTTGGTGTGATTCGGAGTCCAACAACTTGTATCTTCCTTTCTACAGAAGTGATGATCCAGTGGAGTATCTTGAGTGAGAATGGCAAATGGAGAAAACGTTTAGATTTCAAAAACCTCCAATAGACCAAGAGGTGATGTGGACCACTATGAAGTTTGAAGACTATGCTTATAGTTGGTGGCAACAATTATCTAAAAAATGATTCATTAAATCTTGAGTAGGTTTGAAGGGGATCATGAAAAACTAGTTTGTGCCAGCCTATTATGCGCGAAAATTGCTTCGCCATTTGGAGAGTATCACACAAGGGAGTAATATTGTTCAAGGCTACCATTTTGAACTACAAGATGCGATGCGTCATGCCAACGTCACTAGTCCAAGAAGGGTGACGGCATATGTAGGACCGAAATGGCAACAGAGGGGGTTGAATGGTGCCTTCAAATCTGCCCCTCAAGTATCCACACTTATTCTTCTTCTCTAATAGCTATGGAAGCTACGAAGACAGAAGATATGCGCTCGACAGAAGATATGCGCTCACTAGAAGTCACAGCAACGGGCAAAAACCAAATCCGGAGAGAAACAGTCCAGAAAAATAGATTTAGAGCTGGTCTACGCACAAGCGGTAGTACCGCTGAGCGGTAGTACCGTTGAGCCGAACGGTAGTACCGGCTGCGAACTCAGTCGCTGAGCGGTAGTACCGTCGTTGAGCAGCGGTAGTACCGTGTTCGTCAAGCGGTAGTACCGGCGTTGAACAACGGTAGTATCGCATGAAGAAATTCTGCGGGAGCAGAACCGAAAACTTGAAATTGATCAACTTCACCCTGCTCTTCTCGGGTCAATTGAACAGGACATCATCCTAAACAACATATTTACCTCATTGAGAAGAAATCGCAGACAAAGATCAACTGAGAAAGAGAATTCGGATTTTTGGGAAAAACTCAACAGAAGGTGAATAAAATCCACATTACTCGTTATTCTTGGATTCTTGGTTTAAGAAACTTTGGGGTTGGCAAGGAAGTGATCTCAGATGAAAGAGCCAAAACCTATATTCAAGTTTCTACCAGAAAAATCATGGGAGCAAGTTTCCCCAGACTCTGAACCCTAGAAACATACGAACATAGCTGAAAATGGCGGAGAAATCTGAGAGTAGCCGAAACTTTGAATATTCCTTTTGCTCTCGGGAATGGATTGGTCAAGTGACCTTAGGATATTCCCAGTTCAAAGCATCAACAACCAACAACTAGAAAATTAACAAATCAACAAAAAGTGCAAAAAGGGAACAAGAACGCAGAGAGACAGAGAGTGAGCTGAAACATCAAAAGCATCTCAAAAACAAGATTTTTCATATTGATTGAGAGACATGAATGATTACAAGAGTTGCTACACAAATTCAACCCAATCTACAGCCCCATACGTGATTGAGAAATCAAGAAATCTAGAACCCACTCAAGAACACAAGGAGATAAAAAGGCAGAACAACCTCTGCCCACTCCACCCACTCCACAACAGCACAAAGGAAAAGAGAAAGAACAAAGCAAAAATCATAACTACTACTTTGCTTTCATGCCTACCCCTCTCCTTTTATAGTCTCCACTAATGGGTTCACAAATACTTTACCCATTAGCTCTCAACAACTCATAGCACTTTATCCATTATCCCCTAATCAAATCCGCTTCCTTTTGTGCAGCCCTGCGCTTTTACCAAAATGCCCATCCTGTACCTTCCGGGAAGCTTCCTCGTTTCTTGCCGTCCAAGCTTCACAACCACTTCACGTCTCGCCGTCTTTGGCACATCCCGACCGCTCCGACCTCAGCACCACCTGTGCCTAGTCCGGTCATCCCGTGCCTCGCCACGACTCCGCCTCAAAGTCCTGCAGTCATCACAGACAAGAAAACACATCATATAGCACCGCTCGAGACAATTGAATTAACATTTGCATTAGTCACAAACTCACGCACGAACCACACAAATCAAACTCAAACTTTATGCGCTCAACGAAAGTCACATCACTGATCTGCCCGCAAGCGGTAGTACCGCTTTGGTCAGCGGTAGTACCGCTGAGCGGTAGTACCGATGTGTAAAAAGCGGTAGTACCGCACGAAAAAATCTGGCGACAGTAGAACCAGAAGCTGGGAATTGATCAATTTCCCGAACTTTCAGAACATGTATCAATTACTCATCATAAACATGGGAGCACCTCTCACATGGTCTCTCAGCATACTTTAAATGAGTCTTGAATTCTAAGATCATCTCTGCACTTCAACATAAATATTTTAGTAGTGTACATGATCCTATGAATTGAACTATTGAGGAGGAGAAGAGACTTATGGAAAGACGTACATTACGTCTCTATCAATGTCCATACTTTAGTTCTTATAGCTCTACTAGTGTGACACATAAGAAGATGATGAGCATGAGACTTTTCCTTTGGTCAAGAAGACATGCAGTGTTGTCCCGATGCTACATACAACACTTGAGACGCATCAAAACCCATGTGAGAATGAGAGCCACATAGTCAAACTTAATGAGAATGTTAAAAAGAGTGAGCTGTATCAGTCCACCATATGTGAGGTTGAGAGCATCAAAATTGAGAGTATGAGAGATACACTAAAAGAAAAGAGAGAAGTAGAAGATAGACAAAGTGAGGATTTTGAAACTAACATATTAATACCTACTTGTAGTGCTATTTCTCACATTGTACATATTGATATTAAAGAAGAGGAGTCGAATGTTCAACAATTATCACAATTGGAGATAAATAATGAGGAGATAACTATTGTTAAAGATGAAGTACTTACTAGAATAACTCCTGATGATTCTTTATACTCTATCATATTTGATGATCCTAGATAGATATCTAGTGTGATTGAGAACCTAGCTGAAATTTCATGTTTAAAATCACTAGTTAGTACCCATGCCTACACATATAAGTTTAATTTGATTGAAGATTATAGTGTAGATGACAAGTTTTATGTTAATCGAATATGCATTACTTGTGATAAGCTTGCTGAATTAAAATTACATGTTTTGGATAAACAACCTTTTATGTCATGTAATGATCACAATGAAATGAGTGTCAACAATAGTGCTTACTGTTTAGAACAATTTCATAAGCCTACTTGTTCATCCTTTGATATGCAATTATGTACAAGTAATCAGAGTAGCGCAGTTTAAGCATCGAAGTCACTAAAAATTTTCTTCCCCATATTTGAACAACTTGATCTGATTTTACCCGTTAACGACTTATCTACGTACTTAGAAAAGTTGAGGACTGATTTTTTCTCATGGGAAGGAGAATGATGTGAAGGGTAATATTGCAATGTATATATCTTATGGTTGCTATTATACTAATGGTTTGTGCAAAACAATGAGAATGATACAATAAATGATAAATATATATACCATGCATATATGTTGTATTCTTTGTTTAGTACAATTTTAGATTATCAAAAGCTTAGGATGGCTTTTCTTGAAGAAGGGGAGGATGATGCGGATACGCTTATGTGGTACGTTTTTTAGTTAAAAATATTATTTAACTGGAAAGAAGTATTAAGACGTATTAAATATTATCAGGTGAATTTGTTTCTTAATTCATTGCCTTCTATTGACGAGATCAAAGTATACTACCTCATGCAAGTTCTTTATGCATTCTCAGATTTGAAGGATGTGAAGACTTTAGAACCACAAGGAAGGAGAGAGGAAGAAACCAGCCAACTGAGTATCTAGTCCATGCAGTTAACAGCCAAAGCAAGGTCCAAGAGAGAACAAGCCACAACACATGAAGTCATGTGCCTAGAGACAAAGGGCCTACGCACTAGTTGGGCCGAAATCAATTAACCATATAATATCCATTAGTAAAACACTTTGTTAATTAAGTCTAATGTATACATGTGTTTACGGATGGAGACGGGCAGCCGCAGCATATATATATATATATATATATATATATATATATATATATATATATATATATATATATATATATATATATATATATATATATATATATATATATATATATATATATATATATATATATCGCTCAATCTTTCTGCTGGGAATTGAGAGCGCGATAGAGCTTTTGCTTGGTGGTCGTGAGGTCCGGCGTGTAACCTTGTGAATTGAAGAGCGTTCGTTCTTGCATTGGCAATGGAGGGTCGCTACGATTCAAGATACTACACATGAGTAGATCATACATTGAGAAGATCGGTTGACACCGTATCACATAGCCCCTGCACAGCCGTACGCCACCGCCGCAAGCCACCTATAGCCCTCGCCCAAATGGCGCACGGTCTCTGCTAGACTGTCCACCGCTGCCAGCCTACGCCTGAACAGCACTGGTTGCCCAGGACCCAAGGCATTGCAGAAGTGAAGTGGTGAAGAAGGTAAGGAGTAAATTTTCTTCTTGGTCTCGGTTCTATGAACTTCCATGTGTTGGATTGGGTTTGTGAAATGAAGAGGTGAATATATTTACAGATCGGTGGTGAATGGTGATTTGATTTCACTGATTTCACAGATTGGGGATCTCAATTTTTACCACAACGCTGACTACCGAACTAACGTGCAATGTGTGTTATTTTGTTTAGTCAATTTGGCTGGTGTCTTGCTTGATTTGTTTTCTGAGTCACTTAACAATTAGTGTTCTTGCAAGATCTGTAGATGGTGGAACCTGACAAAAACCATGGGAATCGAGACGCGGAGAGGTCTGAAACTGCAGAGAATGAGGAGCAGCAGCATGAGGACAAGGAGGACAAGGAGAAGGGGAGATGGAGAAGGAGAAAGAGGGGGCTAAGAAAAGAAAAGCAGTGGCACCAAGATTAAAGAGGAGGCTAAGAAAAGAAAAGCAATGGTACCAAGTTTAGATGTCTAGGAAAAGCTTCGCAAATATCAAAATTGGAGATACGGTCAAGATGGCCAAGTGAAAACACTGCAGTCGTGAGCTTTGCTGTGATCCAAGAATTAATGGTACATCCTCTTTGAACTCTCACTTGAAAGTGTACAAACACAATCCTAATACGTACACGGACCCTAATCAAGGTACTTTGCAAATACAACCAAAATATCGAATTAACCGAACCGAAATATTCAGTTAATTTGGTTCGGTTTGTGTTTTCTTTGGTTATTTTGGACACTTAAGAAAAACCAAAAACTTTTAAAACTGAACTAACCGAATGCCCACCCCTATATAGAGCATTCAAAAATGAAGAGGAAGCCCGTAGATTTGAAATATGATTGCTTGCTTACATCTCTTGAGCGAGAATTTTTTCGTGCAAGTTAAGGAACGCCAAAGTTAGATTGTAATTTTTCTTAATTATTTTACAATTTTTCTAAATTATTTGAGATGTTATCTCTAACAAAAATAATTTTAATTTGTACTTTGTTTTTTTTGCCAGTGTGAACATTCATGCTTTATAATGAACAATATTTTTATAACTCTTAACATAAATCCTGAATCCCTCACTGTTGATGGCTGACTCTACTCCATGAATGCATCCACGTGCGATTGCATGCTAGCTATCTCCGACAAACAAATATGCAGTGCAGTGTTGGTTACATAAATACAAATTGTTCTTCGATCGGTGACTGTGTACGTTGGTGCACGCGCGTGGTGTCAGCACCTGCAATATTAATGTAATATTAATTCAATCAACTGATGCGATATATACTAAGAGCATTTTAGTTGTTGAATCGTTGTCGATTTAAATCATGCTACTTAAGTATTTTAGAAATTAAATTTATTTTTCTTTAATATATTAAACATATTTCTACTAATAACTGAGAGCTACATTACATTAAAAACTACAAAATAATAATATACTCCCTCAACCATACTCTTTGCTATGTACTCGTTTAAGCTCATGTGAATTGTTTAACGCTTTGAATCGACTCCTAAGTAGAGTCTAGTCTCATTTATTATTTGCTGGAATCGACCCCGCCAATGTATTGAATCGATTTAATGTCTTCTCTTTTCTCATTTCAACCGGCTAAAACACAACATTAGAGATAGTCTAATAGTTATTCCCATATAATTTATTTAGTATTTTCACCCGTTTATTCCTACTTGCTACTTACTGTACATTGTCTTTCGGTTGTTGGAAATCTTACGACTTCTCCCAGGATTTTACGACTGCTTGCAATTGCTTACGATCGCTTGCGACCGGTTTCGAGAGCTTACGACTGCCTCCCGCTGCCGTTCGACCTCTCTGTCGCTCCTCCGATCGCTTCGCCTTCGTGGTCGTAAACCTTCTACTGAGGTTTTGAACACTCCTCTCTGTCGCTGCACTGCTCTTCCTTTGACCGCGCTCGAATTACCATAATCGCAACTCTCTACAATCACGCAGTTATGCTGACGATCACTGTTCACCGTGGTCGAAACACCCTTTCGACCACGTTCACTTCCTTACAACGTGGTCGGAGTCCGTTTCGACCACGTTCAAGTCTTCATGGCGCAGTCACAATCTCTTCCGACCACTAACACTGTGGTTGTAACCTTCACAACGTGGTCGAACGCACTTACGACCACGTTCAATCTTCTTCAACATGGTCGAACGTCCTTACGACCACGTTCAAAACTTCTTTGGTATGGTCGTACGTCTTCCGATCACCCTTAAACTTTCTCCGCCGTGGTCGTATCTCCTCCCGACCACATCTTCTTCTGGTTTACCATGGTCGAACGCCTTTCGACCACGCCTGCCGATACTTTGACGTGGTCGTAAGCCCCTCCGACCACATTTGTTGTGGTCGTAAGTTGACTTCGACCACATCTGCGAGATTACTCAATGAAGTCGATACTCAAAATTTTTCTTTTCTCGTCTTTATTTCTCACATTGAACTGATTACAAGACTCCTCTCTTTTTATACCCAGATCTATGAATTCTACTCGGGTTTATGACTACGAATACAAACTCGATTCCGACTCGGATTACAACTCGATTTTGACTCCGACTTTCGACTACGATCACAACTCGACACAGATCACAAACAAAACTTAAACATAACTTCTAAACAAGATTATTTCCAATATTCTCTCCCTAATCTTGTTTAGTGACTTTCATCATGCCGATCTTCTTCCTTGATCATGTTGACCTTCTCCTGCTCCTGCTTCTTCTTGACTGGGCTTCCTGGGCTGGAGCACCTGCTCCCACAGCCTTTGCTCTGGTCGTTTTCCTCCTGCAGCGCTCGCTAATGCTTTTTCCACCAGCTACTGCTTTCACTATCGTGTGGCCTTGCTTTCGACCATCATCCTTCACGCCGTGCTTCCTCCCGCCACCTCAGGATCCATCTTTGACTTCCTTCTCTTGTTCGCGTGAGAGCTCCTCCTGAGTCTTTGCTTGCCACGACTTTGCTCGCTTCATGCGGTCGGTGTCGACCACTCAGTGTGTTGCTGCTTCGACCTGCCTTTGCATTGATTGCACCTGCTACGACTACTCCTTGCTCAGACCCGAGATAAATCATCCTTTTGCTCCGGTCGTCCAACTTCTTTAGATAGTTGGTTGTTTCACATGAGCTAGGCAGTCGAACACCCTCAGATGCATGACATTCGGCTTCCTTCCTGACCATAGCTCATATGGAGTAACTCCATCGAGTGATCTTGTGGTAGCGTAGTTTAGAAGATAGACCACGCGCCTTACTGTTTCTGCCCCAAACCTCCTGGCAAGAATTTGCTCTTCAGTAGACTTCGAGCTATGGCCATTACAGTTTTGTTCTTTCTCTCTACGACTCCGTTTTGTTGAGGTGAGTACGGAGCTGTAAAGTGTCTTGTAATGCCTTTTTCTTCACAGACCGAGTTGAATTCTTTTGAGAGGAACTCTCCCCCTCGATCTGATCTGACAGCCTTCACCATGTGATCGACTTTCTTTTCAGCGAGTGCAATGAGCTTTTGAAAGCTGAATTTTGCCTAATCTTTGCTCTTTAGCATGTACACCCACATGGCTCTGGAGTAATCATCAATGATCAACATAAAGTATTGATTACTGGCATCAATTTGCGGTGTGATCGGTCTGCACAGATCGACGTGTTGCTCCAATAGGTGTGATGATTTGTATTGTGCCTAGGACAGAAAACTGCTGCGAGTTTGTTTTGCGACCAGACAGCCTTCGCAGATTTGCTCCGGGTGATCGATCTTTGGTAGTCCGACCACCATCTCCTTCTTTGCCATCGCTTTGAGGCTTTGGAAGTTCATGTGACTGAATCGTGCCTGCCACAACCAGGCTGAATCATCCGATGAAATCTTCAGGCACTTCGGTTTGCATGCTTCAATTGGAATTTTGTACAGACGATTCACTGTCCTTTGTACTTTCATCAACAATTGTTCTGAGCGGTCGAACACCTTTAGGTAGTTGTCTTTTAGCTCAATTCGACAACCTTCTTCAGTTAGTTGTCCCAGACTTATGATGTTGCTGCGTAGGCTCGGTATATAGTATACGTTTGACAGCCATCTCTGGCTTCCATCCTTGCACTTCATGAGAATTGAGCCTTTTCCTCTAATCTGAACAGTTCAGCCGTCTCCGAACTGCACCTTACTGAGTACCTTCTCATCTATTTCATGAAACATCGAGTATATGCCTGTCATATGGTTGCTAGCTCCATTGTTGAGGTATTAGTCTGCAGATTACTCTTGTGTCTCCTCTCCCTTCTCCATCAGACTTGAAACCTCGGCCTCCCTGGGTACAGCCTTGTCCTCGTCCTCCACCATGGGACGCACCGTGGCCAGAAGATGAGCCAAGACCACAACCACGACCGCCGCTGGATGACGAGTCTGCAAAGTTTGGATTGCCTCGGTTCCTCGTGTCTTCCTTCACGAGCAATGCTTGTTCTCCGTTGTCAGTTTGATAAGCCTTCAGGAGCTGCTCGTGTGCTTTGAGCGCCCCTGTTACCTTCTCTATCTTCATCTTCGAGAGATCTTGGGAGTACATGAATGTAGTCACCACTGGAAGAAACTTCTTTGTCATAATTCTCAAGTATTTCTTCACAGTCACCTCGTCTTTTAAATCGTCGCCAAGAGATTTGATTTCATTGACGACTTCAATGAGTTTTCCAGAGAATTCTTCCACAGTCTGGTTCTTTCCCATCTTCATTGCTTCAAATTCGCTCCGCAGTGTTTGGAGTCGAACTTTCTTCACTCGATCTACTCCTTCATGCATTTTCTACAGTGTAGTCCAAGCATCTCGTGCCGTCTCCTTGCCGATCAGTTGTCGCATCATTGAGTCGGGCACAGCTTGATAGATCACCGCCAGCGCCATCTTATCTAGTCAATCATCAATGACCTTGGCTTTCTCCTTTGGATCAACCGCGCCCAGACACCCTGAGCACACATGTTGACCTTCATCTTCATGGCCCAGACTGAATAATTATCCAGGGTGAGAAGCGGATACTGCAATGACACATTATCCTCGGCCTTTGATGTCTCTCCCATGGCTCTGATACCACTTGTTGGAAGTCTTACGACTTCTCCCAGGACTTTACGACCGCTTGCAATTGCTTACGACCGCTTACGATCGGTTTCAAGAGCTTATGACCGCCTCCCGCTGCCGTTCAACCTCTCTGTCACTCCTCCGATCGCTTCGTCTTTGTGGTCGTAAACCTTCTGCTGAGGTTTCGACCACTCTTCTCTGTCGCTGCACTGCACTTCCTTCAACCGCGCTCGAATTACCGTAATCGCAACTCTCTACGATCACGCAGTGATGCTGGCGATCACTGTTCACCATGGTTGAAACACCCTTTCGACCACGTTCACTTCCTTACAACGTGGTCGAAGTCCGTTCCGACCACGTTCAACTCTTCACGGCGCAGTCGCAGCCTCTTCCGACCACTCACACCGTGGTCGTAGCCTTCACAACGTGGTCAAACGCCCTTACGACCACGTTCAATCTTCTTCAACGTGGTCGAATGCCCTTACGACCACATTCAAAACTTCTTTGGTATGGTCGTACGCCTTCCGATCACCCTCAAACTTTCTCCATCGTGGTCGTATCTCCTCCCGACCACGTCTTCTTCAGGTTTGTCGTGGTCGAATGCCTTTCGACCATGCCTGGCGATACTTTGTCGTGGTCGTAAGCCCCTCTGACCATGTTTGCCGTGGTCGTAAGTCGACTTCGACCACGTCTGCGATATTACTCAATGAATTCGATACTCAAGGTTTTTCTTTTCTTTTCTTTATTTCTCACATTGAACTGATTATAAGACTCCTCTCTTTTTATACCCGGATCTACGACTTCTACTCGGGTTTATGACTACGAATACAAACTCGATTCTGACTCGGATTAAAACTCGGTTTTGACTCCGACTTTCGACTGCGATCACAACTCAACTTCGATAATGACCAAAACTTAAACATAATTTCTAAACAAGATTATTTCCAACATCGGTTTCCATGACTCTTGTCCGGAGTTGATCATTAAACTAGCTAGTCATGTCCGGAGTTGATCATTAAATTAAACTAGCTAGGGCTTAAGCTCGAGAATCAACTACTCATAATACCAATCATCCGGCAAAGTGCAAAGATATACGATAAGAGAGATCGAGATGAGAGCCTCAGTTAAAAGATGAAAATAAAATTAAGAACAAGCTATGAGATCGAGACGCATGGATCCCTAGCTACCCGGGGTCCATGGATGATGGATCTCCATCAAGGGGGCGGGACCAATAGGAACAGGCTGCCTGATCGAAAGGGCATTCCGATCCTCCATGCGGTGCCGCATTAAAAGCCATAGCCGGCCGGCGGTCTCTGTGGCATGCACTACTGCTTCCTGCACCTTCAATCCTTCCTTCATAGCCTCTCTCTCTCTCTCTCTCTCCTCCTCCTCTTCTTCTTCTTCGACGCATGTATCGATGGATGGATCCCGGCCCTTGTGGACCAAGTCACCGAACTCACTAAATATTGCAGCCATCGACTAATCTGGCCGGTGCTAGCTCGTACACCCATCGACCTGCTCATCATGCATATATGCTTTCTTTATTTCATGCTACGTACTGGCTTCCTCTTGCATGCATACACACAATTTCCAATCGTAATTTTCTCTTGAGAAGTGCTATACAACATTTGATTATTTTTTAAGACAAAAACAGTCAAATGATCTGGAGACGTTGGATCTTAATCCAACGGATCCACTCATAAAAGCACCCCCTTCAAAAAAAATCTTATATAAGCACCCCCTCTAAAAAAAGATCTGAAGCGTTGGATCACCATCCAACGTCTTGAAATCTGACTGTTTTTGTATAGACACTCCCCTTTTGAGAAGTGCTATATGTGTGTATATTAATTTACCTATATGTGTGTATATGTGTGTGTGTGTTAAACAATTAATGCTCATGTGTTTTTCTCCATGTAATTGATTACTGGTTTATATATCCGGCAATATTATTAGCTAAGGTGCTTTTAGAAGTAAACTAGGATGCATGGTACGGTGGTGGTGGACAACGTGGCGATAAGAAGAAGTTAGGCACCGAATTGGATATACTTGTACGTATCAAAGGGAGAAACTAGCTTGGAAATTAAGACTGCACAATATGTTTTCTTGTACATAATTAAGTTCGTAGTTATCTTGGATCTCCAAGTGTGTTTAATTATCTTTTCTAGCTAATTCTTTATTTTTATACGTATTAATATGTATATTTTGGAACTCCACAAAGATCGATGCAACAATGAAGGATGCAACAATGAAGGATAATCTAACAAGGAATCGTTATATCTCACGGTAAAATTAAGATAAGCAATGCATATTATTCAATCAATCAAAATATTAATTCAGATGTTGATATTGATATATTTTTTGTTTGGCATCAATTAATCAACGCAAATTCCCTTGGATCAAATAATTTTCACAACTTTATGCTGAAGAGAATATATAATAACATGCTAATAAATCCTAGGCCACTTGTATATTTTGTCGCATACGTGTCCTGACAATATCATAAGCGAGTGGCGACTGTTCTTGCCGTATGGCAGCCGCTTGACGAATTCAATGCGCGAAAGGTGCATCATGTGGAAGAAGGAACTATAGGATTTATCTTCCATTAATGCGTTCAATCAAGCTAGCGATTCGTATGCAACTTGCTCGATCAACAAAGCCAATCGATGCGTGTTATTTTATTTTGCGATGAGTGAATTGATCTATTACTTTAGTATGCAATTTTTCAACACTTCTAAATTAATGAATTGTGCCAACGTTATTTAGGGTTTTATGCTCCTTACTAAGCTCAACATTTTAATATAAAAAGTAGTACCTTTCATTTTTTTTGAGATCATGTGTATTTCATATTTTGAGTAATAAAAATTTGCATATGAATTTGACAAACAACGGTCTATTGATTTGTAAGTGAAATTTCACACACACACATAGAATTACTAACCAGTGGCAGGTGTAAAATAAGCGTGCATCCCTAATTGATCCAACCAGTCAACCGCTCCACCATTCCACTCCATGCTCAGTTACCATCGTTTGTTAATTATGGCAAAATTACTATCCAATATACATCAAGTTATCATATGTAATGCCTACAACTACTTTTGGTTATGCTGAAGTTATCATCCATATGGAATGAAGTTACCATCCCTATGTTGAAGCCCCACCAACCCACCATATTCCAGAAAGTTACTTTCGGTTACGTATGAATTTATCATCCCCATACGAAGTTATCATCCCATGATGAAGTTACTATCATATGCAATCAAGTTATCATTTATTGTGAATAAAGTTACCATCGGCAGCGAGTGAAATTACTGCCGAACGCTTACAGTACACAGTCAGTGGTAACTTTCCTCTAAATAGGCGGTAACTTCACTCATAATAGGCCATAACTTTTCTCACAACCGAATCTATTAAATTATCAAATGCCTGTAGCAGCACAATTGATGTGGGGATTTTTTTATCTTGTTTATAAGAAAAAAAATACAATAACTCTTTCATGTAAAGTTCCATCTACATTCCGTTTGCGCCATTGTGTTCGAAATTACGAGCTTAATTAATAAAACAAGATCCATGTTGAATATATTTCAACGTTAGAAAATTCATGGTTTTTAATACCAGTCGCAAATAAGTAACTCCGTGTTTGTCTAATGGTAATTACATGTGTAATAGTTACTGCCGAATCAACACAGCGCTACCGTACACACACACACACTTCTCATTCAAGTTGAATTTGCACCTAGTTAATTAAATGCAATGCATTTCTTCTGTTAAAATTAATCTTGACTTAGAGTCCTAGACGTAGTTGAGTTCGTCTCCGTGTGTAGCTCAAGTTGAAGTTGTATCCAACTTAAAGTCCTAATACGTGTATTAGTAGGAGTTATTAGCCTATATATTGAGGAGGCTTGTAACCAGTTTCTAAGAGCAATACATGAGAAATATATGCGAGAAATAAAGAGAAGAGAAAAGCAAGAAAGAGGTGGAGCAAGTAAGAGAATAAAGAAATTCAGAAATTTCTTCCGTGTTCTCTCAGTTTATTGGATGTGTGCGTTTTTTCCTGGATCAAAATTGTAACATCTTCCATTAAGCATGTACATTGTAAAAATGTAATATTTGTTACATAAAACAATCCAAAGATGCATGCACCCAAGCTAGATATAAGTGTGACAAAACAATTTGGAGTTGAACACATAAAACAAACGTGAAAGATACAGCTAAATTCCTTATCAGAATATCGTTGTTGAGATTGCATGAGATTACACTATATTCATTTGACTTTTGCTTTAATCTGGTTATAGTTGCTAGCTGTAAAAGTTGTGCTATATATTCTCTTTGGAATAGTCTGTGGCTAGAAGAAAGTATTTGTATCTGAAGAAATGATCAAAGACATGAAAAACATGCTCAAGATTCTCAATACTACATATGCTTTGAATGTATTTAGTCTCATTTGTTTTCAATCAACTTTAAGAAATGAAGCTTATGAACTGTTATTTCATTGCTCAACCAGACATGAGGTTTCATATCAAATGAAACGATCCGTGCGCTGCCTCGATCGAGGTCTCATATATGTCCAAATTAAAGAAACTAGCTTCTTGAAAAGACAATTCAAGTTTGGTTTTTTCTGGAACCTCTCAAGTTGTTAGTGAAGCCTTCAAATGTTCTAGCAACATCTTACAGCTGTTGATCTAGTTTTTTTTAGTAACTACAGTAATTGATTCAGAACTCCACATGTTTGGTTATGCAAGTCCCTATCAATTGGTAGACGTTACAAAGAAATCCATGTATGTGTAGATAGGTCAACTGATAACGGGATCAGATCATTCAACTAAAGCTGTTAGGCCGTGTAGGATCATATGGCGCAATCGGGGGAGGGTGAATGATTGCCTTCGCTTCTTAAAATCTGCACGTAGTTGATGATATATTCGACTACTCGAAAGAACACTTGTTGCTTAGCTTTGCTCGTAGTCGTATGCTTCATCCAAACAACAATCATCAGAAATCACGAACCAGATTGATTCAAGATGTTCTTTATTGCTAAATTTTCGTGGAGTTACAAAGTGCTCTCACAAGCACCCCAAAAACCTTAGCACAAAGCCTCTCCCTACTTGTATATGCTAGAGTCCTAAACTGTATTCGACTCAAATACGAATATGCAATCCTATCTCTTTCTCAAATCAAGGGATTCGAAACCCTTCCTAACATGGGTTTTAGCAAATCTCTAATCCCTCTCATTATGGACTCCATCTATAAAGTTTCCAATCTCACCACGTGACGAAAACTCCAAGAACACACCTCCCGTAGCTCCATCTCGTACCATCAACCTCCATGTAGAAGCATCCAGGACCGCACCATCTGTAGCTTCTCCACGCATCACCACCTTTGATCTCCATGTACTCCAGCGTTAGACTGACCATCTCGTGTGATATCCTCAACCATCTGGATCTCAGATCTCTCCATCTTAGTCCTGGTTCTCCTCGTCATCGACCATGATCATCTCCACGTTATCCTACGCATGCAAAGATCAAAGAAATCGAGTAACAGGAGCAAATGTTTCAGCAACGTCAAGATCTTCTACTGGGAGAATCCTTGAGCCACAAGTCTAGCCTTATTTTGAACAACAACACCATCCTCACTTTGTTTATTTTTAAAAACCCATTTAGTTCCAATAGCATTGTGACCATGAGGAGGTGACAATAAAGTCCAGATTTTGTTACGCTCAAAATTTTCTAAATCCTCATGCATGGTACTAATCCAAGAGTCATCAGATAAAGCATGATTGACATCATGGGGTTCAAAAGAGGAGATGAAAGCAGAATGAGCATATGAAGCATTGGAGTTATCCCTGCTGCGAAAAGTTCTCTCATTTACCTCACCAGTCATTTGTTCTAGGGTATGACATTGTTGAATGTACAAAGGAGCTTGCAGAGTGGTCGTAGACGTGGTCGTTGAAGTAGTCGTAGCAGTCGTCGTACTAGACGTAGGTGCAGCCGCAGTAGCTGAAGTCGTAGGAGTGATCGTAGTGATTGTTGTCGAAGGTCCAATCGTACTATCTATAGTTGTAGGCGTGGTCGTAGTGGACATTGTCGTAGGTACAGTCATAGCAGATGTAGTCGTAGGCGTGGTCATAGTGACCATTGTCGTAGGTGTCGTAGTGTAGCTCGAGAACATCATGTTGTCATTGTTGGAGTCATAGAAGATGTCGTCGAGTGCGTCAGGAGCCTATACACCTGCATTGTCAGATCTAGTACCAGAACTAGCCTCATCAAAAGTGACCTCGCAAGTCTCAACAATTTTATTAGTTTCTAAGTTGAGTACCCGATAACCCCGAGTATGAACTACATACCCAAGAAAGATTCCATATGAGGATTTAGATTCAAATTTGTCTAGATTTCCATGTTTAAGGATGAAGCATCGACATCCAAACACCTTAAAGTGAAAAATATTGAGAGAAAGACTAAACCGAAGCTCATAGAAAGTCTTATGTAATTTAGCTTGCAAGAAAACTCTATTCAAAATATAGCAAGAAGTCGAAACGCCTTTAATCCAATACTTCCTAGGAGTAGCATGTTCATTTAGCATTGTTCTAGCCATTTCAATCAGGGTTCTATTCTTGCGTTCGACCACACCGTTCTGTTGCGGCACTCAAGTAGACAAAAATTGATGGTCTAAACCCTTTTCGACACAAAAGGAAACAAATGATGAGTTCTTGATTTAGCACCATTATCACTTCTAATTGCTCTAAGTGCTCCTAGAAGATCATTAGCAAGTCTAAGATCTAGCTCTCGAAAGTGACCGAAAATTTCATCCTTAGAGGCTATAAAATACATCTAGGAGTATCTAGAGTAATCATCAATAATAATAAGAACATACCATTTATCTCCAACAGATTGAACCATAGACACTAACAGAATAAACTGTCAGCTTGGTTAGTCACTAAGCCTAAAGAATTAGTATTGTTTATCCTGGCTAAAACATCAATATCATGTGTTTTTATCTTAGAATAAAGATCATTCAAGGTAAGTATTTCCATGTTAATAGAATGATTGATGGTAGCGACTAAAACATTCCAAACAGACATATCTAGAGAATTCAAAATTTGCCAAGCATTATCAGAAACAGTATATATGACACTAACAGATTACAAATCACTAATAATCTTATTAAAGCGATCGAAAAAGCATCTACTGATTCTCTAGATTTCCTCTCAAATTTAGAATACTCCTTTTTGAATTGATTCTGACGTACACCCTTAACAGACTTGGAACCTTCATGGTAATCGCTAGAGTAGTCTAAATTTTATTTGCATATTTAAGATGAGCAATTCTGACAAACTCGTTTCTACTTAAACCTTACAATGAAATATTTCTAGCCTAGTATTTATTTCTACATCGGCAGTATTTTCAATGGTAACGACAGAATGCACTTCATAAGAATTTTCAACTTTTTGCCAAATAGTATTACCTTGCGCTTGTAGAAAGACCTCCATGTGTGTTTTTCAGTAGAGATAATCTGTTCCATTGAAAAACGAGGGCGTACCGGAGAACCAATCCTGATACCACTTGTAAGATCATATGGCGCAACCAGAGGGGGGTGAATGATTGCCTCCACTTCTCAAAATCTTTACGTAGTCACTGACGAATTCGACCGCTCGAAAGAACACTTATAGCTCAGTTTTGCTAGCAGTCGTATGCTTTGTCCAAACAGCAATCACCAGAAATCACGAACCAGATTGATTCAAGATGTTCTTTATTGCTAAATTTTCATGGAGTTACAAAGTGCCCTCACAAGCACACCTAAAATTCCTAGCACAAAAAGCCTCACAAAGCCACGGCCAAAACACTTGGGCTCTCCTTGCTTTTATATGCTAGAGCCCTAAACCATGTTCGACTCAAACATGAACACGAAATCATATCTCTTCCTCAAATCAAGAGGCCCGAAACCCTTTCTAACATGGGTTTTACTAAATCTCTAATCCCTCCCATTATGATCTCCTTCCATAACGTTTCTAATCTCACCATGTGATGAAGCCTCCAGGAACATACCTCTCGTAGCTCTATCTCACATCATCAACCTCCGTGTTGAAGCCTCGAGGACTGCACCGCCCGTAGCTTCTCCACGCATCACCACCTTTGATCTCCATGTACTACAACGTTAGCTCGACCATCTCGCGTGACATCCTCAACCATCTAGAACTCAGATCTCCCCATCTTAGTCCTGGTCCTCCTCGTCACCGACCACGATCGTCTCCTTGCCATCCTGCACATGCAAAGACCAAAGGAACGTTTCCCGACACATGTTCTCCACAACTTGACCATCATCAACAAACATATTCACACCACCCTTGTGCATCCATAGACAAGAAAAAAATCATCCATGACCATCAACCAAGTCGTCTACGACCACCAATTTCATCACTTTCTGTAAATCAGCCTTAGATTACTCAATACGACTGCTAGCTCAACAAGTACTCGAAAACAATAAGTACTCGGGAATTACCATCACTCCACTCCAAACACTCAGGAATACCACACATCGCTACCAACCAAAACCATCGAGTACCGAGCGCCAAGTCTGCGACTACCGATCATCAACCAATCACCGCACCATCGATCACCGAGCACTGAGTATCACTGACAACCGCTACGACTAGATCAGTCAACCATTGACCCAACATGAGTACTCGAGGTACTCGAATATCACAGGAATTAAAGCATTCGTATCAACCACGAAGCCTATAGCAACCGATCGCAAAGCCTTTGACTAAACCCGAAGACAACGACAGTAGACCGTAAAGTCTACGACCATCGACCGCAAAACCTTCGACTATTGAATAAAAGAATCTCCGACTACCGAGTATCGAGTACCGACCAGTAAAGTTTATGACTATCGAGTACCGACCAGTAAAGTATACGACTATTGAGTACCAACCAGTAAAGTATACAACTATCGAGTACCGATTAGTAAAGTATATGACTATTGACCAGTTACTGTAGCTACGATCATAGATAAGGTACTGCAGCTACAACCATCGATAAGATATTGTAACTTACCACCTTCGACCATATATGGTCATTCTTCCGTAGTCAATGTTCCATAGTCGAAGCCGAACGTGGTCGAAGTAGAACATGGTCATAGTCGAACGTGGTCACAAATGACTCTGAGTCATAACTAACATGGTCGAAGTCTGACATGGTCAAAGTCTACCGTGATTGAAAGCCGCCGTGGTCGAAATTTATCGTAGTCGTTCAGCCGTGCGATCCTCTGATACCACTCATGGTCTAACAGCCGGGTAGGTTTTGAGGAGATTAACTCCTTCCGGCTAATGAAGATGCTACCCCAGTCTTCTCGTTCGGATACCTTTGGAAAGGAGATCGTTTGACAGCAGTACGTCTGGGTCCTTTTTACTTTTTCCTATCCTCTCTTGCATGGCAATTCATCTCGCATGTAGAAAAGGTCATCTCTTGCATGGCAATTCATCTCTTGCATGGTCAGACCATAATAGTATCTCTTATTAAAGGTCGATATAGCCCTATCAACGTGCCTAGCTACTTCATGGAGATCGATCGAGACATACACACACACATGATGTGCATGAATTTGACTATATATCTTTTAGACTTTGAGTTTGAGGTGTGTGTATCTATTGATATGACAAATGAGAAAAAAAAGAAAGGGGGCAGAAAAGAGGATCCAACCAGTGAGAGAACTATTCATCAGGGGTCATGATGTTTTGGAACCTACCCCTTCATGATTCCTTATGCCAACATCAATGGACAATGATGCTTTAGCCATGTATGGAGCTTAATTAGAAGCTAGCAGCTTAAAAGTGTATAGTTCATCACAGACGGTTCTTAATGCAGATCGTCTGTGATACTAAAGTATCACAGACGGTTCATCGATTGAGATCGTCTGTGATACTCCTTTTCTCCGACGCCGCCAACACAGATAGTGTTCAAATTAAAATCGTCTGGGTTAGTGTTGGTCACAAACGGTTTTGTCAAATCGCCTGTGATTGACCGTCTAGTATTAGCCTTTCTGTAGTAGTGTTTGGAACCTACCCCTTCATGATTCCTTATGCCAACATCAATGGACGACAATGATACTTTAGCCATGCATGGAGCTTAGTTAGAAGCTAGCAGCTTAAAAGTGTAATTAAGATCACATATATGTAGGTGTGTGTGATGGTTGGTTGAAGTGGTAGGGGATAGCAATATAGCACTGTATCAGTGCATGCTGATACATCAAAAGGCTCAAGCGTGCAATGGTGCTACACCAAACTTGTGTAGGCTCCACTTGGTAGACAAGTATATGGCCCTGTTCTTTTCAGCTTCTAAAAGCTGTTTTTCGGCTTTTCTACAGTAACTAGTTTTTAAACGGAGTATTTTTTTAAGATAGGGTCTACTAGTTAATTGTAGTATATACTTTATTGACTTCATTTATATTGGCAAAAACCGCATGTGAGTTTTTGTTACTCTGTAATCTCTCATACAAACAGCCCAAAAACCACAAGTCGCAGCCAAAAGCTACAAACCACTGCTAAAAAGAACATGCCCTATGTCGTGATAAAGCATGAAGCTCTAGCTAGACAGAGAAGATCGAGGTCGAACTTTTCTCAGTGTTTGGAGCAAACACAAATCATCGGTGCATCAGTGCATGGAGCAAATGCATACTTACTCAGGATCCTTTCCCCCTAAAATTCGCATGCTCGAACCAATTGCATTTCAATTGGGTTGTATGCGTGTTAATTACTTCATGCAATTCGTTGCAAGGATATCTTGGTGTGTGTGCATGCGCACAGAGGTAGACAGACAGACAGAGAAACACACACACACAAAAGCAGAGAGAGAGAGAGAGAGAGAGAGAGAGAGTCTTGAGTCACGGGCATCCCTTCACGACGGATCACAGCTAGCTAGGTCGTACGGAGAGAGTATTCGGTAGGACCGGCGTGACAATTGGCAATAGAAATAAAGTGAATAGCGCCTTTAAATTTTAGCGTAAGTATTCACTTAATCTTTATTTCAATAGCTACGAGAAATTATAAAGATCAAGAAGCCAAAAAAACTCGGTGCTATAGTGATTTCAACCGTGAATAGTGAAAACATTATTATTTCAAATCTGAAAAACCATAAAACTTTTGATCCGTCAACATAAAAAACTTGAACAAGCCTAGTTCGTGGTGCTTAAGAACCTATCACAATAAAAAAAACCTAAAAGAACTTGAGAGAATTGAGATCTTTTGGTTCGTTAAGCTCTGCTACTTCAAAACAGGACAAAACCTAAAATTGAGGTAAGTCTCAAATCAAAACTCCAAATCACATAAAATTTGGTATGCACCTTCTTTATGATGTCAAGAATTTTTTTTTGTTTGAACGCAGACTGCACCCAAAACAGATCAAAAACCACAAACAGTAAATATGACTTTCTCGTGAGTAGATAATGGCCAAGATGGCTCTAAATGTGTTCCTATATGTCCCAACAAGTAAGAATACCAAAGAAATCAAGGTAAAACAGCTAAATCAAGAAATCATTCGGAGAGACCAAAAAGAGCAAAAATCATGTTTCTTCATGAACTCACCAACCAAGTGGATGGGTGGAGTTTGATTTTCAAATATTATCTCCATATCTTGCTTAAGATTAAGAAGGGAAGAGAGAAAAGCAAAAAAAATAACCAAATCAAGAGCAAATCAATCAACTTAAGATGGATCTATAGGAGATGAACAAAGATTATTGTATTGCTACTTGAGGATAAAGGTTTTACAGCCACTCCACTTGAAGAATAAGCAAGCACACAATAGCATTCAACTTTTCTCAAACCCTATCCCTAGAACTATCCTTGTGCTATGCTTGAGCTTATCTATGTCATCCGACATTCTTGATCATTCTGGGCCTCAGCTCCTCCATGAGCGTAACACCAATCCTCGCCGTTGACCATGGGTTGACTCCAAACGACCATGCACATCTAAAAACCAGAAAATCGTTTCTAAGCACAAATTCTTCACACTTGATACACATTAGCAATAACATGTGTTATGCAACCTATAACAACTGACCTAGATTACCAAATTATCTCATAGCTCAAACTTCCTAAATCATCCATCCATTTCTGCAAGCTGTTAAGAAAAATTTACAAATTCTAAATTTCCATTACTCTAAAATAGCAATGATTCATCATAATAAAATCAAGTTTCTTCATGAACTCACCAACCATGTGGATGGGTGGAGTTTGATTTTCAGATATTATCTCCATATCTTGCACATCCTTGGCACAACAAGATTAAGAAGGGAAGAGAGAAAAGCAAAAAAAAATAACCAAATCAAGAGCAAATCAATCAACATAAGATGGATCTATAGGAGATGAACAAAGATTATTGTATTGCTACTTGAGGATAAAGGTTTTACAGCCACTCCACTTGAAGAATAAGCGAGCACACCATAGCATTCAACTTTTCTCAAACCCTATCCCTAGAACTATCCTTGTGCTATGCTTGAGCTTATCCATCTCACCCGACATTCTTGATCATTCTGGGCCTCGGCTCCTCCATGAGCGTAATCCGATCTTCGCCATTGACCATGGGTTGACTCCAAACGACCCTGCACATCTAAAGACCAGAAAATTATTTCTAAGCACAAATTCTTCACACTTGATACACATTAGCAATAACACGTATTATGCAACCTACAACCACTGACCTAGATTACCAAATTATCGCAAAGCTCAAGCTTCCTAAATCATCCATTTCTGCAAGCTGTTAAAAAAATTTACAAATTCTAAATTTTCATTACTCTAAAATAGCAATAATTCATCATAATAAAATCGTAGATCTCCTCACATAGCCCTTCATATTCTAATTAACCTCCTAAACTCACACGCACACTGCTAGTATTCTAAACAGTCCTATACGTACGTGTGCTAATTAATTAAGCTTCGTACAGTAGTACTAGCAAACAAACGGCACATGCCTTAAATTACCGGCATGCATGGCAAGAATTCCCCCGAAGGACGACCTATGTGTGTAAATGCCGGCTTGTCCTCGATCCGGCCATATATGCGCCGTGCATATGCAAACACTAATTATCCTTTCTCTTCATTTCAAAAGGACATGTACATACGGTTATACAGTAAAATTAGCTGTATATATATATATATATATATATATATATATATATATATATATATATATATATATATATATATTTGTCTATGTATGTATAAAGTCGGATCATATTTATTACTGGATATGTCACTGCTATAGAAAAAACGGTTTTGCTATTGCCAAGGCGACTGAATTTTTTTTGTCTCTCAGTCACTTGAAAGTTGCACTCGCAATCAACTAAAATTGCAGCCCCCTCCAAAAAAAACAGCCCCCCTCCAAAAGTTGTACTCTCAGAACAACTGCAATTTTAGTTGATTGAGAGTGCAACTTCAAGTGACTGAGAGACAAAAAAATTTCAGTCGCCTTGGAAATAGTCACTCCCTAGAAAAAATCATCACAGGCGGTTCAAAAATATCATCACAAACGGCTAAGTTTGGATTTCAAGTATCGATTGATATCTGGAAGTAGACAGGAGTTAAAAGGAGTACAAGGGATCTCTACACAAGAGCAGTACTGCTACTTAACTTCAGATACAAGGGATAATTGCTATTCAACACTCAAATTAATTGTTTTTAAAAAAACATTTGAACGTTCCCTAGCTAGCTAGCTACACATGAACCACCCAGATATAAAAATAAAGGAATTAAAGTTCTAACTAATTAGGATCAAATTCCAATAATATGGCATGTGTAATTGGTATGTAAAAGATGAATTTTATACTAGTGGAGTGGGAAGGAAAATCTCACGTCGCGCGTCTGGATCGAGTTGGGACCATACATATATGTATAAAGGAAGCATGAGGATGCATACATGCAACACCGTCCTGTCCGCTCCGCCGACGTGCAGATATATTTGTTGGGATATAGATGGACTACACTAGCATAGATTATAATTTTTCTACCGTGTAAACTAAAAAACTATGCAAGTAAGAAATCATGGATTATTACTACTAGATGCGCAGTGTAGCGGAAATAGGGTTGAAGCAGCCGATTCAACGAAAAGCGCATCGGTGTAGCGGTAGTAGTCGAACGTCCTCCATCCAAACGTCTCCACCTCGTGATCGTCCTGATCAGCACCGCAGTCACGCAGCGCCTCTACCGAAGTCCACATATCTAGGGATGGAGCACCGTACGTCGATGTGCTAGCACCAGCATGCACGGCAGTGGATACGAGAGGTGACGGCTAGGGTTTCAACGGGTGTGTTTTCAGGATACATCTCTCAGCCCCCGCACCTCTCCTTATATAGCCTCCAATCGGATCCATATCCAATACAAGTAGAGATCGAATCTCACTCGGAAACTATCATTCGACCCCTTATTGTTTCAGCCCATTAAGTGTGTGACCCTGTAGATTCATGTGTATTTGGCCATGTGCCAAAAACTCTTTTCCGGCCCATAAGTCAGTAGCGGTCCCTAATAGGACATAACGACTCCCAAACACACATAAAGATTATATCAGATGAACATATATAGTGCTTATGTACCGATCCCTTTGCCTCATGATACCAGATCGAACTCAAGGCGAGAAACGTACTATTCTATGATAGCTCGATCCTTCACTCGAACCTATAGTGGATTACTCAGATGTGATTGACTCATCAACCACATTTGGCATGACCATGCATTTTCTTAATCCAACCACATCGAGGGCTCAGAGATATCTTTCCTGTTAGATAAGATGGGCAAATTCCATCTTGATCGCTCATATTCCTCCGCATGTTTCATAGCAAACCCGAAAGCTACCTTTATTGTCACCCAGTTATGGAGTTATGTTTGGTAACCCCTAAGCAAACTATTACACATGTAGGAAACAATGACGACCTCAGGTTTGAGGATCCTACATAAACTATGTATGAGACCACACTACTACAGAAAAGGTCATCACAGACGGTTCAAAAACGTCATCACAGACGGTTTTGTGAACCGTCTGAATTTATGGGTCAGTAATAATACGAGATCATCACAGACGGCTTTTGAACCGTTTGTGGTGCAAATATCACAGACGGTTCTTAACTAAAAACCGTTTGTGATAGTTATAATCACAGACGGTTCTTAACTAAAACCGTCAGAAGATTTATAAATCATGACGGTTCTTAATTAAAACTGCTCGTGATTATAACTATCACAGACGGTTTTTAGTTAAGAACCGTATGTGATATTCTCTTCTACTCCTAAACGTATTTCTGTTTATTGGCTAGCCTCAGAAAATACTAGCCATGCCTTCTGAAATAAGCAGATCAACATGTACATGTATACATCCAATTCACATCTCAATTCATTTCACAAACATAAAACATCCATTTTTATTAAGATTAGAGCCTGCCATTACAATATCTCAAAACAACGAGCAGGTTACACAACAAGAAAAGAGAAAAAGCAAAGACCATCTATGCCTTCTCGCCCATGATGCAACGCATGAGTTGGATGTCTTTGACGTCGGCGTTGATTGAGTGTCTGCACGGTTGGCACGAGCTAGTTGCTTCTGCGATGTCTTGCCTCCCGTAGACTTATGCGTCGTGCAAGGAGGAGGACAAGAAGGAGGAGGAGAATAGCAAAGAGGAAGAGAACAACAAGGAGGAGGACAGCAAGGAAGAGGAGACCAGCAAGAAGGGAGAGAACAGTAAGGAGGAGGACAGCAAGGAAGATGAGACCAGCAAGGAGGCTGGGTTTTGGTTATATTTATAGGGGAGGGGGAGGGAGAGGCGAAGCTACGATCCGTGGGGTGAGGAGTGGTCGATTTCTATTGGCTATGATTGGGTCGAGTAGGATCGACAGGCCCACAGATTATCACAGACGGTTCTATATATACAACCGTCTGTAATGAATGAATATCACAGACGGTTCGATATATAGAACCGTCTGTGAATTAGAGCACAAAATTTTATATACCGATGCAATATAAACAACTAGTCTGAAAAGATAAAATAGCAAAGTTTTATATGGCTTATACATACTCATTTGAAAGGTTTCGTCGAGATCTACAACTTTTCAGTTGAAGAAAAATCCAAATTCCAAAAGGAAGACCAAGAAAAAGGGCAAAAACAGAAACTAAAAATTTGTGACGCAGGTTTAGGTCCAAAGATAGCCGATTTTCGGGGTCTTGGAGGGCAACAGGCGCAAGAGTTTTGTTATTTTTGGATCGGGCTCCTCGTTAGCTTTCCAACGAGTACAAGAACGTCGAAAACGGACACCGTATGCAAAAGTTATGCCCGTTTTACTGAAGGTGTCTCAAAACTGAATCATACTCGGGCGAAGCGGAAAATATGAAATTTTGAGGATTGCAAGGCGGAAACTTATCACGACGGTTTTATTATAAAACCGTCTGTGATACTAGAATATCACAAACGGTTTTATAATAAAAACCGTCTGTGATATTCCAAATTATCACAGACGGTTTTATAATAAAACCGCTCGTGATATTCCAAGATCACGACGGTTTTATAATAAAAACCGTCTGTGATAATCTGAAATATCACGACGGTTTATATTATAAAACCGTCGTGATATTCCAAGATCACGCAGACCGTTCAGCGGTAAGAACCGTCTATGATACTCCTTTTTCCCGCCACAAATATCACAAACGGCCTCCAAATTAAAACCGTCTATAATAGTATACATCACAGACGGTTTCACAAAACCGTCTGTGATTTAGCGTCTAGTATTAGACTTTCTATAGTAGTGCCAACTGATGACACTTAAGAATATAACAATTCTTGCAGTATCTCATGATGGGTCAATCCAACATCATGTTCTCTAACCTTGTCCATATTATTGATTTGATATCTCATATCCATGATCCGTAAAACATGATCATCAATCAATACATGTGCTGATCTATAAATCATAACCGTCCCACATAATGATATAAGATCAGGGATAATTTAAAATAACATGAAAACATGAATAAAAAGTTTCACGAAGAAATCATACTTGTTGATCAATACGAAAGATATTTATTCACGGGACAAAATAACATTTTATTCAAATGTTCATAAACATAGAAGTGATACAATCATCTTCATGATTACCTCTAGGGCATATGAGTAACAATATTGACCTAGCTGCCTTCCTATATAGTACTAGCTAGTAGGAAAAAGATATTTCAGCTGAACTGGACAAGGCGAAGACCGGCCCAGCAGTCACGGCTCAAATTTATATGCCACCGCTGAGCTTTCCATGGAAGTCCCCTTCAGCTCGCCTCCCCTCTTCCATGTTTCAACTCTTCCAGCTAGGCCCTTCCTAGAAAAACTGTAGAGCTAGTCAAAATGTAGTATTGTTCTCTCCTTTTTACCAGGGGCACTTACAATGATGCAAAGACAGATACAGGCCCTGTTCGGCAGTAAAACAGGCCAGCCGATTTTTCGTAGCCGCTACAGTACCTAACTTTTAAACGGAGTATTTTCTCAAGACGGGTCTACAAGTTAAACGTAGTACACGTTAAAAGTTTAACATCTGTACCAGCCAAAATCGCAAGTGAGTATCGATCTCTCCGTAATCTGTACCGTAAACAGGCAAAATTCAAAAATTTCAACTAAAAGCTATAAGCTGCAGCCAAAAAGAACAGGACCACATACATATACCAAGCTAGGACATCGATCATGCTCCAATGTACGTACAGAGATGGCCTAGGAACAAATTAAGCTGTGATGTTTGATCGGTCTCTCCAATCCCCAGCCTAGCTATAATTAACAGCTATTAATTACTCGATCACACCGGCATGAACACATATCAATCAATCTCGTTGTCAGCTCCAATTAGAAGGCCACACCCGACAACGCTGTAGGCCTGCCCCCTTGCTGTGTATGTGTGTGTGTGCGTGTATGTCTAGCTAGGGCTAGTGCTACTCCTTCTCCTCCCCTTCTCCTGCTGCTATATATAAAGGCCCGTGGAGGGGAGGGAGGTGCTGACTCGAGGCCGAGCAATGGGGGGAGCGGCAGATCACCAGGACACGGCGTGCGGTGGCGGCGGCGGCGACGCGGTGATGCCGGGCTTCCGGTTCCACCCGACGGAGGAGGAGCTCATCGAGTTCTACCTCCGGCGGAAGGTCGAGGGGAGGCGCTTCAACATCGAGCTCATCGCCCTGGTAGACCTCTACCGCTTCGACCCATGCGATCTCCCCGGTAATTAACCCCTAATTAAGGCATCCATCTGTGCGTGAGAGAGAGAGCTAGCTAGCTCGCCGAGTGGTTAATTTGATTTGTGCATATATGATTTCATGCGAAGCTTTTAATCTGCTCTCTGCATACATGAACAACAACAGCTCAGGCTTCAATTGGGGACAAGGAGTGGTTCTTCTACGTGCCGAGGGACCGCAAGTACCGTAACGGCGACCGGCCGAACCGGGTGACACCGTCGGGGTACTGGAAGGCGACGGGCGCGGACCGGATGGTGCGCGTCGACGGCGGCCGGTCGATCGGTCTGAAGAAGACGCTGGTGTTCTACGTGGGGAAGGCGCCCAAGGGCCTCAGGAGCAGCTGGATCATGAACGAGTACCGCCTCCCGCACGGCGAGGCCGACCGCTACCAAAAGGTGATCATTAACCGCATGCTAATTCGTTTCTTAACTCGCTACTAATTAACAAATTATATATGGTGAGATTTTTTGAGAGCTGTTGTGTTTGATTTTCTCAAGAGATTTTTTTTAGAGTTGTTGTGTTTAATTTGGGTTTTACTTAGTTCGATCGGGTGTACAAATTTTGGGGGTTTGCATGCGAGATCTTGCAAAAGCTTAAAGTGTTCCTGTGAAAGATGCATCCACTAAAAAAATTCCTTTCACTTTTGGAGTTGCGTTGATGATGGCTAGATTTCTTTGTTAGGTCACCGATCGGCATGTGTTCCCAATTAATTAGGGTTTGCATGCGAGAGCTGGCAAAATCTTGAAGTGTTCCCAATTAATTAGGGTTTTCCTAGTGATTAGGATATCCCAATTTTTTCTTTAATGTTTTCGAAACAAAAGCAACCTAAATTTGGGGGAAATTAAATCTTCCCCCCAATTTTTGCACAGCTCGATGATGATGTCTAATCTAGACTCTTTCTCCAGCTTTTTTCTCTGCAACCTTTTAAGATGTGCACAGCTCGATGATGATGAAATCTTCCCTCCTCCTTTTTGGATGTATGCATCGTCCTCATCTTTCATTTGCATAAAGCTTCCAACTTTTTAAGATGTGCATCTGGGATAACTAACTCAAAAAAGTATACTCGGTTATCCTGAAACAGCACTCCTGTAGAAGCGAGAAGATGAGATCTGCAATTAAAAAAATCAAATAATAATAGGAACTGTTCCATAATTTGTGCGAGTTTACTTTCTTTACTTTTGCTATATAGCATGAAACCTTACCTTCTTTTCTATCTCTTGCTATTTCCTTTGATTTTTATGGTCATAAATTTCCTAATCTTCTTTTGGGACTACTTATATATGTTTGATCAAAGCAATTCGATAGTGAATTTAATTTTCAGTTCATAAAAACTGAACAATTCAACTAGGACACACATATATTAATTGCCTTTCTAATCGCATGGATGAATTACTTGTACATATTTCTGGTGGTTTAGTTTTATTTGGGACTAATCTAACTAATTCTACCTCGTGCTTCCATGAATTAATCAGGAAATTTCGCTCTGCCGAGTCTACAAACGCCCAGGGATCGACGACAGCCTCCACCTCACACGCGCAGCAACAAAATCGTCCGGTTCAAAGGCGGCAGCAACGATGGACAAGAAGCACGCCGCGGCGCACCAGACATCGGCAGCGGCGCCCCGCCTGGCGCCGATGTTCGTCGACGGCGGCCACTCATCTGCTCTCATGGAAAAGGCGTACAATGCGCACGCCGCCGGAGGAACGAACACCGCCATGTCATTGTCGGCAGCGGCAGGGGCGACGCTGCAGCCGACGTCGATGTTCGGGTCGACGGCCTCCGTCGCCTCGCTGAACTCCACCACGTCGACGGAGGAGGACGGCACATCGCTCTACCACTTCAAGGGAGCGAGCCCAATGCAGCTGCCTTCTTCCACGCACGCCCTGCTTAACGCCGCAAACTCCTCAACAATGGCGGCGATCCCAATAGATGAGCTGAGTAGGGCAATTGCAATTGGATCATCATACAACCAAGTCAACCCTAACCAACAACCTCTGCCGCCATCACAAGGCCCATTGCTTCCTTTCCCTAGCATGGAAAAGATCTGGGATTGGAACCCTCTCCTGCTATCTCCCAAGGTTTGCACAAGCTTCAAATAACTTCTTGCGTGCATGATCGATCTAGGGTTCATGCATGCACTGATCGATGCACGTATCATATGAGTACTTATGTGTATGTAGATACTGATTTGGGCTAGGACAAAATTATATATGTAATGGATTTGTGCAAAGGTAGTACGTTCTAGTCCCATGCAATTACCGCTCCATTAATTAGTTCACATAACAGGTGTGACTGTACTATGTCAATTTCAATTTGATCCCGGAGATCGATCGACCTTGTAGCGTAACTCGATTAGAGATGGAATAAAGATTAATTAGCATTAATTATAGATATATGTTCCAATCATTTTCCCTTTGTGTTGTTCTTGATTCAAACCACGCATACATCACTGAACATGAATGTACGGCATGCGTGTTTGAAATTTAGATATCGATTGATCTTTAATTTTTTGCATCTACAATTTGTTGGTTACATGAAATGATGATTCACTCGTTATTTGAGATGACAATATCGATCGATCCTTCACTGCATTTTCCACAATTAATCTAATACATTTATACAGGTTCATAACCAATTGTTCATAAGTTCTTTTAGTAGTAACCAATTGTTCATAAGTTCTTTTAGTAGTAACCAATTGTTCATAAGTTCTTTTAGTAGTAACCAATTGGATTGGCTAAATATATATACTAGCTAGGTTCCATATCCCCTTCATATAAAATAAAATGAGTGATGGTACGTATACCTTGCTTATTGTGCATGTGATGAATATATATATATATGCCTAAACATTATGCATTTATGCAGTGGCTGTTGTTGTTTGAAATCAAACTTGCCTTAATCCTTTAAGTGATTTTAATGATCTTAAGGTTAATAGTCCTCTAGTCAGCTCTTCTAACTTCTTGAACAATATGACGATGTTTTTCAGGAAATTTTGCATGCACATGTATGCCATCTGTATTTAGGCATGCAGAACAACCAAGCTAGCTAGTATAGTTCGTGTAAATAATTGTCACCGAAATTGGACAACTTCTCAACGCTAAGCTAGGGATTGTGTGTATTACTATCAATAATACTGATATATATACTCTCTACTTCATTGTGGGATCGGTAATATGCAATTATGCACGACCGACGTATGGTCATGCAGGCAGTACGTACTACCTGTGAGTGGTTCTCACGTATGTACTTTTTTTTTAAGGTTTTCACGTGTGTACTTGTAGTCGTAGTACCCTTGCTTATAATTTTTTTACTTAATTACTAGCTAGAGGGGAAAAGATCGTAATTAAACAAAGCAAATACTAGCAACGACAAAATCACAAACGGATGAGTGAAGAACACATGTTTCTCATATATTATTGGTCTTTAATCCAGTCCCTCGCGAAAACAAAGTGAGCATGTCATCCAGGATGGAATAGATATATGTCATCTGAATTCAGCTGATACATGTATAATTTCATATATACGAGTCGAGACCAGGGAAACAAATTTCGGAAGAAATTTCGGATTTCTTTCGGAGGGTACTGAAATGTGTTTTATTCGGCTAAATTTTGGCCGAATTCGGCTCTATTTGAAATTTATTCAAATTTAGCTAACTTTCATCAAAAATTTAATTTTTTTCATCCAAAATTTCGAACGAAATGTACGAAATTTCGGATTTCGTCCCTTTCGCTAGTGAACGAATTTTTTTTGCCTTCGAAAGTTTTAACCCTGGTCGAGACTCGAGACAGAGGGAGAGAGGGAGGCGGTGTAGGTGAGGGAGTTATGATTGGGAGCACCGCAACCGCCATGCTTTTACACGTACCAAGCTGGCCCGACGCTCGTATGATACTCGATCGGCCAGGCAGCCCTACCAACAACACCGGTCCGCCCCAAGCAGGCAAGCAGGCAGGCATGCTCCAAGTAGCTAGCGCTGGCACCTCCAGCTCGATGCGTTGTGCTAATCTTTGGCCGTTCGATCTCCTGGTTGGTATGCCTTGTACTGTCAGAAAAAGGTCCATCTCTCTCTCTCTCTCTCTCTCTCTTTCTCTGAGTCTGAGAAAGGAAAGGGAAAGAGAGGAAAAAGGAGATGCAACCTAGCTTCTTTGTTTAGATCGATGGGCGTGCAGTTGCTTCTGGTAGCTACCGACCTTTTGTCGACCTGGCCTCGTCGCTCTTCGATCGAACTCGATCTCCAGGGATCAGGCCGTCAGTTACGGGTGCATGGATCGTGCGAATATGTTTGTTTGCTTGGTGCGCATGCATTGGTCCGCCATAGCTTGCATCGTCGTACGTGCTGGTTCTTTGACCTAGATGGGATCGATGAGCTTAATTGCTTCCCTCGATCACCTCAAAAAAAAATCGTGATGGATCGTCGTGCTAATTCTTTCACTTTGGAGACGATGATGGCCTTCAGGCCTATAACACCCCTGTTGCCAGGGATGCTGTGAGGACACGACGTCCCGCAACTATTCACGTATGAACAGTTATAGAACGTCGCACAAGAGTATACCATCGCAGTTTACAGCAAAAGATCAACTTATATTACAAGATAGGGTTCAACGACCCAGTTTTACAGCAGCGGGCATGTAAGCCCGAAATATATTACAATACAAAAGAACTTCCAGGAACTCGAGCGCATCTGAGACCTAAAACTACGGATCTTCATCGGGGATTGACTCCTCAGGGGCTTCCTCGACAGAGCAGCCCTCACCAACATCTTGATCATCTGATGCGTTCAACAAGCCGTGAGCTAACCAGCTCAGCAAGCCACAATGGAATCTTATCTTAATTATTTGCACGATTCAACAAAGGTTGGGAGTATATTTGGTTTATTACTTATGTGGATGCAGTTTTATTTGATAAATCTTTTGGAAGATCAAAACAAGACTACTTCTTAGTTCACAGGGGTTTTCAAAGTTTGAATTACCAACTAATCAAATTAAACATACTTGCAAAAACTACTTAAGCTTCGCAGCAAGAAATCACCCAAATGACACAACTCCATTAACCGGGAGCACGGTGTATTCGAATACCATTTATTTGACTCTGCAGAGTTTGCTCAGCTTTACCCACGAACATTCTTAACCCTCATGACTGAGTTAAGAAACCGGGTCTTTTCACCGCCGCACCTTCGCTATACTCTACCCGATGAGTTCGAATCCGCATACCCTGTATCCGTAGGCCAAAACGGAACGCCAGGCCCGAGGCATGGGGACCCATCGTTATTGCGTATGGGTTCTTCATCCCACATACCAATTTCCCATGTAGGGCTCCACTTGGACTTGAGCAGCTACTAAACCAGGGTTGACACGTCAACACCAGCGGTTGAGCGATCACTATGTCATTTGCTTAGCGCAAGGGTTTAGTCCTTATATTTTCTCATGAGGTTCACAACCTCCACCTCAGGGTAAACGGTGGGCGAAGACCGTCTCACGGTTTCCCACAACACTCTTACCCTAAATTTCTGCATACCAGCACCACCGACTTAGGGTACGGTGTCCCATACCACCCTACCCTAACTTCGGGTTTTTCAAATCTACCGGCCCACGGCCGTAACCTTAGCAGTGTAAAGAATTGCATGATATAAATATAACCTACAATTATTAATTCAGTGATTTAGATACTACTAGGGTTAACAATGGAATGGCTGCAAGTTTAATATGGTATTTATCAGTGGCAGGTATTATCTATATCACATGTCATTCTTAAACATTTTATTTTACATAAACTAACAATTTCACAAATAATAGTAGTGCAATTAGCATAATAACATAATTTAATGAACATGGGATTCAACATGATTAAGGATTGCGACTTGCCGTGAAACTGGACGACTTCGGCGATCTCGTAGGCTGCAACTCCTGAATCTTGATCCTGCACCGAGATCTCCGGGATTTCCGACACTAACGCAAACATACAAAAATAACATAAGTCCACCTTGAGCCTAATCAAGCAAGGAAAAGTAAAATAGTCTACAAAAAGGAGTAAATTGCATAAATATTCAAATGAAAAGGGCTCTTTGAATTTTTAGATTTTGCTGGAGAAGAATTTTGGAAATTGGAGTTTACAGATGGGTTCAGAAAAATGAAAGGAGCAAGGTGGTGAAATTTGGGAATTTTTGGCATTTTCTGTGATTTTCTAGGATTTATTTGGATTTTTCTGGATTTTGGAAATTAAGAAAATCAGAAAAATCCAATGAACAGTAACGGGCTGGCCCGATCACAACAAAGGCGGACCAAGATCTGCGGCCCACGCGTCAAGGCCGGCCGCCCACCCACGGGCCAGCTGCGGCCCAACATGAAGGCCAGCCCCCCACGGATGGCCGACACGCGGCCCTGTGCTCGGCCGAGATGGGGCGACAGCGGGCGGTCCCGATCTAAAGGGGTAAGTGGGATCGGACGGTTGAGGTACGGGGGTTATGGATCGGACGGCGACTGGTGGTGGTCTTTACGAAGATCGGACGGTTGTCCGAGAGTGTCATCCGACGACGGACTTTAAAAGATAACGCCCG
This sequence comes from Bonia amplexicaulis, assembly GCA_036346245.1. Classification (NCBI taxonomy): domain Eukaryota; kingdom Viridiplantae; phylum Streptophyta; class Magnoliopsida; order Poales; family Poaceae; genus Bonia; species Bonia amplexicaulis. The sequence continues at coordinate 13,919,532 of CM070764.1, forward strand.
AGAGAGAGGGAAGGCGCCACCGCGGTGGGCCCGAGGGGCGGCTATGCGAGTCAGTCGGCTACGTGGCGGCGGCGAACGCCTCCACTGGGTTGGGTGGCGAGGTGGCGGGCGGAGCCGGGCGAGGCGCGCACGGCGGAGCGAGCGGCGGGGGGGGTCGCAAGCGGCCCAGGAGGAAGCATTTGGCGACGCGCGGCGCGGGATCGGGCGATTTCGACCAAGTCCGCGGCGGGCGAGGGAGTCCGTGGGCGCGGTCGCCCCCGCGGCGTTCCAAGCGCGCGCGAAAAGGCGGAAGAGAGAAAGGCGCCAACAGAAGAAAACGGGAAGACGAGAAGGGAAAGCGGAAAGAGCCGGAAATTTCCAAATTGGGAAAGTTTTCAAAATTCACTCACAAATTCAGGAAAAATTAGGAAAAAATTTTGGTTTGAAATTTTGGGGTCTTTCAACCTACCCCCTTAAAAGAATCTCAACCCCGAGATTCACTAGGATCAGGGAGTAAGTTGGGGAAATCCCGCTGCAAGTCTGATTCTCTTTCCCAAGTAGACTCATTGGCCGTGTGATTCTTCCACTGTACTCTGTAGAATTTGACATTTCGCTTCGAGCCGCCTCTCGACGCCTCAAGTATCTCAGAACGGTTCTTCTGGATTGGTCCAATCGTCCTGTAGCTCAATGTCTGATAACGGTACTTCATCTGTAGGTTGTCGTAGACATTTCCGAAGTTGGGATACGTGGAATACGTTATGTATCCTGGATAGGTTGGGTGGAAGCTGCACTCTATACGCTACTTCCCCAACTCTTTCAGTTATTTGGAAAGGTCCCACATATCTCGGAGCTAATTTCCCTTTGACTTGAAATCTCTTGACGATTTTGAATGGTGTAACCTTAATATAGACAAAATCTCCAACTTCGAAGTTTAAATCTTTCCTGCGGTTGTCAGCGTAACTCTTCTATCGGTCTTGTGCAATCTTTAGTCTGTCTCTGATAATCTTGACATGAGCCTCTGAATCTTGAACAATTTGGGGACCCACAAGTTGGCGTTCTCTAGTTTCTGACCAATTTAAAGGCGTTCTGCATTTTCTGCCATACAATGCTTCAAATGGAGCCATTTTAATACTAGCTTGGTAGCTATTGTTGTATGAAAACTGAGCAAATGGTAGGCATATGTTCCATGCTGCTCCATACACAATAGTGCAAGCTCTCAGCATATCTTCTAAAATTTGGTTCGTCCTTTCTGTCTGACCACCTGTTTGTGGGTGATATGCTGAGCTGAAATTCAGGTCAGTACCCATAGCTTCATGTTACTTCTCCCAAAATTTGGATGTGAACTGTGCTCCTCTATCTGAAACAATTCTTTTAGGAACTCCATGGAGCATCACAATCTTTGTCAGATACAACTCGGCGAGTTTATCCTTCCCATAAGTTTGCTTGATTGGGAGGAAATGAGCCACTTTGGTTAATCTATCAACAATAACCCAGATAGCGTCATAACCTTCACGAGTTTTGGGAAGTCCAGTGATGAAGTCCATGCCGATCCTGAGGGTTTCTGGTGGTCTATTTTGATTTGTTGGCTGACATCACATTTTGCTATGTATTCTGCCACTTCTTTCTTCATTGCCTTCCACCAATATCTCTTTTTCAGATCTTGGTACATCTTGGTGCTTCCTGGATGAATCGAGAATTGAGAGGAGTGAGCCTCAGCTAGGATCAATTCTCTCAACTCCTTCTTGTTGGGGATGCAATAGCGACCACGAAAAACGAGAATCCCATGTTCGTCTATTGCATAATCTGTCAATCCTTCTTCTTGAATTTTCTTCTTAAGTTCTTGAATTTCTTCATCTTCTTCTTGCGCTGCCTTGATTTGATCTGTCAGTAGAGGTTGAATTTCTAGTGCTGCTTCATCACCTTCTTCTGTTATGATTAAGTTCAGTCGCTGTATATCTTTTTGCAATTCTGAAGGATATTTGACTGCCTTGGTTTTGTTTTGACGGGTCTTTCGGCTAAGGGCATCAGCAACCACATTTGCTTTTCCCGGGTGGTATTGAAGATTCACATCATAGTCCTTGATTAATTCCAACCATCTTCGCTGCCTCATGTTCAATTCTGGCTGAGTGAAGAGGTATTTTAAGCTCTTATGGTCAGAAAATATTTCGCAACGATTTCCTAGCAGGTAGTGTCTCCAAATTTTGAGAGAATGTACTACTACCGCTAGCTCCAAATCGTATGTTGATAGTTCTCTTCGTGTGGCTTCAACTGTCTGGATGCATAAGCAACAACTCTTCTATCTTGCATTAGCACGCATCCCAAACCCTGCTTCGAGGCATCACAATAAATCTGGAATTCTTTTTCTGGGTTTGGCAGAATCAAGACTGGTGTTGTTGTTAACTTGGTCTTCAAGATGTCAAAGCTCTTCACAGTGTATCTCGTCCAAATGAATGGCTTGTCTTTCTTCAATAATTGAGTGAGTGGACGAGAGATTTTTGAGAATCCTTCTATGAATCAGCGATAATAACCTGCCAATCCAAGAAAGCTTCTCACTTGACCATCGTCTTGGGCTGGTTCCACTTCATGACTGCTGCGATCTTCTCTGGATCAACCTTGACCCCTTCTTCTGAAATGATATGACCCAAGAAAGCTACTTCTTTTAACCAAAAACTGCATTTCTCAAACTTGGCATATAATTGATGTTCTCTGAGTCTGGATAATGCCATATGCAAATGTTGCTGGTGTTCTTCTTCGCTTTTGGAGTAAATTAAGATGTCATCTATGAAAACTATCACGAATCGGTCCAGTTGGTCCATATGCACCAAGTTCATGAGATTCATGAAATATGCTGGTGCATTGGTCAAACCAAATGGCACAACCGTGAATTCAAACAATCCATATCTGGTTGTGAAAGCTGTCTTTTCCCAATCTTGTTTTCGGATCTTGAGTTGGTGATAACCTGAACGTAGATCAATCTTGGAAAATACTTTAGCTCCTCTAAGTTGATCAAACAAGTCATCAATTCTTGGTAATGGATATTTATTCTTGATTGTGACAGCATTCAGTCCCCGATAATCAACACACATTCTCAATTCTCCGCTTTTCTTTTTCACAAATATCTGGGGTGACCAAGGTGAAATACTTGGTTGAATAAACTCTTTTTCTTGTAATTCATCCAGTTGTTTCTTGAGTTCTTTTAATTCACTTGCTGACATCCTGTATTGATGTTTGGCGATTGGCTTGGTGCCTGGAATCAATTCTATGGCAAGTTCTATTTGTCTGTCAGGTACACGCTTCTTGGTTTTCTTTATCAATTCTCGATCTGTTTTTACCACTACTGTCTGACCTTCTGGGCTGACAAACATGACTGTCTTGGATTCACAGTCTACTTGGCCTTTATTCTTGGCTAACCAATTCATACCCAAAATGGCAGCTAGCCCTGTCATGTCTAACTGCAACAAGTCTGCCTTAAAATTTATCCCTTGTATTTTTACTGTAAGTCTACCACACCCTATATGGGACTCCATTCTAATCCCAGGGGTTTGGACTACATAAGGTTTTGGCAAGGAAACAAATGGCAACTGATTTCTTGAGGCAAAACTCTTTGAAATGAAAGAATATGTTGCACCAGGGTCAAATAAAATCAATGCAGGTATGGAATTGATTGGAAACATACCCGCAATGATGTCGCTGCCTGCTGCGTCTTCACCGATACATGGTTGACTCGCTAAGAAGGTAGGTCTCGAGCGGCCTCGCCTCGCTGCTGCACTGTGTTTGCTATGCTGGCTGGTGACTGAGGTCCTGCTGGCTTTATCTATAAGAATCCTCCTCTTGCAGTGCCGGTGCCTGTCTGTGGTTTTACCTCTTGCTGTTGATTGAGGACTTGTGTCTTGGCCACCTCTGACGGCAAATTTTTCTTGGGACACTGGTCTCTATAGTAACCCATTTCTCCGCAATGGAAGCATGCATTTGTCCTTCGCGGGCAATTGCTAGCTAGGTGGTTACCACCACATGTGAAGCACTTAATGGACAGTGGTCGAGGGGCTTGATTTTGTTGTGACTGATTTGATTGAGCTCTTGGAAGAATCACAAGCTGTCGCGACGATTGGGGTCGATATGAGGATGACCCCGTTGTTCGTCCTCGTTGAGCACCATGTGAAAATGACTGAGGTTTCTACATTGCTTTACGTTTCTTAAAATCTTCTTTCTCATTTCTGGCTTCTTCAGAGCTGATAAGACTATCCACCATTTCAGATAGGTCTTTAAATTTTATTGCAGAAATGTGAAACTTTAATGACTTCTGTAATCCAGTTCTAAACTTTCCCATCTTCTTATCTTCATTGTCGACGTCATTTGGAGCAAATCTTGAAAGGTGATTAAACTGATGTAAGTACTCCATTACTGTATTATTTCCTTGCTTAAGTGCTAGAAACTCTCGGCGTTTAGCTTCGATGATCCTATCTGGGATATGTGCTTTACGGAAGGCTTTTGAGAATTCCTCCCAAGTGATTTCTTCATTTCGTTGTATACGTTGGTAGTTGATCCACCATGTCGATGCAGGGCCTTGTAATTGATGTGAAGCATACAATACTTTTTCTTTATCATCACACTGTACTGTTTGTAGCTTCCTTTCTACATCCAGCAGCCAGTCCTCTGCTGCTAGAGGATCAGCCGATGTAGAAAAGATTGGTGGACGGGTCTTCTGGAAATCAGCCCATCGAGAGGTAATTGGGGCACCCTCTCGATTGACATTATTCCCACCTTGTTGACCTGGGGATCTGGTTGCAATCTGTTCAAGAAGTCTGGTGTGTTGTTCTAACATTCTGGCCATATTCTGCTCTGACTGATATCTGTTCTGCTCTATCATAGCCAACACACTTGCTATTGTAGTCTGATCTGTGGCAGGTGCACCCTGCCCGCTGGTCTGCTCACTCTGCTGTGTTGGGTCCATCGTGAGAGTCTGCCAATTGGGAACTTGAAATTAGCTTTGCAGCGGTTTTAGTAGACAAGAATAGATAAGTAAGACTTGAATTTTTCAAGGCAAGTATAGGATGAAAAGGTAAGAATTAAGATGAATGAGACAGAAGAAAGCTTTGAAGGCAACAGAAATACTGATAGTTAGATAAACAACATAAAAGATAATTAACATAAAGCTTACAATAAGCAAGTGGTATACACACACCACTTAGGGTTCATGATACAACTTGCGTTACATTACAAAAGTACCACTATTACACAAGGTCAGACTAAACTAACGGATACTAACTACTCCTCCCTAGCATCTGGTGCTGGCAAGGCGCGATGGGCTACAGGGCGGAACCACGCACGGTACTCCCTAGCAGTCGGCCTGCGCCTCAGCGGAGACTGCACGGAGTCGCACGAGGAGGCGACGCTGGGGGACTCTCCGCAGTCCGACATCTCGCCCGCCTCGACTGCCTCGTGGCGAACAAGGGCGAGGCGGAGCTGCTGCACCTCCTGACGTGCCTCGCGCAATGCTGCTCAGAGACCGTGACTCCTTCACGCCCGCCGCATCGGAGCTCCCGCTGGCCACGATGTTGGCGACCCCGGCAGACGGGATCGCCTCCTCGTGGAACTGGGGCACTAAGAAGGCCCTCCCGCCGTCCAACGACCGCGAATCGGTCGAAGGAGACTCGCCAACCTGTGTCGTAGTAGTCACGCAGTAAATTGCGGCCTTCCCGGCCACATCCTCGCAGGCGCCCTCCGGCCGATGTGGCGAGCAACGAACCTCCGCTCCTAGTCCGGGCGGACAGGCAAGGGGATCAAGGTCACCCATGCCTTCCACTGCACCTCTCACAGTCGTGGAAACAATGACGGCATGAAACACGGGGTGTGCCACCGCCCGCTCCCAAGAATCGCCAGATCTCCCAAAGCTTGAGGGCCAACCCTCCATACGCCGGACGGAGTGGATGAAGTGCACCATCTGCCGAAACGAAAATTTTGAAGTTAGACAAGTAAAGTAATAAACATTTTGCAAAAGTAAAATTTAAGCTGAACTAAACTAAGACAGGTAAGATAGCAACAAGAGAGAAGCAAGACAGCAGTAATACTTATATTTTTCATCAACTTCTTTTTAGAGTTTAAATTAGGTTTTGCGATGAAATCGCTTCCTAAATTGCCTTAGGTCTCAACCTACGGTCAAGAAACCTGCTCTGATACCACTTCTTGTAACACCCCTGTTGCCAGGGATGCTGTGAGGACACTGTAACATCCTGAAAACTTAGAAGGATTGTGTAATAAATGTTGTTGGCTGTTCTGTAACACACCATGTTGGGTGGGATTCTAAAAATACTTTCCTGAAAATATTTGAGGAAGAACCCACATGTTTACTTAATAGGAAATTCTAAAATTGAACTCGAATCTGAAAAGATGATCCATAATAAAAAGTTTTCAAAAGTAACATAAATTAGTTGTCAAAGTGCCAAAGGGGTAAATGTACACAAAATGATAATATCTCCAATTATAAAAGAAAAGAGGAGAAAAATAAAAAGGAAAAAGGAAAAAGGAAAGGTAAGTCAGTTATAGGCCTAAGAATATTAAATGAAATAACCACTTTGTGGGGAAATAATTTTCTTAAGCCCAAAATGTCTCCGGGATTTCGTGAAATTTCTAGAATTTTGGTGGTAATTTAGTATTTTCCGAATTATATTATGCCCTCTATCATTTCTGGAAATTAAAATCAAAATAAAGTCCCAAACCCCACCCCTACCGACGCGTGATCTAACCGGATCCGCCCACGCCGCCCGGAGCCGCCCACCCTCTCCCTCGGGTTGACGCGTGCGGTCCCAAATGCGCCACGCCGCCACCGCGCGCCATCTCGGCCTGCGCGGACGCCCACCCGCGCTTTCTCTCGCCGACAGCGGGCCCGCTTGTCACGCCGCTTCCCTTTCTTCCTCCTCCTCCGCCACAGACGCCGGACACCCCTCGCGGCCGTGCAGCGCCATGTCATGGAGACCCGCGGAGGGGGCGCGCTGGGGAAAAGACCCCACGACGCCCAACCCCGCTACCCCCGCCGCCCATTGTCGCCGCCACACACACGCCACAGCCCCCCCCCCACGCCGGGTTCGCCGTGGCCAGCACCGCCCGGTCGGCTATAAAGCCCGGGGTCCCCCGCAGAAGCATCGCCCCACCTCCCTCATCGTTGTGGCAAACGGAATCGGTGGGAGGACCACAAAATCACCGGCGATCCTCCTTCTTCCCCAACTCCGGCCGTCGGCCCCTCGCTGCAATTCCGCCGGTCCTCACCGTGGGAGCTCGATCCTTGCTCCCACACCTCTCCGCACTGCCGCCAAGCTTCTCCCAATCTCCCGAGCTCGCCGATGACCGTAGCTCGCCGCCGTGAGCCTCCCGAGCCGCCGCCGCTGCTCGTCGCCGACCCACCTCCGGTGACCCCGGCCCTCGTCGTCGCCACCATTAGCTTCGCCATGAGCCCAAGACCGCATTTTGCCACTTCCCGAACCTCGGTGAGCCTCCCTCGCCGGCGACGGCCACCGCCTTCCCGCCTCGGGCCGCCTGCTCCACCCCCGCACCCCTTAAGAGGAAAATCACCCCTCAAGGGGTGAGATCGCGCTAGCCTACCGGCTATCGGCGCCACCCTCTTCCCCGGCTCCCTCGGCGACGCTCGAGCCCCGCTCACGCAGCGCCGAGGTTGAGCCATTTTTTAAAATCTGTCACGACAAAGGGCCCCACCGCCAACGACTACGCACACCGGCCGCCCTCCCGGGCCCGCCTGTGGGGGCAGCAAGGCGGCGTGAGCCCTGCTGCCGGGTCCCACGTGTCGGCGCCACGCTGAGTCACGGTCACCGACAGTGGGCCCCACTGTCGAATTTATTGATTTTAGGATTTATTTAAACCAAGGTATTCAAATGTGTATAACTTATTCATTTTAGCTCCAAATTTAGTGAAACCAATTTCTAAATTCATCTAAAATCAAGGGCTACCTAATGAAACCCGAACCAACACTTTTGAAGCTTGTTCAAATTTTTATTGTGTTATTTGATTGTTGTGATGATTTTATCTAAATTTTCGCATATAAAAACGTAGCTTTGAGGCCCAAGAAGAGGAAGTCGCATTGCCTGAGACTCCAACACCTCGAACCCCGACCTTTGCATCCAAGGCGAGTCAATGCTTTGATCATTTTGAGCCTATGTTTTCAATAAAGTATTTTGGTTTAAGTATTATATCTTGCATGCTTATATTTATGTTGCAATACATGTTAATTTCAGATTTTAGATATATGCACATGTTCTCTTGGTTTAGTATATATCCTTGCGATACTTTTGGCTATGTGATCCTTGTCACCCTAGTAAAAGTAATAATGCTACAACCCTTTGAAACTAAGTCTCAGAATTATAAATGCATGCTTAGAGTTGTTTAGATGAACAAGGTGTGAGAGCACCCTAGCATATCTTGCAAACTAAAGAAAGCAGATTAGGCGCCATTGTGATGATGACTGGTTTATGTTGGTATAAGTGTATTTTTCGTTCGAAAGAACCTTACATGCTTAATTATCTGGGCGGATGGTTGAGGGCGTGAGTGTTGAATGGTGCCGTGATAGCACAGATTTGTGATAAAGTGGCGCCGTGATAGCACAAGGGGATCGTGGTAGAACCGCCTAGATAACCATTAAGGACTGAATCTTGTGATGACCTCCCACGGTACAACATGTGCAACCACATGCTGGCAAAGTGTAGGCAGGGCCAACTAATTTGCATTGATTTAGTAAGAGTTGCGTCGGTGTGAACACGGGCGGGTAGAGGATGGCCACATCCTCCGACGTGATGGCACAAGAGGGGGCTTCTGGAAGGGTGGTCGTACCCGGAGGAATTTTAAGTATCATAGTTCAAAAAGCATATTTCCGCAAACAAAACCACTTGAGCCTTCCCTTGTTAAAAGCCTTGCATACTACCTACTGCATTCTGTGTGTTGACTCGCTGAGCACGGTGGTTAGTGTGCTCACTCTCGCAAAACCAACAATCCAGATTCGGGAGCTCAAGATCCGTATGCCTACGAGGAAGCACCTGCTGCAGATGGAGAAGACCGCGCCGGGAATTAGGACGGATAATCCGCGCTTAGAACCTTAGGCATCTAGACTAAGGTGTGGTTTCATCCAGATATTCTAGAGCCCTAGAATATTTGTAAGACCACTTTGCCCTCGGTCTCGCCAGTGGTTTAAAGGCCTACTTTGTATCTCTTCCACCGCTAGACTTTTGTAATATAAATATTTGGCGGCTTGGCCCTCATCAGAATAATCGCGCCTTTGTGAAGGCCTAACTTCACATTTACAATGTAATAATATTATGGCTTGTTGTGAATTCGCGATGTATGAAATGATTCTAAGAATGTATCTGTGCATTATCTACCGATCCGTGGAATAATGCAAGAAGGCACAGCAGATTCTGGATTGCAAAATCCGGTCTGACAGAGCTGGTATCAGAGCATACGACTGTAGGGTAAAAACCTTAGTTGGTCGTTAGAATTTAGGCTGGTGTATATTGAAAACGATAAAAAGAATTTCTTAAAATATAGCGCAATAATTCTTACCGCACCCTCCTAGCTCTACTGTTCTACTTTTCGCTTGTTGTTTTTTTAAAAAATACTAACGATAATTGCTTAAATACGGATGGCGGAGTTGCGGGCGCTGGGCACGGGACTTCTTCGCCACTGAGTGCGTGAGGGAGAGTTTATGGATATACTGCAAGCTACTCCACTACTTGGGCCACGAGGACGCCCCATCTACCGCGGCCTGAGGACCGAATTGGAGGAGACGAGTCCTGTTGGTGGAGATCTTCATCTACCCCCCGAGGGAGACCGGGCCTCACGTGTTTCGACTACCCACCGGAGGAGCCCGTGGCAAGAAGACTACAGATGCCGCCTGCCCAGCCGCGGCCCGACTTTGCGACATCCACGCGACGGTGTTAGAGTCACCTTCACCTACCACCCTCTACGGACGAGCACGCCAGTTCGACGGGACCCGGTGACGAGTTGGAGGACGACCCGAGACTTACCCACCAGGTGGACCTCACTCGGGTCATGGGTACAGCCCATGTGGTGGCTCAGGAGGAGATCACCACACTTCGAGAGCGCCTCCTCGCACGCCACATCGAGGTGGATTCCTTGCGAGAGCAGCTCGCCCAGTGTGAGCGGGCCTTGGCAGAGGCCAAGGCAAAGGCGGCCGCTGCCCACGCCCAGACTCAGCAGACACCTACACCGACCCCAATTCCAGCACCTCCGCCAGGTTCCGGGGGACTCCGCACCAGGCTCACAGCACGCAAGAGCGTGCGGCCCCTAGGGCCTCAGTCCGCTCTACGCCGAGGAGAGACCCGACACAGCCGTTCACGCTCCCACTCCGACACCGACCCGTCTAAGTTTAGTGGTAGCAGGTCCCGTTCCCAGTGTACGGACTATACCCCCTCCAGTCCCAGTGTTGGTGACATGGAGGAGTAGACAGTACATGGGTCAGTTAGTACAGTGCTTGCTGGAGTTTGGCTAGTATTAGCAAGCACACGCCCTGTCTTACTAGTAGTAGCATGTGCCCGTGTTCTAGTTCCGTATGTGTTTAGTTATGAGCGCTAAGTATGTGTATGTTTGTAAAGCCCAGCGTGGCTTGTGAAGCCATAAAAAGCTGGCTATATGTGTGTTGACTATGTTTAATGAAAACGACCTTGTGTTCAAAAATGTTTCTGTTATTGGTGTTGAATTTGGTTCTTTTGCATAATGACTTTGGGATGTACTCTTATGGGGTTAAAACAAAAATTTGATCGAATACTAAAATACCTGCAGATGGCCAGCCATAGTCACCCGCGCACAAGCTGGTGCGAACCCGGACGTGCAGGCGAAAGTAGACGCCAGCCAAGAAGCACAACACGTGGGAGGGTAGAGGTTCGAGTCGGGGTGAACCTCCACCCCACCGGCTAACCCATCCATGGCGCAAGTAATGGCCCAAAGAACGAATACTTCAGCTATCTTCGCAGCCGCCAGACCCACACCAATGTTCATGCCTCCGACTGGCGACTTCATCAGACCCGCCCCTCACCTTCACGGGGCGATGAGCCCCTAGAGGCGGAAGATTGGTCATGGGACACGAAAAGGAAGCTTCGTTTGGCCAAATCTGCAGAGGATGACCAAGTGCTCTTTGCACCCATCAACTCCAAGGGGCCTGGTGCACGGTGGGAGAATTACACGCCACCAAAGGGTATGAAGATACCCCCACCGGAGCTAGCACAGCAACAATAACCTGGGCAAAATTCAAGGCGGCCTTTAAAGCCAATTTCATCCCGACGGGAGTAATGCGAATAAAGAAGAACGAGTTCAGAACTTTGAAGCAAGGTGGCCTGTCACTCAATGAGTATCTCACCAAGTTTAATCACCGGCCGTTCGCCCCTGTGGATGTGACCGATGAAGAGGAGAAAATTGACCGGTTCTTGAAGGGACGAATGAAGAACTCCGTGTCTTGCTCATCACGCAGACTTCCCAGCCACCACCGGTGAATAAGACATTGGTCCCGAAAATGAGAAGAAGAACCTAGAGACTAGTCGCAAACAGGCGGGTGTTGTTCAATGACCGCAGGAAGGTTCATCCAGAGGTTCTTCAACAATCCCCCCTTCTCTGGGACAACTCCATCTCAGAGCCCAAACCCAAAGACCTCGTCTGTGTGGTAGCATGTTCGAACTCCTCGCCCCTCGCCGATCTGCGAGGACAAATCCTACGACCTCCTTCAATTGCTTCAACTGTGGGGAGAAGGGACATTACGCCCATCGCCGCCACGCACCACCACTCGGTGAAGTTCAATTTGGACACTACCCCGCCCGAGGCCAAGCTTGGCCCAACAGAGGGAATCGTGCCCTCAATCCAACAGGGTGCATCAACTCCAAATCGTGGAAGGATTAATCATGTCACCGCGAAGAAGTCAAGAGGTCGCTGAGTCCCACTGGTTCTCTGTCAAGACACTACCAGCACGCGTCCTTTTTGATTCTGGGGCATCACATTCATTTATAGCAAAAGGGTATGTGGATAAACTTAGGTCGCTTTGTCCACCGTTGAAGAAAGCATTGATGCTTAGTTCACCCGTTAGGATGATTAAGGCCACCTTAGTGTGTCCGGGGGTAGAAATTGTCATGGAAAGGTTTATATTCCTAGCAGATTTAGTCGTGCTAACCTCCCAGACCTTGGATATTATACTAGGGATGGACTGGTTAGCTAGACACCAATGAACACTAGATTGTTCCTTGAGGCAAGTTAAGTTAACCAAGTGCCCATGGCTGACCATTGTGGTAAAGGTGGACCGACCATATAGATGGGGCCGAGCAATATATTATTGTGAAGATGTACCGCTGGAAGGAATGATGGTGGTACAAGACTATGCTGAAGTCTTCCCTGAGGAATTGCTCGGTATGCCACCCAAGAGAGATCTTGAGTTTGTTATCAACTTGAAGCCCGGTGCGCCCCTATCTCCAAGAGACCATACAGATGACCGTATATGAACTAGAAGAATTGAAGAAGCAACTTCATGAGCTACGTGACGTAGGTTTTATCAGGCCAAGTTCCTCACCTTGGGGATCCCCGGTAATCTTTGTAAAGAAGAAGGATGGCACCGCTAGAATGTGTGTGGACTATCGGGCTTTAAATGAAGTAACCATCAAAAATAAGTACCCATTGCATAGGATCGATGACCTATTCGATCAGCTTGGGGGAGCTACAATATTCTCCAAGATTGATTTAAGGTCGGGTTATCACCAACTGAAGATTAGGCCGGAAGACATCCCGAAGACTGCCTTCACCACAAGATATGGGTCAGACGAAGTTTACGCTATGTCTTTTGGATTGACCAATGCCCCTGCCTATTTCATGAATCTCATGAACAAGGTCTTCATGGATTACCTGGATAAGTTTGTGGTGGTATTCATCGATGATATTCACATCTACTCTAAAACCGCAGACGAGCATGCTGAGCATCTACGCTTGGTACTAGAAAGGCTGAAGGAACACCAACTCTATGCCAAATTCAGCAAGTATGAGTTCTGGTTGCAGGACATCAGCTTCCTAGGACATATTGTGTCTGCAGAAGGAGTGTCTGTTGACCCCGCCAAAATTGCTGCAGTAACGGAATGGCAGCAGCCTACCTCGGTCACTGAGGTGAGGAGCTTTCTCGGATTAGCCGGATACTACAGGCGGTTCATTGACGGGTTCTCCCGAATTGCCCGACCAATGACTCAGTTGCTCAAGAAAGAGCAAGCATTTGGCTGGACCAAGGCATGTGAAGATAGTTTTCAAGAATTGAAGAAGAGGCTGACTACCACCCCAAGGTTTGGTTTTGCCCGATGTGCGTCAGGACTTTGAAGTTTACTGCGATGCGTCACATCAAGGGCTTGGGGGTGTGCTGATGCAAGGAGGCAAGGTTGTGGCGTATGCATCCAGGCAGCTTCGCCCTCACGAAGCCAACTACCCAACCCATGACTTGGAATTAGCTTCCGTGGTACATGCTCTGAAGATCTGGAGGCACTATCTCATTGGCAATCATTGTGATGTCTACACAGACCATAAGAGCCTCAAGTATTTCTTCACCCAGTCACACCTTAACTTGAGGCAAAGAATGTGGCTAGAGCTGATTAAAGATTATGACATGAGTGTCCACTACCACCCTGGGAAAGCTAACGTAGTGACAGACGCTTTGAGTCGGAAGGCCTACTGCAATAACCTTATGGTTCAGGAACACCAGCCTGAACTATATAAGGAGCTGATAGCCCTGAACCTAGGGATTGTAGAAGAAGGATCCCTAACCGCCCTAGAAGATCAAACAAGTATTGAAGAAATGATAGAAGCTGCACAGAAAGGAGACCCAACTGTTTTGAAATTGAAGAAATTGATGGAAGAAGGGAAGGCCCCTAAGATGACCCTGGACCATCAAGGAGTTCTAAAGTACGGAAACCGTGTTTTAGTACCTCACCAGAAGGACCTTAAGAATCTGATGCTCAGGGAAGCCCATAGCTCCGCATATTCCCTTCATCCTGGGAGTACCAAAATGTACCAAGATATGAAGCAATACTACTGGTGGCCAGGAATGAAAAGGGACATTGCTGAGCACGTCGCCTGTTGTGATGTCTGTCAAAGAGTGAAGGCTGAGCACCAAAGATCGGCAGGATTGCTGCAGCCCTTGAAGATACCCCAATGGAAATGGGAGGAAGTTGGCATGGACTTCATCATCGGATTCCATGAACAAGTCGTCAGTGACTCGATCTGGTCATCGTTGATGACAACCAAGGTTGCCCACTTCATCCCCGTCAAGACAACGTACAAGGGAGATAAGCTAGCCGAGCTGTACATGTCCCGCATAGTGAGCCTTCACGGAGTACCAAAGCGAATTGTGTCGGATCGAGAATCTCAGTTCACCTCACATTTTTGGGCAAGTCTGCATGAAGCCCTAGGTACCCATTTGGATTTCAGCACTGCCTACCATCCCCAGACCGACGGACAAACAGAAAGAGTAAATCAAATATTAGAAGATATGCTCCGGGCATGTGCACTAGACTTCTCGAAGGAATGGGATAAATGCCTGCCCTATGCCGAGTTTGCCTACAACAACGACTACCATCCGGCTTGAAGATGTCCCCTTTGAAGCTTTATACGACAGAATGTGGACCCCACCCAATGGTCCGAAGTGGGAGAAAGCTACGTGTTTGGTCCCGAAACTCTGAGGCAAGCAGAAGAAAAAGTTCGGCTGATTAGAGATCGGTTGCTAGCGACCCACCCGAGCGTAAGAGCTATCTTGATAAAGGAGAAGGCACCTAAGTTTTGAAGCTGGAGATCACGTGTACTTGAAGGTGTCGCCTTTGCGTGGAGTTAAGAGATTTAAAGTCAAAGGCAAGCTCACCCCGCGCTATGTTGGGCCATTCCCTATTGTAGCCAAGAAAGGGGAGGTTGCATATCAGCTAGCATTACCCCCAAACATGTCTGAAATTCACGATGTCTTCCATGTGTCACAGCTGAAGAAGTGCTTGCGAGTGCCAGAAGACCAAGCCCCATGAGAAGCAATCGAGCTCGAGGAGGACTTAACTTACAAAGAACGTCCCATCAAAATTTTGGACACCGTAGAAAAGAAAACCAGGACTCCATCCATTCGCTTGTGCAGAGTGCAGTGGAGTCACCATTCAAAGAAGGAAGCAAAGATTACCCTGCCTTGTTTTCTAGCTAAGCCAAATCTCGGGGTCGAGATTCTTTTTAGGGGGGTAGGTTTGTAACATCCTGAAAACTTAGAAGGATTGTGTAATAAATGTTGTTGGCTGTTCTATAACACACCATGTTGGGTGGGATTCTAAAAATACTTTCCTGAAAATATTTGAGGAAGAACCCACCTGTTTACTTAATAGGAAATTCTAAAATTGAACTCGAATCTGAAAAGATGATCCATAATAAAAAGTTTTCAAAAGTAACATAAATTAGTTGTCAAAGTGCCAAAGGGGTAAATGTACACAAAATGATAATATCTCCAATTATAAAAGAAAAGAGGAGAAAAATAAAAAGAAAAAAGGAAAGGTAAGTCAGTTATAGGCCTAAGAATATTAAATGAAATAACCACTTTGTGGGGAAATAATTTTCTTAAGCCCAAAAATATCTCTGGGGATTTCTGTGAAATTTCTAGAATTTTTGGTGGTAATTTAGTATTTTAAGAATTATATTATGCCCTCTATCATTTAAAATTAAAATCAAAATAAAGTCCCAAACCCCACCCTCGTGAAGACGCTGGACGGACCGATCCGCCCACGCCGCCCGAGCCGCCCACCTCTCCCTCGGGTTGACACGCGTGCGGTCCCAAATGCGCCACGTCGCCACCGCGCCATCTCGGCGCCATGCGGACACCTCCACCCGCGCCTTTCTCTCGCCGACAAGCGGGCCCGCTTGTCGTGGCCGTTTCCCTTTCATCCTCCTCCTCCGCCACAGACGCCGGACACCCCCGCGGCCGTGCGGCGCCCATGCTCTGGAGACCCGCGGAGGGGCGTTGTGGGAAAAGAACCCCACGACGCCCGAACCCCGCTACCCCTTGCCGCCTGTCGTCGCCGCCCACACACGCGCGCAGCGGCCGCCCGCCGGGCAGGGTTCGCCGTGGCCAAGACCGCCCGGTCGGCTATAAAGCCCGGGTCCCCAGAAGCATCGCCCACCTCCTCATCGTTGTGGCAACGGAATCGGTGGGAGGACCACAAAATCACCGCGATCCTCCTTCTTCCCCAACTACGGCCGTCGGCCCTCGCCGCAATTCCGCGGTCCTCACCGTGGGAGCTCGATCCCTTGCTCCCACACCTCTCCAGATCGCCGCCAAGCTTCTCCCAATCTCCCGAGCTCGCCGACGACCGTAGCTCGCCGGCCCGTGAGCCTCCCGAGCCGCCGCTGCTGTCGCCGACCCACCTCCGGTGACCCCGGCCCTCGTCGTCATCACCATTAGCTTCGCCACAGCCCAAGACCGCATTTTGCCACTTCCCGAACCTCGGTGAGCCTCCCTTGCCGGCGGCCACCGCTTCCCGGCCTCGGGCGCCTGCTCCACCCCCGCAGACCCCTTAAGAGGAAAATCACCCTTAAGGGTGAGATCTGTTGCTAGCCTGGCCAGCGGCGCCGACCCTCTTCCCCTAGCTCACTCGGCGCGTTCGAGCCCCGCCACGCAGCGCTGAGGTTGAGCCATTTCTTTTAAAATCATCACGACAGGTGGCCCCACCGCCGGCCGACCACGCACACCGCCCGCCTCCGGGCCTCGCTTTGTCGGGGCAGCGAGGGCACGTGAGCCTCTCCCGGGTCCCACGTGTCGGCGCCAGCGAGTGCGATTCTTGATAGTGGGCCCATTGTCGAATTTATTGATTTTAGGATTTATTTAAACCGAATGTATTCAAATGTGTATAACTTATTCATTTTAGCTCCAAATTTAGTGAAACCAATTTCTAAATTCATCTAAAATCAAGGGCTACCTAATGAAACCCGAACCAACACTTTTGAAGCTTGTTCAAATTTTTATTGTGTTATTTGATTGTTGTGATGATTTTTATCTAAATTTTCACGATATAAAAGCGTAGCTTCGAGGCCCAAGAAGAGGAAGTCGCCACCAGAGACTCCAACACCCGAACCCCGACCTTTGCATCCAAGGCGTGTCAATGCTTTGATCATTTTGAGCCTATGTTTTCAATAAAGTATTTTGGTTTAAGTATTATAACTTGCATGCTTATATTTATGTTGCAATACATGTTAATTTCAGATTTTAGATATATGCCCATGTTCTCTTGGTTTAGTATATATCCTTGCGATACTTTGGCTATGTGATCCTTGTCACCCTAGTAAAAGTAATAATGCTACAACTCCTTTGAAACTAAGTCTCAGAATTATAAATGCACCGCTAGAGTTGTTTAGATGAATAAGGGTGTGAGAGCACCCTAGCATATCTTGCAAACTAAACAAAGCAGTATTGGGCATTCATTGTGATGATGACTGGTTTATGTTGGTATAAGTGTATTTTTCGTTCGAAAGAACCTTACATGCTTAATTATCTGGGCGGATGGTTGAGGGCGTGAGTGTTGAATGGTGCCGTGATAGCACAGATTTGTGATAAAGTGGTGCCGTGATAGCACAAGGGGATCGTGGTAGAACCGCCCAGATAACCATTAAGGACTCAATCTTGTGATGACCTCCACGGTACAACATGTGCAACCACATCTTTGGCAAAGTGTAGGCGGGGCCAACTAATTTGTATTGACTTAGTAAGAGTTGCGTCGGTGTGAACACGGGCGGGTGAGGATGGCCACATCCTCCGACGTGATGGCGCAAGAGGGGCTTCGGAAGGGTGGTCGTACCCGGAGGAAGTGGAAACCTTAGCGGTCGTAACTCTGCTAGGAAAATGCATCGTAAAAGCTCTGTGATAGTCTACTCAACCGCATGGCTAAGGAATCGTGTGGGGCAATGAGCAGATCTATCTCATGTGGGTAAAGTGTACACACTCAGCGAGTCAAAACTATTCGAATAGTCGTGCCCACGGTCATGGGCGGACATGGGAACTTAACTAGATATAGTTCTGCTTCAAAAATTTTGGGGATGGAAATGGAAAAGTGGAGGCGAGAAAGGCCCTTATTTGAGTTGTCCCGGTGTCGTCCCAAAGGTAATGTAGCGACTATCTGTTGAAGGCATGGTATGAGGAGCGAGACCATGTAATGGTGGATGGTCTCTGATTCGATAAAAATAAATGTATATGTCATTAAGTACCATGTTTAAAAATTCAACTGGCTAGGTCCTAGGGAATTTTAAGTATCATAGTTCAAAAAGCATATTTCATAAACAAAACCACTTGAGCCTTCCCTTGTTAAAAGCCTTGCATACTACCCATCGTGATTACGTGTGTTGACTCGTGAGCACGGTGGTTAGTGTGCTCACTCTCGCAATACCAACAATCCAGATTCGGGAGCTCAAGATCCATGCGCCTCGAGGAAGCACCGCTGCAGATGGAGAAGACCACACCGGAATTAGGACGGATAATCCGCGCTTAGAACCTTAGGCATCTAGACTAAGGTGTGGTTTCATCCAGATATTCTAGAGCCCTAGAATATTTGTAAGACCACTTTTGCCCTCAGTCTCTGCTTGTGGTTTAAAGGCCTACTTTGTATCTCTTCATTGCTAGACTTTTGTAATATAAATATTTGGCGGCTTGGCCCTCTTTGTAATAATCGCGCCTTTGTGAAGGCCTAACTTCACATTTACAATGTAATAATATTATGGCTTGTTGTGAATTCTGCGATGTATGAAATGATTTGGCAATGTATCTATGTGCATTATCTACTGATCCAGGGAATAATGCAGTAAGGCACAGCAGATTCTGGATTGCAAAATCCGGTTCATCGAACACGGCGTCCGCAACTATTCACGCATGAACAGTTATGGAGCGTCGGCGCAAGAGTATACCATCGCAGCTTCTGACAAAAGACCAACTTATATTACAAGATAGGGTTCAACGACCCGCTTTCTGAAGAATGGGCATGCAAGCCCGAAATATATTACAATACAAAAGAACTTCCGGGAACTCGGCGCATCCGAGACCTAAAACCATGGATCTTCATCGATTGACTCCTCGGGGCTTCCTCGACGAGCGAGCCCTCACCAACATCTTGATCATCGATCGTTCAACAAGCCGTGAGCTAACCAGCTCAGCAAGCCACAATGGAATCTTTAGATACTACTAGGGTTAACAATGGAATGGATGCAAGTTTAATATGGTATTTATCGGTGGCAGGTATTATCTATATCACATGTCATTCTTAAACATTTTATTTTACATAAACTAACAATTTCACAAATAATAGTAGTGCAATTAGCATAATAACATAATTTAATGAACATGGGATTCAACATGATCAAGGATTGCGACTTGTCGTTATCTCGATTTACTTCCGATCTCGTGGTCGCAACTCCTAATCTTGATCCCGCACCGAGATCTCGGGATTTCGACACTAACGCAAACATACAAAATAACATAAGTCCGACTTGAGCCTAATCAAGCAAGGAAAAGTAAAATAGTCTACAAAAAGGAGTAAATTGCATAAATATTCAAATGAAAAGGGCTCTTTGAATTTTTAGATTTTGCTGGAGAAGAATTTTGGAAATTGGAGTTTACAGATGGGTTCAGAAAAATGAAAGGAGCAAGGTGGTGAAATTTAGGAATTTTGGGATTTTACGTGATTTTCTAGGATTTATTTGGATTTTTCCGATTTTGGAAATTAAGAAAATCGAAAAAATCCAATGAACGATAATAGTGGCCCGACCGCAACAAAGGCGGACCCGACCTTCGTCGGCTTCTGTGCGCCGGTCAAGGCCGTGCACCCCACGGCGGCGGCTGCTGCCAACATGAAGGCGCCCTCGGTAGGATGGTCGACACGCCCCGTGCTGCTCGGTAGAGATGGGGCGACAATGGGCGGTCCCGATCTAAAGGGTATGTGGGATCGGACGGTTGAGGTACGGGGTTATGGATCGGACGGCGATCGTGGTGGTCTTCTGAAGATCGGACGGTTGTCCGGGAGTGTCATCTGACGACGGACTTTAAAAGATAACGCTCGAGAGAACGGCGAGGATGCAGCCACGTCTCTTCGTCTACCTCGCGCTCGAGCTCTCACCGGAGAAACAGAGAACGGCGGAGGAAAACGGCGTGGCAACTCCAGTGGTTCTTGGCCGAATTGGAGGGTGGAGAAAGGTTCCTGGGGAGGTGGGGAAACCATTTCGGGGTTGAAGGAAGGGTGAGGATCAAAGATGACTGTTGGCGGTAGAAGAGGAAACTTTGACCTCACGGTGGCGCAACGGCTCACCAATGGTCCCTGGGTGAAAAGGGGAGTGGTTTCACGGTCTATGGAGCTTGGTGCTTACAATGGCTGAAGTGATTTTAGCTCAGTAATTCCCAGGAAGGCTGGCCACGGGAGGGTGTTGAAGTCGGCGGCGATCTTCGGTGCTGGACTTCCTCGGTCGATCACCTGGCCAGAGGAGGTTACAAAAGTAATCAGAGAATAGTAGAGATGCTCAGGGCGAAGAGAATTGAAGTTTAGAAGAGAGGAGCCGAAGATTGCCCTACAAAGGTCGCCGGCTCAGGGGAGAGCAATGTCGGAGCTGGAGACGATGGCGATTCAATCGGTGGCTCTTGGAGAATGCTGAGGGTGGTGGGAGGCTAGTGGAAGAGTGGGAGGAGCTCTGGAGCACGGGAGTGTGGGTGGCGACGAGTGACCGAGCTCCTTCGGCGGAGGGAGAGGAAAAGGGAAAAAGGGAAGGGTGTCGTGGCGTCATGCAAGCGAGAGAGTGACACGGGTCCACTGAGCGACTGAGACAAGATAGGGAGCAGAAGGGAGTAAAGACGGAGGTGTGGGCGTGCAGGAGCAGGTGGCGGCGGTGTGGCCGGTGGCGCGTCCGCGCGAAGAGAGAGGGAAGGCGGCCACTAGCAGGTGGGGCTCGAGGGGCGGCTATCTTGGTCACGGCTACGTGGCGGCGGGCGAACGCCTCCCCTGGTTGGGTGGCGAGGTGGCGGGCGGAGCCGGGCGAGGCGCGCAATGGCGAGCGAGCGGCGGCGGGCCGGCAAGCGCCCAGGAGGAAGCATCGGGAGACACGTGGCGCGGGGCGTGGGCGATTCGGACCAAGTCCGCGGCGGGCGAGGGAGTCCGTGGGCGCGGTCGCTCCCGGCGCGGGCGTGGCGCGGCGTTCCGCAGCGCAGCGCGAGGAGAAGGCGGAAAGAGAGAAAGGCGCCAGCGGCAGAAGAAAACGGGAAGACGAGAAGGGAAAGCGGAAAGAGCCGGAAATTTCCAAATTGGGAAAGTTTACAAAATTCACTCAAAAATTCAGGAAAAATTAGGAAAAAATTTTGGTTTGAAATTTTGGGGTCTTTCAAGGCCTTAATTGCATGGATCGTCGTGCCCTTCTTTCTCTCGAGATTGAAAGGAGTCTACTCGGGCCCGGTCTACTCTGCTAGTCGGCCTTGTTGGTCCGATTGATGTTTACCATTACTCAAAATCGTTTATGATTGTGTTGTCTGTGGTTACGACCATATTGTCTGTGGTTTCGACCACTCCTTCTCTGCTGTGCACGTACTTATAACCGAGTCACGACCACTCCGGTTTACGACTGCGACTTCCCGATCTGCTCGTACTCGCAGCTTTGTTATGATCAGCACGTCCTCGTAACGACCACGTCTTCCAGGTCGTACTCGTAATGACCACGCCTTCAAACTCGTTACGACCACGCTCAACTTTAACCAAGAACTCCTCTGTTCGTAAACTTCGAACGCTTCCCGAGTACTCGGTACTCATACTTCAAGTCGAGAACTTCCGATGCGCAGCTCCTCTGCTCCTTACCTTCGAGTATGGCGGTGATAACACGAAAATAAGCCAAGAAAATAATTCGATATTCCGGGGCACAAAAGCACTCAGCTTTTCTGTATTCTCTCTTTCCCCTCAACTTCCGATCACAACCGATCGCTCTCTCGTTGCCTTTTTGTTTTCTTCTCGACTTGCTACTTTACAAGCCTACCTCCCTCTACTTATATACTCAGTACATTGACTAAGACACGGAGACATCTAAGACATAGAGACCAACTCGTCTCATACAACCACACGGACTCGTACACGTATACGGAGTCGACTCGTCTAAGAAACAAAGGAAACAAGATTATTTCTAACAATCACTCTCTTAATCTTGTTTCTCTATTTTAACCACGCCGATCTTCTCTTTTATCTTCTGCTTCTTCCTTTTTACCTACACTCCCGTGCGTCGTTCCGTCCTTGGCCGTCACCACCCTACCGTGTGCGCTTGCTCTATCCTGAGCCTCGCATAATCCGATGCTTGCCGCGTCTCGCACATAAACTAAACTTGTCCTTCCTTGCACACCTGCATGGGTTGGATCTCCTGCTCGACCACTTTCTACTGCTCTTCCACACCTGTTACTCTCGTTGACTTCTTGCTCCTGATGCTCTAGCTGCTGCTCTGCACCCTTCATCTTCCACTGTTGTCGTGCTAGCATCCATGCTTGCCCGCTCTTCCTCCACAAGTGACATGGGTCACATCTTCCTTTCGAGCGTGAGACTACAACATGCTCGTGGGACCTTTCTCTGCCATCTGTAATGAAAATTTTCCTTGATTGAAAATTTTCTTTGCTCTGTCTCGACAAGGATGCACTAACCTTTTCCTTCAGTGGGACCTGCTGGTCCCAGTGATGTGTACCCACACCACTGTTGGCTTCGATCATCATGCAACCTCTGACCACTGCGTACTCTAATCCTTCGACCACACCGCTCGGAACTTTCGACCAGTAGCACTCGAATGCTTCTGACTTTGCACTTGAAAACTTCTGGTTACTAGAAACTCCTCTGGTACTTGTATCTTCTCTGGACGCCTGGGACAACTTGGACGCCTCCTGCGCCCTGCATGATCGAAACCTTTCGAGCGTCTGCACACCCCCTGTGCATCCGACCTGCTCTCCATGCGCACCCCCGTGCATGGAATCCACAGCCTTGACCCGAGCCGTTGGCTTCCTTGCTTAGCGCAGTTACCCCTTGGGACTCGTCATGCTGACCACCCTCTCGAGCTTGCTCTTTGTAGCTGCCTGGCTCCTCTAGATTGTTCTTCAGATAAGCCGATTTACAAGTTTTCAAGGAAATCTTGTACAACCATTTCGGAGATCTTTTCATTTTCATCAACAGACCATTGTTCTTTGCATAGACATGCAGCACCACCATGCACCCTTCTTCTGTCATCTACCCAAGACTGGGTATATTGTCGCACAGTCTCGGTATAAAATAAATTTCAGAGACCAACTTCTAATCGCCGTTCTAGCATTAAAATAACATCGATCATTTGCCTTTTATCTCCACCGTAGATGCCTTTTATCTCCACCGTAGAGCCATCACTGGACTTAACTTTGCCTCAAATCATCTCGTTGAGCGATCCCCCGTCATGTGATTGCAGGCTCTATTATTTAGGTACCACCAATCTGTGTGATCGACGCTGCCTTCCTCTATGCGTAGTTCAAGAACTACATTCTTCTCATTCAACATCACCATGCCTGGCGTCTCTTCAACACATAAGGAAAGAAGTAGTACTTGATCAACATTATCCTCAGCATGGGTGAGGTTTACCTCCTCGTCCTTCTTGCTTTGGCAGTCAAAAGCATATTGATCGTACTTGTTGTTGTTGAAACACTTTATGGGGCTGCGGCACTCTAACGCGTAGTTCCCATATTCATCACATTCAAAGCACTTGATATGTGACTTGTCACGGGATCTTTCACCACCACCTTGTCTGCGGTTGCATCCCCGACCATTCTCATGACATCCTCCTCTCTCGGTGCTGCTAGAGCCCTCCTTCTTTATCTTTGAGTTCCTCGCTTCCCACTTGGTTTGGGCAAGGAGCAGCTTCTCTCCTTCATCCTTTGAGTGTCATCGACCCTTGAGTCCTTCCTTGAAGGTTCTAAGACAACCGATCGCCTCCGTGAGTGACACTGTTGCGACATCGTCGAACAGTTCGATCATTCCAACAATTTGGAGGAATCGATCTGGGACCGAACAGAACAGTTTTTCGACAACGTCGCACTCTTCCAACTTTGCACCAAGCGAACAGATCTCACCCACCGAGTGGTGAGTTTCATAAGTACTTGGTGATCGTCTCGAGTCTTGCATACGCAACTTGGTCAGTTGTCGTTTGAGCACTTGAGCTCGTACCTTCTTGACGCGATCTTTGCCTACCTACATCTCCCTGAGTACGATCCTGGCTTCTTTCGCCGTCTCCTTCTCGGCGGTCGTTATCATCACGTCATCTGGCACCGCTTGCGATCGTCTTTATCTTCGACCGTCGACCATACCCCTAGCGAACGAGAAGGCCTTGATCCTTGACCCCATCATCGTCTCTATCTTCGACCGTCGACCATACCCCTAGCGAACGCAAGATTAACTTTATCTTGACGGCCCATATGTCATAATTTGTTTCACTCAACATCGGGTATTGAATCGGAATCATGACGCTTCTTGTCGTTGGATTGACGAGCATGCCTGTCTTCATGGATCAAGCTCGTTGCCTGTGACCTTGACGAGCGCTCCTGACTTCGACATATCACTAGTGTTGCTAGCCATCGCTTCGTCCTCTTAGGCTCTGATATCAATTGATGGCCGAGTTGATGTTTACGACCACTCAAAGTCGTTTACGACCACATTGTCTGTGGTTACGACCACGTTGTCTGTGGTTTCGACCACTCCTTCTCTGTTGTGCACGTACTCGTAACCGAGTTACGACCACTTCGGTTTACGACTGCGTCTTCCCAATCTGTTCATGGTCGTAGCCTTTTTACGATCAGCACGTCATCGTAACAACCACGCCTTCCAGGTCATACTTGTAACGACCACGCCTTCAAGCTCATTACGACCACACTCAACTTCAACCACGAACTCCTCCGTCGTAAACTTGAGCGCTACACGAGTACTCGGTGACTCGATGCTTGATCGAGTACTTTCGATCTTGCCTCCTCTGCTCCTCTTGCCTTCGAGTATGGCGGTGATAACACGAAAACAACCCAAGAAGACAAGTCAATATTTCGGGACACAAAAGTACTCTGTTTTTCTGTATTCTTTCTTCCCCCTCAACCTCTGATCACAACCGATCGCTCTCTCGTTGGCATTTTCTTTTCTTCTCGACTTGCTACTTTACATGCCTACTCCCTCTACTTATATACTCAGTACATTGACTAAGACACGGAGACATCTAAGACATAGAGATTAACTCGTTTCATACAACTACACGGACTCGTACATGTATACGAACTCGACTCATCTAAAAAACAATGGAAACAAGATTATTTCCAACAGGCCTGATGGCCCTTTGTACCAGGTCCATGTTGAGTCATGTCAAGTAGGATAGGAGTACTGAAACCCAATGTCTTTTTTTTTGCGAATCCTTGTCATCGAAATTCTTCCAAGCGTCCCCTTCGAGTCTTGTTTCCTCTCGATCTTTTCAGCAATTTCGGTTTTTTTTCTCGTGAGGAGCGGATCGTAATCGAGAGATCGCTGATTACTTGCGAAGAAGTCACGGATAGAAAATCCAATCTGCACCGGGAGTCGGGCTGCGGATGGTGGTCAGCACAATGCGTTCGTTGCAATGCTACAGCGTAGTGCTCGATGTAGCTACGATCGGTTTGCTACGACTATGACCTTGGCAGTCACGACTGTGACCATGGTTGCTACGACTTCACACATAGGTGCCACAACCACGGCGCTATGACCACACACACAGGCGTCTCGACCACGGCGCTGCGACCACACACACAAGCTCTATGACCACTACTCTACAACCACACAAACAGGCTACGAGTCCTCCAAGCGTGACACTTCGATCACGCAGGTCATCAGAGCACCGACCATGGCACTTCGATCATGCAGGTCATCAGAGCACCGACCGTGGCACTTCGACTGCCATAGTATTCTTACGAGTATGACGCCCACAGTACTCCTCCGAGTATGATGTCTACAGTACTCCTCTGAGTATGATGTCCACAGTACTCCTCCGAGTATGGCGTTCATAGTACTCCTCTCAATATGACGTCCATGGTACTCGAAGCCACGGTACTCGTAGTCTCTGAACCCAGTTCTTCGACTACGATCGCCATGACTATGACTGCAGCTTCAACCACAATTTCGACTACAGCTTCGACCATGACTTCGACTATGGCGTTACGGCCACGCAGTACTCGGAGCTACAAAACTCGGTGTAGCTATAGTATTCAAAGCTATAGTACTTGGCATAGCTTTAGTACTCGGAGCTATAGTATTCTGTATAGCTCTAGTACTAGTCGTAACGACATCACACAGGCTGGTCATAACGACCACACACAGACTGGTCGTATCGACCACACACTGGAGTACTCAAACACACATGCAACAAGATTAACCTAGCAGAGGCGACGCCTAGGCCCTTAGGGTCGGAGGGGACGAGCACGAGCACGAGCAGCACGATGAAGATGGTGACGGGCATGAGCAAGGAGAGCGACGACGGTGGCGGTGAGGCGTGAGCGGTAGCACCAAGATGTCATTGTCACCAGCACCAGCACCGCCGCTACCTCTGCCTCGAAGTACCCACCACCTTCTCCATTACGGCTCTTGCCGCTCCCCACGGTCGCCTCCATCTCCCCATGCCGATCGACAGTCACCGAAGCCGAGAACCCCGGTGGCCCTCTCGCGGCGGTGCTCCTGTTGGAATCGACTTGGCTGACCATGGCGTCGTACTTGTAGCGGAGCAAGATGACATCTCGCATCTAAATCCCAACAGTGGCTTGGTGATTTGACCGGACGTCGAGCTCAACTACTTGACACGCATGACCGGGACTTCATGCTCAACAACTTGACAACTTGATCAATTATTCTAACAATCTCCCCCTTGATCTAGTTTCCATTCATGGTGATAACTCCAACCTTCTCGTGTAGACTTTGAAACTTTATCTGTCCAAGGGGTTTAGTCAGCAAATCTGCCAATTGCTCGTCGATCTTGACGTAGTCGATGAGGACCTTGCTGTTTTCGACGCATATGAAATGATAACGTGTCTCAATGTGCTTGCTCCAGTCGTGGTACACCAGATTCTTGCACAGCTGTATTGCAGACTTGTTGTCTACAAGCAGTGCTACAGCTGATGCTTCCCCGTTGACCAGATTGCCGAGCAAGTCCCCAAGTCAAATCCCTTGGCATGCAGCCGTTGAGGTGGTGACATACTCGGCCTCGTAAGTCGACAGGGCCACGCTCAACTTTAACCAAGAACTCCTCTGTTCGTAAACTTCGAACGCTTCCCAAGTACTCGGTACTCATACTTCAAGTACGAGAACTTCCGATGCGCGGCTCCTTTGCTCCTTACCTTCGAGTATGGCGGTGATAACACGAAAATAAGCCAAGAAAATAATTCGATATTCCGGGGCACAAAAGCACTCAGCTTTTCTGTATTCTCTCTTTCCCCTCAACTTCCGATCACAACTGATCGCTCTCTCGTTGCCTTTTTCTTTTCTTCTCGACTTGCTACTTTACAAGCCTACCTCCCTCTACTTATATACTCAGTACATTGACTAAGACACGGAGACATCTAAGACATAGAGACCAACTCGTCTCATACAACCACACGGACTCGTACACGTATACGGAGTCGACTCGTCTAAGAAACAAAGGAAACAAGATTATTTCTAACAATTACTCTCTTAATCTTGTTTCTCTATTTTAACCACGCCGATCTTCTCTTTTATCTTCTGCTTCTTCCTTTTTACCTACACTCATGTGCGTCGTTCCGTCCTTGGCCGTCACCACCCTACCGTGTGCGCTTGCTCTATCCTGAGCCTCGCACAATCCGATGCTTGCCGCGTCTCGCACATAAACTAAACTTGTCCTTCCTTGCACACCTGCATGGGTTGGATCTCCTGCTCGACCACTTTCTACTGCTCTTCCACACCTGGTACTCTCGTTGACTTCTTGCTCCTGATGCTCTAGCTGCTGCTCTGCACCCTTCATCTTCCACTGTTGTCGTGCTAGCATCCATGCTTGCCCGCTCTTCCTCCACAAGTGACATGGGTCACATCTTCTTTTCGAGCGTGAGACTACAACATGCTCGTGGGACCTTTCTCTGCCATCTGTAATGAAAATTTTCCTTGATTGAAAATTTTCTTTTGCTCTGTCTCTGACAAGGATGCACTAACCTTTTCCTTCAGTGGGACCTGCTGGTCCCAGTGATGTGTACCCACACCACTGTTGGCTTCGATCATCATGCAACCTCTGACCACTGCGTACTCTAATCCTTCGACCACACCGCTCGGAACTTTCGACCAGTAGCACTCGAATGCTTCTGACTTTGCACTTGAAAACTTCTGGTTACTAGAAACTCCTCTGGTACTTGTATCTTCTCTAGACGCCTGGGACAACTTGGACGCCTCCTGCGCCCTGCATGGTCGAAACCTTTCGAGCGTCTGCACACCCCCTGTGCATCCGACGTGCTCTCCATGCGCACCCCCGTGCATGGAATCCACAGCCTTGACCCGAGCCGTTGGCTTCCTTGCTTAGCGCAGTTACCCCTTGGGACTCGTCATGCTGACCACCCTCTCGAGCTTGCTCTTTGTAGCTGCCTGGCTCCTCTAGGTTGTTCTTCAGATAAGCCGATTTACAAGTTTTCAAGGAAATCTTGTACAACCATTTCGGAGATCTTTTCATTTTCATCAACAGACCATTGTTCTTTGCATAGACACGCAGCACCACCATGCACCCTTCTTCTGTCATCTACCCAAGACTGGGTATATTGTCGCACAGTCTCGGTATAAAATAAATTTCAGAGACCAACTTCTAATCGTCGTTCTAGCATTAAAATAACATCGATCATTTGCCTTTTATCTCCACCATAGATGCCTTTTATCTCCACCGTAGAGCCATCGCTGGACTTAACTTTGCCTGAAATCGTCTCGTTGAGCGATCCCCCGTCATGTGATTGCAGGCTCTATTATTTAGGTACCACCAATCTGTGTGATCGACGCTGCCTTCCTCTATGCGTAGTTCAAGAACTACATTCTTCTCATTCAACATCACCATGCCTGGCGTCTCTTCAACACATAAGGAAAGAAGTAGTACTTGATCAACATTATCCTCAGCACGGGTGAGGTTTACCTCCTCGTCCTTCTTGCTTTGGCAGTCAAAAGCATATTGATCGTACTTGTTGTTGTTGAAACACTTTATGGGGCTGCGGCACTCCAACGCGTAGTTCCTATATTCATCACATTCAAAGCACTTGATATGTGACTTGTCACGGGATCTTTCACCACCACCTTGTCTGCGGTTGCATCCCCGACCATTCTCATGACATCCTCCTCTCTCGGTGCTGCTAGAGCCCTCCTTTATCTTTGAGTTCCTCGCTTCCCACTTGGTTTGGGTAAGGAGCAGCTTCTCTCCTTCATCCTTTGAGTGTCATCGACCCTTGAGTCCTTCCTTGAAGGTTCTAAGACAACCGATCGCCTCCGTGAGTGACACTGTTGCGACATCGCCGAACAGTTCGATCATTCCAATAATCTGGAGGAATCGATCTGGGACCGAACTGAACAGTTTTTCGACAACGTCGCACTCTTCCAACTTTGCACCAAGCGAACAGATCTCACCCACCAGAGTGGTGAGTTTCATAGAGTACTTGGTGATCGTCTCTGAGTCTTGCATCTGCAACTTGGTCAGTTGTCGTTTGAGCACTTGAGCTCGTACCTTCTTGACGCGATCTTTGCCTACCTACATCTCCCTGAGTACGATCCTGGCTTCTTTCGCCGTCTCCTTCTCGGCGATCGTTATCATCACGTCGTCTGGCACCGCTTGCGATCGTCTTTATCTTCGACCGTCGACCATACCCCTAGCGAACGAGAAGGCCTTGATCCTTGACCCCATCATCGTCTCTATCTTCGACCGTCGACCATACCCCTAGCGAACGCAAGATTAACTTTATCTTGATGGCCCATATGTCATAATTCGTTTCACTCAACATCGGGTATTGAATCGGGATCATGACGCTTCTTGTCGTTGGATTGACGAGCATGCCTGTCTTCATGGATCAAGCTCGTTGCCTGTGACCTTGACGAGCACTCTTGATTTCGACTGATCACTAGTGTTGCTAGCCATCGCTTCGTCCTCTTAGGCTCTGATATCAATTGATGGCCGAGTTGATGTTTACGACCACTCAAAGTCGTTTACGACCACATTGTCTGTGGTTACGACCACGTTGTCTGTGGTTTCGACCACTCCTTCTCTGTTGTGCACGTACTCGTAACCGAGTTACGACCACTTCGGTTTACGACTGCGTCTTCCCAATCTGTTCATAATCGTAGCCTTTTTACGATCAGCACGTCATCGTAACAACCACGCCTTCCAGGTCATACTTGTAACGACCACGCCTTCAAGCTCATTACGACCACACTCAACTTCAACCACGAACTCCTCCGCTCGTAAACTTCGAACGCTACCTGAGTACTCGGTACTCGATACTTCGAGTACGAGTACTTTCGATGCGCAGCTCCTCTGCTCCTCTTGCCTTCGAGTATGGCGGTGATAACACGAAAACAACCCAAGAAGAAAAGTCAATATTTCGGGACACAAAAGTACTCTGCTTTTCTGTATTCTTTCTTCCCCCTCAACCTCCGATCACAACCGATCGCTCTCTCGTTGGCATTTTCTTTTCTTCTCGACTTGCTACTTTACATGCCTACTCCATCTACTTATATACTCAGTACATTGACTAAGACACGGAGACATCTAAGACACATAGATTAACTCGTTTCATACAACTACACGGACTCGTACATATATACGAACTCGACTCATCTAAGAAACAATGGAAACAAGATTATTTCCAACAGGCCTGATGGCCCTTTGTACCAGGTCCATGTTGAGTCATGTCAAGTAGGATAGGAGTACGGAAACACAATGTCTTTTTTTTTTTTTTGCGAATCCTTGTCATCTGAAATTCTTCCGAAGCGTCCCCCTTCTGAGTCTTGTTTCCTCTCGATCTTTTCAGCAGCTCAGTTTTTTTTTCTCGTGAGGAGCAGATCAGAATTCAGAGATACTCCTGATTACTTGCAGCAAGAAGTCACAGATAGAAAATCCAATCTACACCGGGGAGTCGGAGCTGCGGATGGTGGTCATCACAGTGCGTTCGTTGCAATGCTACAGCGTAGTGCTCGGGGATTGGGGAGATGCCCACGAATTCTTGATCCAACGAAACGCAATCTATCTGAATTCGCAGCAAGATTCCAACCAATTTCGCTCGCAGTTTTGGACGGCAATTGGGAGATGGAATCCAGGCGCCGCCGTGGCGGTTGAAGCTGAAGAGACCATCCATCCAGATCGAATTAAAACAAAGAATCAAACACGAGAGAGAGAGAGAGAGAGAGAGAGAGAGAGAGGGAACAGAGAAATCACCGCTAATTAGTCCGAGCGGCCGAATCATCTCCATTAATCAGTCACCAAAAAAAAAGAAAAGAAAGAAAGAACAGTACCACATCCGCGGTGGCTAATTACATTTACACGATGGATGTAATGGCGTTTTACGTTTACAGGTACGAGGAGACTGTTGAAAATAGCTCTCTCACGCGCATGCTTTGATAGTGGATGGTTTGTCGGAGATAGAAACAATAAGGTAGAGCTTAATAACTGAACTGAACACTAGAACTAAGCTATGATATTGCGGTACAAACAGACGTATATTTTCTTGTGTTTTCTCTGTTATTCTCTGGCTCAATTCTCTCAAAAGACTTACATGGTATATATAGACATAGCCGGCCTACACAACTCTCACTCTGACAACGCTAATCGACTG
The DNA here is from genome assembly GCA_036346245.1 of Bonia amplexicaulis. NCBI lineage: Eukaryota > Viridiplantae > Streptophyta > Magnoliopsida > Poales > Poaceae > Bonia > Bonia amplexicaulis. Next base: position 13,951,369 of record CM070764.1, read on the forward strand.
AAAACCCATGTCATTCCACGTCGCGCTCAACTACTTGACACGCATGACCGGGACTTCATGCTCAACAACTTGACAACTTGATCAATTATTCTAACAATCTCCCCCTTGATCTAGTTTCCATTCATGGTGATAACTCCAACCTTCTCGTGTAGACTTTGAAACTTTATCTGTCCAAGGGGTTTAGTCAGCAAATCTGCCAATTGCTCGTCGATCTTGACGTAGTCGATGAGGACCTTGCTGTTTTCGACGCATTGCCTGATGAAATGATAACGTGTCTCAATGTGCTTGCTCCAGTCGTGGTACACCAGATTCTTGCACAGCTGTATTGCAGACTTGTTGTCTACAAGCAGTGCTACAGCTAATGCTTCCTCGTTGACCAGATTGCCGAGCAAGTCCCCAAGTCAAATCCCTTGGTATGCAGCCGTTGAGGTGGTGACATACTCAGCCTCGTAAGTCGACAGGGCCACGGTCTTCTGCTTCTGTGATTGCCAGCTCACTAGGCTCCCCCAATGAAGAAGATCATGCCGAAGGTACTCTTCCGGTCGTCAACATCTCTGGCCATGTCTGTGTCGCTGTACCAGACGAGCTTCGCTGCCCCTGTGCCTCTCATGTACCTGCAACCGTAGTCAATCGTCCCTGCCACATAGCGCAGCAGATGCTTCACAACTCTAAGGTGCTCGGTAGTTAGTGATTCCATGATCCGACTTACGTAGCCGACCGCGAACGCGATGTCTGGTCTTGTGTGTACCAGATAGCGCAAACCTCCGACAATGCTGCAGTACAACGTGCCATTGACCGAAGGATTTGAGCTTATCTTGCTCAACTTCAGTCCTGGCTCCATTAGCACAAGGATGGGGTTGCAGCCACTCATCTCGGCCTTCTCCAATAGCTTGGCCGAGTAGCTTGCTTATGACAGGGTGATCTTGCCCTCACTCTGTATTACCTCAATCCTGAGGTAATAGCTGAGAGAACCGGGAACACTCATCTTGAACTCAGCTTCCATCTAGGCTTTGAATCTGTTGATTTCCTCTAGAGGGGCACCAGTCACGACCAAGTCATCGACATAGACACTCACGAGTAGTCGTGAGTTGCCGATTCCTCGAGTGTACATGGCATGCTCGGACGAAGTTCGCTTGAAGGCGAGGAGGGTCATTGTGCTATCGAGCTTGGCATTCCAGGCTCTCGACACTTGACAAAGCCAGTAGAGAGCCTTGCGCAGCTGCAACACTAGATGCTCGCGCCCTTTGCAAATGAAACTGAGTGTTTAAACAGAGTTGATTGTAGTATACACAATAGCAACTTCATTGATTGTAGTATACACAATAGCAACTTTATTTATATCGACTAAAATACACGCGAGTGTCTCTCTACAAGCTTCTCTATAAGCTATTACTATTCATAAAATAAAGCTAAAAGCCAAAACCAAAAGTCTATATGAACGAGCCCTTAATTAAATTGGCCGTGCAGGTGTGAGGAGTAGAGAAGAAGGGAAGGACATGCTGGTTGGCCCTGGGCCTAGCCCTACAGTAGTATGCTAGATGGGCTTCGGCCCATAAGAAAAATGCCAGCATCGTTTGGGACCAAACATTTCCCATAAGAGTTGACATCATCATCCACCCTCCTTCCCACTTGGCTGCAATCAAACCAAACACAATGCGACCACACCTCACCGTCGAATCTTAATCGAATCGAAGCGGCGGTGGCGGTGGCGACGGGGGTCGGCGAACACTTTGAGAGTGTCAAGCAACACTAGGTGCGCAACATCACCTTCCTCGACTACTTTAAAAAGGTCTACGGTCGCGACAAGCCCCTCCCCAAGTGGTCTGATGCCAACGTCGATGAGTTCATCGCCTTCGACCCCATCTACGGCCCGCAGGTCTCCTGTCCCAAGAGGTTAAGTAAAAGAAATACCTGAGTTCATAGGAAACTCAGCTTCCTTAGAAAGCCATTGCTCCAGGGAGGAGGTGGCGGCCATCACGCCGGGGAGGAGGAGGCGGCCATGGCGCTGGGGAGGACGAGGAGTCCGTTGTGCTAGGGAGGAGGAGGAGGACGCGGCCATGCCGTCAGGAGGAGGATGAGCCTATGGCACAAGGAGGAGGATGATGAGTCTGCGCCGCCTGGAAGGAGGAGGCGTCCCTCCAACGGGGAGGAGGCGGCGGTTGTCATGCCGGGGAGGATGACGAACCTAGGGCAAAAGAAATGGAGGAGCAACGCGGTAGAACCATACCATGGGCCGACCTAACTAATGGACCGCTATCTCTATACGTGGCCAATCCAAATGAACCAATTTAGTCTATCAGAGTTGCGGAATTTACTGTTGTGCCACGTGTTTTCTTGACTATTTTATCCCTCTTGGGATTATATTGTTAGTAATATTGGTAGTAGTATAAATAAATCATAACTAATCTAATCAATTAGATTAAAAAGAATGAAGGATCTATATTTATTTTGAGATACCGTAAAAAAGCCCAAATAATGAATAGTGCGAGCGACGCAATGCGAGGAGGCAGTCAAGGCTGTGACCGACGGCTGCGAACTGTGAAAGATACTATGGTAGATGCGACCAGAAAATAAGCTCGGCTGATACGGCAGACAGTAGCAACTGCGAGAATAGACGGACGACGCAGGAACGGAACTGAAGGAAATCTCTGAATTGGCACCGCGCGCACGGGTCAGATGATCGCCCTCCATCGGGTTGAGATCAAATCCAAAATATTTCTAATTTCTAGTTATTAAGAATCAAACGACGTTTCGAACACATTGACTTCTTAACATATTTTTCTTTTTTTTCTATTTTTTTCTTTTGCGTTGTTCACTGAGATATAACTATATTTTTTTCTACCTTTTCAGTTGAAAACCAAAATTTATTGGGAAAAAAATGAATTGAGCGGGCCTTAATTTGGGCGTGTAGGTGTTAGGGGTAAAGAGGAAGGGAAGGACATACTGGTCAGGCCTGGCCCTGGGTTCAAAAGGCCCAAAAGGCAAGTAGAAAGAATGCCAGCATTGTTGGGCCCAGAAGGCCCATGAGAGTCGGGCCCAACCCATTTATTAGTCGACGTCATCATCCACCCTCCTTCCGCACCTGGCTGCCACCAAACCGAACACAACGCAACCACACCTCGCCGTCGCATCTAATCGAATCGAAGCGGCGGCGGCGATGGGCGTCGGCGAGCACTTTGAGAGCGTCAAGCAGCACTGGGCGCGCAACTTCGCCTTCCTCGACTACTTCAAGAAGGTCTACGGCCGCGACAAGCCCCTCCCCAAGTGGTCCGACGCCGACGTCGATGAGTTCATCTCCTCGGACCCCGTCTACGGCCCGCAGGTCTCCTGTCCTATCCGTCTCCCCATCCGATACTTCCTTCATCTCGCTGTCTGCTTCTTGCCCCCTCTAAATTAGAGATTTGATCTTCCCGATTCCGTCTGCAGCTCAAGGCCCTGAGGGAGTCCAGGAAGTTCGCGGTCGGCGGGGCCCTCGTCGGCGGCGCGCACCTCGGCGGCGTCGCCTTCAAGTACTCCAAGAGCCCGCACGGTACGACAAATCGCGCCTTTGGGGCTGTGTTGTTTGGCTGGGGTTTCTTAACCGATCTAGATTGTTGACCTGCGTCGTTGCTTGTTCTTGTTGTTGATCGAGATGTGGTGGCTGACTTCCTGCAGGTGTCGTTCTGGCTACCGGGTTCGGAGCGCTCTGCGGCGCCGTCTTCGGATCGGAGGTGGCCGAGCACTGGTACCAGCTCTACAAGATGGACAAGCAGGCGGCCAACCTCAGGTTCATCTACTGGTGGGAGGACAAGGTCTCAGGTGTGTTCGTTGTGGCCCCGTCTGCTAATTCCCGTTCCATGATCCAGTTCCAACAAGTGTTGTCTTTAGTACATATTAAATACCTCTGTAAGAGAACGTTATGAGATAGTGATTCCTGTAGTTTCTATGTAGAAGCTGTCAATGAGAATTGTCAACGATATGCCATTTGAGTGAACTAGGAATGTTAAGCTGTGATTGCATGGTGTCAATAATGTACCGTTTGAGTGAATTAGGAATGTTTGAAGTATAAGATGTTGTATCAGTTTCAGCGTGCGATTACTTGTTAACACACGACTGATCGGACTCGATTGACTGCATGATAGTATTTTGTTAGTTTTGCAAGTTTTCGTTAGCTCTCTTAGGACATTATACGTTAACGATTCCAGTACTCTCTATGTATCATGTACAAGTGCAACTGTGAGGTTTCAATGATACACCATATTGCCATTTGAGTGAATTAGGGCAACTAAAAGTCTCAAAGTATAGGATTAAGTTGTGTTAGTTTCAGAATACACATTTGATTAGTTTCAGAATACACGTTTGATTGGAGTAGAATATCTGCATGAAAGTATTTACCTTTGTGTTGCTACTAAAGGATTCCTGGTTCATTCTAACCCTCATGCATTTGTTGTGCATATGTGAACAGGCCAGCAGAGCTGAACCCACATTGCCTGAAGTCCGTTTGAGCATACCAGATGGACAAAACAATGGTGTCTCTAGTATGGGATTTGTAGCTTTTTGCTTCCTAGTCTTTTCCAATAAGGTGCGTGTATTGGTTGTGACAACCACCTGGACGATGTATTTTATTTTCTCTACTATGAGCTCTGTTTGTTCTCAGTAATCTACAATGTTCATGCTCGCACTGGTGCAAAAACTAAATGCTGTTCCTTTTCAATATATCTGTTCTCAAATGCCTATTTTGCAGCTTGTAAGTATTGATTGGTCTCAGAGATAATAAAAATGCTGCATACTGCATCCAAAACCTTTTCATGTAGCTAATTTCTTTTCGCACAAATCTCGATGATGAAATGTGTGGTTTAGATAGTAGGTGCATCTGAACATGGGTTCAGATCTGCATTCCCCTTCTTGTCAGCCTTCTCTCTTTTTTCTTTTCTTTTTTTTTGGCAAAGAATTTTTGTCAGCCTTCCTGTCTTCAGAGGTTGCAGTTTCGTCTAATGCAATTAGTACTTATAATGTCATTCGGATAGGCAAATGCTAGAACCACACTAGAACAGTTTGTTCTTGCTGATGTCAAGTATAGCATGTTTCTTTGGGCCATTCTTTTAGTGTTGTGTTATCTTGCAGGCGTCGTTGCATTTTTTTTTTTTTTGCATATAAAGCTATCTTGCGTCAGCATTTCGTAGGTAGATGATGTTCATAACATGAGTAGTGGTGCATTTACTGATCCTGAGTTTTGAAGGTTGTTTCTACCTCAGGTGCCGCTGGAGCTATTATTGGTATGAAATTAGCAGAACATTGAAATTTTACTGTTGGCACTTAGTTTGCTTATGTCTCAGCTTAGTATCTGACGGTATTACTGTATTAGTGATTTCCAGCCATGGTTTCTCATGCCTACGATTTTTCTTTGTATAGCATCTTTGCTTACCTTAATCCAAGCAAGCCTGAGATTATGTGTCAAATAAATATTGTCCAATCGTGCACATGTTAAATCACTTGCCCTGGAAGGATTGTAATATCTAAACATTGGACGCAACTAGAAACAAAGGTTTCAATTATGTGAAATAACTCAACATCAGAGCTCCTCAAGAGTTCTTTTAGGGAAAATAAAAAAGCACAACAACTCAAGGCAATACAATACTAAAGGGCACTCCTGAGGGACTATAGCTTATTATATAAGTTACATCAAAGTAGCAGAACAGACCATAACACAAGCATTATTAATTGTATTACACACTAATAATTAACACAAGTAATCCCCCAGGGCGTTATTACTGTCAAAAGGAATAGCCCATCTCTGAGCCCCTACAGGTAGAATAGCCACTCAGTATAGTCAGTGGGTTAGTGATCTCTTCTATCAGTGGGACTGCACTAAAATGCCCATTCTGCTGATCTGCTACCATCATGCCTACGTCGATCAAACCGCTCTGTTCTACTATCTGCAAGCAAGAACAAATTTATATCATCAGTTTGCTTACATGGCATGGAACAAGATCTGTATCTTCAATTTTAACATGATTTAAGTTTACTGTTCCATGCCAATCAATAATTGATACCTTTTCTTGGAGAATTTCGTTAGCAGCTTTCAACATGCCTTCCTGCATATAAAACAGTTCAACTATACTTTTAGTAAGCTGCCAACGTTTTATTATATATTTATAGAGGTAAGCAAGACTATTTGACTTGCCTTGCTCTTCAGTGCTTGGATCTCTTGGATCATTATCTGCATCTTTTATATGAGAAAGTTTTAGCAATGTCTGAAACAATATTTCTTTAAGAAACTTCAATACTTTCTGTAAATTACCTTTGCGGAGCGGATGTTGTACATCCATATCTCCAAGGATCTTTCTAGGGCATTCAGCTCTTCAACGGTCATGTGCTCATTTGCCCTGTTCCCATAGATGTACCTGCTATGATTTTTTTTTTATCAAGAGGAAGTGGCAGAATTCGTTGAAGTGTGAGTAAAATCTGAAGTTTTTTTTACAGCCCAAGTTTTTTTGAGTCAGCAGTCTGGTTTGGTGCATGAAGCTCAACTAAATGTAAGAGCAAAAGCTTCTTAGTTTGTGTCACGTAGAGTAATGTTTGTGTTGCTTGCAAATGGCCCAGTAAGTGATATGGACTGTATTGGATTCATGTCACAGTTTGACAGCCCTAATTTTATGTACAAACATGGATGTCAGGGTCTCAGGGGAGATTTGAATGGTAAAATATGTTGGTGTATGAAATCAAACTTGACATGTGCTGGAAAGGTTGTGTTCTTTCATCTCCTTTCTGAGAATAAATGTGACTTGTAGCAAATTGTAGTGGAATCTGTGAATAATTACCTCAGGCCCTTCTGCAGTAGATTGATTTCTTGTTTCAGCACCATTGCTTCCTGTTTTGGGTCCTGGTCAGATACATGGTCAAACTTTAAATCAGTAGAGAGACAGAAGAGGATATGAGGCAATATTCTGAAGCTGCAGCTAGTGGCATAACAGAGGGGGTGGCTATTTTCCATGTCAACTAGCAGCTCATGCTATGCATGTGAAATATATAGACACTAGCATCAGACTTGTAAAAGTGAATATTACATCATATTACAGCAAGCAAGCAAGCAGCTTAATTAAATCTCTCTCTGGGAAAAACAAAGGACGACTACCAAGGACTGACCATTCTCTGGTCGCCGCTGCCATCGGCCATGCCATCTACGCTTGCACTCTTGTACCTCTCGATCAGTTCTTCCATAGTTCTATTGACCCAGCAAATTAATTAACACAATTGTGTCACTTGTCAGAGCTCAGATTTTCACGGCAAGACGAAGCAAGGAGAGATCGATGCTTCTGGTACGTACCCTGTGGTGGCGAGGTCGTAGAGCTTGCCGTGGGCGGAGAAGACGATGATGCCGATGTCGGCGTCGCAGAGGACGGAGAGCTCCCTGGCCTTCTTGAGCAGCCCGGCGCGGCGCTTGCAGAAGGTGACCTGCCGGTGGACTGGGTTCTCGATGCGGCGGAGCTGCACCCTGCCTCTCGCCATGGATGGATCCTTCCTCCTCCGGCCTGCACACAACCTCCCACTAGTTTGGACTAGCTTCGAGGTTGCTGTGGCCAAACCAACCTTACAAGATCTCTATGAAGACTATACTCTCTCTTGGCTAGCACAAGTGAGACCCGAGATGCATTTTATATAGTGGTTGCGCCAAGTAATCTCACTCCATCATCTCTACCTATCTATGTATACTTTACACCTGGCGTTAGGGTTCAGCTGGCTCATGCGTGCGTGCGTGTGCGTGTACATTGCATTGCACTCCTGATGATGATGAGACGTGTGAGAATCAGTGCAAGAGTTTGGAATACATCATTTGTCATCGATCTCTAGGCAACTCGATCCTTAAGTCCGTGTAGATTTGGATCGATGGTGGTGACCGGATGTGTCTGATGGTAACCGACTGGTTATTAACTTATTAATTACTGTAGCTTAAACTGGCTTCTTGTGACTTAAATTCAGATTGCTAGCTCGATATATAAATACCAGTCATGTGCTCGTGCGTTGCAACGGAATTTATTGTATGTATGAAGAATTATGTATGGAAGAGGATTACTCTAATTGCTTGAAAAGTGAAGAATGGCAAGATGAAGCAAATATATAGGCAGTGAAAGAAAGGAAAAAAAACTTGTACCAAAAGGACAAGCAAATGAGATACAAGTTAGCCTTGTAGCAAAAACTTGTGAAAGAGCCGGAGACGTCTGGTATTGAAATTTTGCTGCCTTTGTTGCCGCACCAAGTTAGCTAGGTGGCTAATGTAGTTCTTGTTAAATTATAAAGATAGCTACCTTTGCTAGCTTAATTTAAAACAGGATGCCCATTTGGTGTCATGTCGATAACCCTTCTTTTTTCTCTCCTCTCTATCTCTCCTTTGTTGGACGAAGCATCTTTGCCAAACAATTTGCAACGCCAAAAGGATTCGTCGGCAAATACTGGCCCACAGAAAATACGGGGTGAATACTTGAGAATACATGAAAGGACATTATGATTATGTGAAAGCGAGAGTACCTTGTACATGAAAACGATGTTTCCTCGTCCAAAATACATCCTAACATGAACGTAAAGTAGTTTATAACTGAAGGTGCAACCTTCAGGTATGTATAAGTGTTAGTTTTGTGCCCTTTTTTCCATTGACAACAATGGTTAATTGACAACATGTGTAGAGAGTCACTAAAAATTACCCAAAAAATAAATTGTGCAGAAATCGCAAGAAACCTCTTTTTTATTTCCAGATGTCAGTCCTGATTCATCAATGAAATGGGGTGTTTTGAGAGGGTGCCACCTGGTGGCCTTGGAGATGAGGAGACATCTCCTTGTGGGATGCTTCATAGTAGATGCTAGTGGTTTTGGGCATAAAGCTTGAACAGATTCCAATTGGCTTTTGCTTAATGCAAGGCAAAGGAGAGTGAGTGAGTGCTCATTGGACATTCTCAAAAGAAAGATCGCTTTCATCTCCTCCGTGCATGTGTGGCCTATGACACTTGAGACCAAGGTTCCAAAATGGCCGAAATAAGTATAAATATGTTTAACGGGTTTTAGGTGAATAGTAATAGGTTGGATGAATAGTACCAGATTGGCACTATTCCTCACAAGTTGGGTTTGGTGAATAGTAACAGGTTTGGGCTGAACCTAATGGGTTGTATAGTAATGGTCTGGGTCATGAATAGTATTAGGCTTAAATAATATGGCTTGGTCCATTCGGTCGATTGGGCCAAGGAATGTTTTGGGCTGACTTTTGCCAGCCCTGCTAGGCGACCCACAGAGCATGAAGCCCATCTCTTCAGAGCTCACGCTTATGGCCACTCGAACAGAGGGAAAGGCGGTGGCGCAATTGGTCGACAACGACGCGATAAGCGGTGGTGTGGTGAGTAAGTTTGGGACATGAGCAACCCATTTTGGGCATCGCGTGGATGGAGGTGGCTTGGATATGATTGTCGACGGTGGTGCTTGGCGAGCAGGGGCATGGCACGCGGGGCTACAATGAGGCTCTAGCCAAATTGAGGATGGCTCGAGCATCTAGGAGGTGAGCAAAGTCCGCATCGATGATAGCTTAGCTCGGGATGGCTCGAGATGTGCTGGCGATGGTGACCGTGGATGCCCGAGCGGTGGCGCATGACAACGACGAGTAAGGATAGCGAGGTTGGACGGAAAGTTTGGGATAGCCATGTAAGGTTGAGGCGGTGCTAAGGGTGCGGTGAATTGGATTGGAGAAGAGGTTGCGGTGAGAATTTGGGTTTTGGCTCACCGTGAGAATTCGGCGCGATGCGTGAGGTTGGCCTAAGAAGAGGAGAAGGCCTACGGGGTTTGAGAGACATGCAAAGGTGGTGAAGGGGTCGCTAAGCTCGGTTTTATAGCCCTGTGAAGGCGTGGCACCGAGCTAGCGACGATGCTCTTGGTAAGTGGGCGATGGCGTGGGACGGTCCGTGGCTTCAGCCAGCACAATGGATCGGCCGACGTTGCCTGGGCGACGGAGAGGCTTGATTCCTCACTAGCGAGGACACATGAGATGGCATGGTGAGTAGTGGCGTTGTGCACGTGTCGAGCCGCTAGCGGCGAGAGGTGGCATCGGTGAGGTATAGTGGTGGAGGGCAAAATTTCAAATAAATTAAAAAATTGAATTTTTAGGACTGTTTCATGTATCATCAGATATTATATTTCTTTATTAATCATAACAACCGCATTAGTGCCTGTTTCATAACTGAGATGCGCAGCTGCGCGAATTAATCCATTAACGAATTCCACCAAGAGTCTATATAGTCGGAGCTCTAGTTGAATGGAGCATCTTATGGAGCAATATAACACAAGAACTAGCTAGGCCACTTTACTCGTTTTTTTCTTTCATAACTATGAGATCAACAATTGAGCTAGCTCTTTCTAAAATAACCTCTTGCCTCACCTAAAAAATATTCAGTAGATCCAATATTTATCTGTTAATTAGATCGATTTTGTTCTGTCATTTACGATTGTTATTTTCCTTTTTCCTGTTTGGATCAAAGTCATCGAAGCGTTATATATAGGAGTTTTCAAAACATACTGAAAATGCATCAAATGCACATGTACTAAAATTAGTCAATTCAATGTATAAAGCGCATGAACTACATTGATCTTCTATATGCCGTCCATTAATCACTATCTTGTAGTTTCTTTTCCTCATCTTGTCAGCTCGATATGTATTCTGAACTATGGATGAATCACAAGGACATTAAAAGTATTACAAATCTATACCTATCTTAGCCTATACCTAGTCTAATCTCACTCTAATAGACAAAGGGTGTGTTGTTTTTTATTACGGTTTATTGTTTATGTCTGTGGTTTATAGCTTTAGCCCTATCGTAAGTGCTTATACAAATGAAGTGAATGCCGATAAGCTATTTCAAAAAGACTATCCCGATAAATCGCTTTGAAACGATGACAAAGAATCCATCTGGTTTGTTTATTTGGAGTAAACCATAAAGCATGAGCTTAAAAAAGGCCCAAAATATAAGACTTCCAGGGGCACAATGTACAGCAACGTGACCGAGCACTTGTTGATGTCTGTCATGGTACACTGAATTTTCTCCTCTCTTTCGTTACACATGGACGTACAAGACATGACAGCAAGTACTAGTGATTGGTTGCAAGTCGCTTGCCAATGCATGTGAATTCAATTGCATCTGGAAGGCCGGCTTTTTTTTGTTAGGATGCAAAGGCAGAGAGGAAACCATCCAGGGCCGCTGCCTTCGGCTCTGAATCTTGGAACACCAAAAGCAGCCAATGAAGAGCTTGTTGAGTTGCAAGGTCAGTTAATACAAAGGAAAATAATGGCCGGCTGTGCATGGCGATGATCCGATCCCTAGTGATATATGGTCTGCATAGTATATGGTTTCTGGTTAGGGAATCTTGCTGGTCCAACAAATGTGGACAACATGATTTTCTTTTCTTTCCTTCTTGGAAAAAAATAGATACGCTGTTGATTCCTTTTGACTGAGAAACGCAGCTGTTGAGCAGGTTTTCTTCATTGATTGTGGTCTGTTCTGTAGTTTCATGTGGCTGTTCTTTGTTTCGAGTGAGAAATGCAGCTCTTGCACTGGTGTAATACTAATAATGTCCCATACTTAGCATAGTAACAGCCTAACTTGGAAATCTTGCCTACTTTCAACTTTCTTATGCTCAACATGTTGAGTAGCTGCAATATCAGAGTACGTTGTGTCTCATGAGGTGACATGACAGTGGCAGCTGCTGCACTAACGCTTCTGTAATGGCACAACATGGATGAACGCACCAGAAGTCCATAACACAACATGGTACCGCACGTCAACATGTTCGCCACATAACATGTCCTGCCGGCTGCTAGGTAGCCACTTGACCAAAAGGATTCAATTAACAGAAACTCCAAAGGCCTGAAATGAAAATTTGGGTGGAAATATGTCTCGAATTCAGTATGGTACTACAATCTGATTCAAAATGCAAAAACTGATCCACACGACCACACTTCACTGACTCTTCTTTTTTTCACAAGTTCTGAACAAAAGCAGCAGCACCGCAACAACCTTTTTTAGTACAATATCTGAACGTACGACAGCCAATTTTACTAGAAGAAAACGCATGAAACAAACAGTAGGATCCAACCATTTGACCGACTACACAAAGTGTAACAAGGCCTCCAGAATCTACCATAAAGAGTTCTGAATTCAATATAGTAACTTCGATTGACTACACATTGGTAATTAGCGAGCCCGCCGGGAGCCATCCTCATTCCCCAGTCCAAGAGATCTCTGTGCATTGGCAATTCCCTCTTCGTCTGAAAGAGATGCAGTGGAAGAGTTAACACGAATGAAAAAAATAACTGATGACGTGTAATTTGAACTGGTACACATAGTTGAAGACTTTAACACAACTGAACTAGGTACATTCATGCTGGCACCTTGCATGTATCAGTAAAAAAAGAGTCCTCTGTGAACAATGATTCAATAAAATTAAGTAGAAATCATATGCTATTTAGTTGCTTTTTAGAGGACATCAATACTATTTATCACCTATGATCAGTAGATGAAGTACCACTGGCTTGAAATTAAAATAAAAGGTTATTATATCGACAATAATGGGCCTGGGTATTCTGTGAGGGGATGATTCTTCACAGTTCAGGCATTATAACATACTCGGTTCAGTGCATATAAGTATTGTTATCCATCTGCAACGCAAGAATTAGGTTTCATCTGTCCCTCACTCTTAAATTTCAAACAACCATGTAAGTTCAGGCAACAAAACTATAAAATGACAGTAAGCACAACAGAAGCTGAATAAGATAAGAAGAATTAACCAGGGGATCCTAATAGCATTCTCATAATACTATGTTGCTATCAGTGGAGCTTACCCCAGAACTGTGTGAAAATCCGGAAGAAAAAATTCACATTACGGGAAACACTATATGCCATCACAGGAGGAAGAGGCTTGACAAGTGTGTCCACACTAAAAACTCTCCGCAGAAACTGCAAAGCAAGGAGTTCTTGTCAGATAACTAAGCAACAAACAACAAATATTCAATACATATTATCCATGGCAACCAAGAGCTAAACTCGCTAAAGAGTGGTCATCAATTCAAAATAAGTAAAAGAATTCAAAATCAAAGTATCGATAATAGTGAACTGCAGTCCAAAAGCACAGTTGACTATAAACATCAAGGACCATATGTAAAGGATCTTGAAAGTTGGAAGTAGTGACACAATGCACTGGAGAAGTGGTGTCATGGTGTTATCAACTCAAGTACTCAACATCCAAGTGGAGCATTCAGGTTATAAAACTACACATCGCACATGGTGTCCATTGGGTGAGATCATGAGACATCCGTGTTTGATGACTTTAAGGTCCTGATTGTGTGCATGGCGTTTGCTCAAACTATGAAAGAGTATGTGGCAGCAGACTGGAGTGGGCAGAAATTCATTTTGGGGGCTTGGGCAAACAACAATTGAATATCTACATGCCTGTTTTCAGGATCTGATGATGGGATGGCTCGGGTGGTAAGGTGGTTGGGGACTACTATGATGAACAAGGTAGCATAAATGTCAAGGTTATCTGCAATAAACACCATACATGTTAAGAGGATACCGGACATGGCATTTCGTTTATACAACTGTAGACGCGATGACAAAATATATTGAAGGCATTGCTAAGATGACAAATATAGCAGATAAGCTATACCATGCATTAATTAAGAGAATGATTTTTTTCAGCGCAACACTATTTTGAGCAAAATAATATCTATGTACTTCCATGAAGACGGAAACTGTGATATTCGAGAAAATCCAGAGTTTACAATTGTGAGGTGGGTACAAGCAAACATATGGTTTCAGCAAATATAATTTACTAGTCACCTGCTCATGCGTTGCAACGAAATTTATTGGATATATAGAGAATCATGCTAGGAAGAGGGTAACTCTGATCAGTTGAAAAGTGGAGAGTGATGGGAAGTTGAGATGGGGTGGTTGGAGGAGAAGGGGAGTACAACCGCCAACTAGTTCTTTATAATAGTAATGATGATAAGTCGGTGATGCTATTCACAAGAATACGGTTCATCCATTCTCTTAATTATTGTGGTTAGCAGTGTGAGGGCAACGATTAAGTGCAACCTGTTATTTTTGGCCAACAAACTTCATATTTTTGCAGTGCATCTATCTAAAACACTTGCTTTATTTTTTGTATGTTTTCGGTATTACCAGCCGATTGAACCCTAAACTTGGTAATTGTTCATGAGCAAATCCTTTGATTAACAATTGCGAACTTAAGAAATTTTACAATTCGTGGAACGCCTGCAGCGCATCGATCCACATCAAGAAATAAGACGGGCTCAGAGTTGGGGTGCAAGATTGAACTGGGTAGAGGAAGGCGCATGGCGCATACCCTGCTGTTGCGCTGGAAGGAGTAGCGGAGCTCGGGGTCGATCTCCTCCTCTTCGAAGTCGTCGACGGCGAGGTCCAGGTCCTGGCGCTTGCGAGGAACGTGCATGGTGGGCGTCTCGCCGGGGTTGCTGGTGACGCTGACCTTCCCTCGCGGCTGAGCCTGGCCGCCTCGTCGTCCTCAGCCGCCTCCCCGTACGCCATGGCGCCGACGACAGCAGCTCCTTCCTCTTCCTCCCCATCCTCTTCTGTTTGCTTCGGATTTGGTTTCACCTCTGGAGAGAGATGAGGTTAGGTATCGTGCGTGCGCTTTGTTGGACGAAGCATCTTTGCCAAACAATTTGCAACGCCAAAAGGATTCGTCGGCAAATACTGGCCCACAGAAAATACGGGGTGAATACTTGAGAATACATGAAAGGACATTATGATTATGTGAAAGCGAGAGTACCTTGTACATGAAAACGATGTTTCCTCGTCCAAAATACATCCTAACATGAACGTAAAGTAGTTTTTACGAGGAAGTTTGAAACGGTTTCGACTTCTGGTTTCTAGAAGTCGGAAACCGAATCAAACACTATGGCCTCGAGAAAGCCGCTTCTTAAAATAGCTTCGACCACAAATGCCAAAACCCACGCCTGGCTTCTCTCACCTACCAATTCCCCACTCAAGCGTGCAGCTGCCTCCCCTGTGCTCGTGCTTATGCGTTGCCTCCACCCTACGTACACCTGCATCCCCCTCTCCGCCACCACCTCCAACTCCCCCTCATGCTGTCTCTCCCAGGCGCCGTCGCCCCTGTCCATGTTCGGCCTATTCGGCGTTTGCCGTTGCCTCCCCCTTCCGCGTGAAGTCTCCAGTGTCCACCACTATCTCCGACGTTGGCCTCGACCCTTTTCGCCCTTGTACCAGCCCTACTGGATCTACGACGTCCCTGTTCGTGTCCTTCACCGGCAGAAGGCTCGGCCCGTGTATCTACCTCCGCCTGCAACACGCCCTCCAGATGACCAGCCCTCTGGCTCAAGGTCCGCCTGTGTCTCCTCCTGCGCCACATCATTAGCATCGTGCCTGCCTCTGGCACAAGGCCAGTGCGTCCGAGTATGCCTTGTTACATTGTGGTATACATGTAACTAGCATTTTCGCAAATTCCTCGTCTCATTCCATTTGGTGTAATCCTAAGTTGTTGCATGGTGACTTCAGTTGCGAAGGTAGAACAACATAATCCATAATTCTTCCTACATGACTTTTGATGGTAATTCTCTGTTGTTTTCATTGCGTATATCTTGTTGTCTTCATTCGGTCACATGGCTATAGATGGACAACTCCCGATCACAAATTGCAACTTGGAACACATTCGCAACAATAGTTTTTGTACAGATTTGCATAGAGGAAGTGCACGCGATGAATAGACCAATAGGCTATCTCAACAAAAAAGGGTACTAAAACTTGATGCAGAAGTTCACATAATGCACACCAAACTACACCTAGGCAACCAAATAGGATAGTCTGAAACGCGACAACACCAACCGAAAGGTTTTGAAACCGAGGGCTTGCAGTCTTGGTACATTGATGCTAGGGATGATTGGTGGGCAGAGCAAGCGAAGGTAAACCAAACCTTGTGTTCTTCAATGTTGTCACCTTATGTATCTCTTGTAACTTGTCTGATACATCTTTGCATTGCATCCTTGCAAGGCATGTTAGACATCTTGAAGTTCAAGAAGGCACCACTACAACATGAAGACAAGCTTGAAATCAAAGGCGCAGTCGTCACAAATGAACATGCATTCATTCCAAGTGTCCAGGTGGCTGCCGACGTCGACGTAGACATTCAAATTGTGTCTAGTGATAGCAGCAGTGGCTGCTCCAAGACAGCTAAAGGCAAGAGTGTTAAATGATATGTTGTAGACTCACCTGACGACAAGAAACTGAAGAAGATCCACAAGGATGTCTAGTTGGAGCGATTGGCTGACATTTATGAGAGTTCATGTACCGCTAGTGTTTCGGCTCTGTCGAGACTTCCCGATTCGATCTTGTTAAGAAAGAAATGAGAGAACTTATGTAGTTAGTTAAGGACACATGGGTTGCAGAGAGGAGCAAGGAGCACTACTACGCCACCATTGTCATGAGAAAGAGTATGGGAATATGTTTGGCATCCGGAGACAAATAGAGGACGACTTGCTTGGTGAGAGTTGGGAGGATAGGAGGAAGTTGAAGTGATTGTTGCGTCATGTGTTGATATGGTGGTTGTCTTGTAGTTTTCATTTCATTGCAGGACTTTTTAGCATTTGTTGTTGGATGATATGTTATATTAAGTTATTTGCTTTGAGTTGCTCACTTAGATGAAGTGGTGTATCCTGGTGTTCAAGCTCGACAGAAATAGTGGAATTATTCCATATCGTTCTTTCACAATTTCATTAGTGGACAAATTAGTTCTTGACCATGATTTCATAATGGCTCGAGAATAATCGACATGGAGAAACATGAGATGTGAAGAACATTCAAGACTATGTTTGTTTAGATGTGACAATCATATTATTTTGTTTCTGGTGAAGTCACAATAATTTCTCATATCATTTGACATTTTGACAACGTATAGACGGATGACTTATTCATCCTATTCTATTTTCAGTGTCGGATGATAGTACGACCCATCTACCTTCGTATCCGTCGCATGTCTGCGCTGCATCCATGCTTTCATCCCCCAATTGACGGGATGTTGGGAATAATATCTCAGACTATGGCCTAGTTCCAGATTTTGAACTGCACGGTCCCGTACGAGAATTTGGAATAGACCACCTATCATCTATTATCTATGTGCAATTCAATCATTGGGTCCGTGTAGATTTGTATGCTAGTATGGTTGTGCGGTTTCTGGTTCCTGATGGCTTAAATTCGGATTGCTGTTTCCTGAAGTCTGATGGTAACCGGCTGGTTATTAACTTATTATAGCGTATTTCTCAAAAAAAAACTTGTTATCATAGCTTAAATTTGGATTGTTGGTTCCTGAAGTCTGATGGAAACTGGTTGATTATGGCTTAAATTCAAATTGTTGTATGAATGCTCATGATATGTTGCACGAGCTGCAAGTTTCCTAATAGGAAAGTGGTTAGTATTTACCTGAAAGTACAGATAGAAAGAAATATTGACTAGCGGTTATGCCACAATGTCAACTAGTGAAGTTTGGCTTTGTTGCCGCACCATTAGGTGGCTAATTTCCATGAATTAAAACTATGTGTTCTTGATTTAAAGATAGCTAGCTTTGCTAGCTTAATTAACAGGATGCTCATTTGGTGTCATGTCAATATCCTTTTCTCCTTTCTATCTCTTGTTGGACAAAGCTTTTACAACAATTTGCAATGCCAAAGGTTCGGCATTTTAAACCCTTAACTTCTCAGTGCTCTTACAAGATTTTTTCATCTCTGTCCCCTGCAAGTTTTTCTTGGCTCAGAAAAAATATGGTGAACTTAAGAATACATGAAGGGACATTATGAAAGAGTAGAACCTCCCTGAAAAGGATGTTTCCTCGTTGAAAATACATCCTGACATTAACATAAAGTGGTTTGTATACCTTACAATATATGCACTAAAATAAAGGAGGAGCGGTTCTATAAAGGTATATCTTTGTTAGTTAGCTGGGGTTTGAATGTGGATGAATCTGGAGATTGTTTGGATTTGATGAGCCTTAAGCCCATTGTTTCTAAGATAGTAAGAATCTTTTACATACAGACTGTAAAGTCTTTATCTATATCACTGGTAAATTATGACTTGAGTGATCCATTGTTTGGGATAACCATGAGCCCACAAGATTTCAGAATTCAGAACTTTGGGGGATTATATCTATAATGAAGTGAACCTTCAGGTATGTTAGTTTGTGCTTTTTCCATTGACAACAATGGTTAATTGACAACATGTGAGAGTCACTAAAATTACCAAAAATAAATTGTGCAGAAATCAAAACCTTTTATTTCCAGATGTCAGTCCTGATTCATCAATGAAATGGTGTTTTGAGGTGCCACCTGGTGGCCTTGGAGATGAGGAGACATCTCCTTGTGGGATGCTTCATAGTAGATGCTAGTGGTTTTGGGCATAAAGCTTGAACAGATTCCAATTGGCTTTTTTAATGCAAGGCAAAGAGAGAGTGAGTGCTCATTGGACATTCAAAAAAAGCTCATCCCTCCCATGTGTGGCCTATGATTGAGACCAAGGTTCCAATGGCAAATAAGTATAAATATGTTTAGTTTTAGGTGAATAGTAATAGGTTGGATGAATAGTCATTGGCACTATTCCTCAAGTTGGGTTTGGTGAATAGTAGTTTGGGCTGAACCTAATGGGTTGTATAGTAATGGTGGTCATGAATAGTATTAGGCTTAAATATGGTTGCCATTCGATGGCAGGAATGTTTTGTGACTTGCCCGCTAGCACCCGAGTGAAGCCTCTCTTGAGCACTATGCACCGACAGAGGGGCATGACACGACGAGGGTGGTGTGGTGGAGTTGGGACATGAGCAACCCATTTTGGGCAGGTGGAGGTGGCTTGGATATGATTGTCGGGGTGCTTGGCAGGTGGCGGCAATGAGGCTCTAGCCAAATTGAGGATGGCTCGAGCATCTAGGAGGTGAGCAAAGTCCGCATCGATAAGCTTAGCTGGGATGGCTCGAGATGTGCGATGGTGACCGTGGATGCCCGGGCATGACAACAGTAAGGATAGCGAGGTTGCGGAAAGTTTGGGATAGCCATGTAAGGTTGAGGTAGTGCGTGAATGATTGAGAGGTCGAGAATTTGGGTTTTGGCTCACCAGAATTGCGCGGTTGCCTAAGAAGGGAAGGCCGGTTTGAGAGCAGGTGGTGAGGTCTAAGCTGTTATACGGAGCGGCACCGAGCCGCAGCTCTTGGTAGGGCGGCGGTCGGTTCGCAGATGGCGGCGGACGGAGGCTTGATTCCTCACTAGCGAGGACACATGAGATGGCATGGTGAGTGGCGCCGTGTCGCCTAGCGAGAGGTATCGAGGTATAGTGGTGGAGCAAAATTTCAAATAAATTAAAAATTGAATTTAGGACTGTTTCATGTATCATCAGATATTATATTTCTTTATTAATCATAACAACCGCATTAGTGCCTGTTTCATAACTGAGATGCGCAGCTGAATTAATCCATTAACGAATTCCACCAAGAGTCTATATAGTCGGAGCTCTAGTTGAATGGAGTTTATGAGCAAACACAAGAACTAGCTAGGCCACTTTACTCGTTTTTTTTCATAACTATGAGATCAACAATTGAGCTAGCTCTTTCTAAAATAACCTCTTGCCTCACCTAAAATATTCAGTAGATCCAATATTTATCTGTTAATTAGATCGATTTTGTTCATTTACGATTGTTATTTTCTTTCCTGTTTGGATCAAAGTCATCGCGTTATATATAGGAGTTTTCAAAACATACTGAAAATGCATCAAATGCACATGTACTAAAATTAGTCAATTCAATGTATAAAGCATGAACTACATTGATCTTCTATATGCCGTCCATTAATCACTATCTTGTAGTTTTTCCTCATCTTGTCAGCTCGATATGTATTCTGAACTATGGATGAATCACAAGGACATTAAAAGTATTACAAATCTATACCTATCTTAGCCTACGTCTAATCTCACCTAATAGAAAAGGGTGTGTTGTTTATTACGGTTTATTGTTTATGTCTGGTTTAATTTACTCGTAGTTTATAAGATATCATTCAAAAGACTATCCCGATAAATCGCTTTGAACGATGACAAAGAATCCATCTGGTTTGTTTATTTGAGTAAACCATAAAGCATGAGCTAAAGGCCCAAAAAGCTCAGGGCAATGTACAGCAACGTGACCGAGCACTTGTTGATGTCTGTCATGGTACAAATTCTTTCGTTACACATGGACGTACAAGACATGACAGCAAGTACTAGTGATTGGTTGCAAGTCTGCCAATATTCAATTGATTGGAAGGCGGTTTTTTTAGGATGCAAAGAGAGAACCATCCAGGGCGCTGCCTTCGGCTCTGAATCTTGGAACACCAAAAGCAGCCAATGAAGAGCTTGTTGAGTTGCAAGGTCATTAATAAAAGGAAAATAATGGCCGGCTGTGCATGGCGATGATCCGATCCAGTGATGCTGCATAGTATATGGTTTCTGGTTAGAATCTTGCTGGTCCAACAAATGTGGACAACATGATTTTCTTTCTTCGAAAAATAGACGCTGTTGATTCCTTTTGACTGAGAAACGCAGCTGTTGAGCAGGTTTTCTTCATTGATTGTGGTCTGTTCTGTAGTTTCATGTGGCTGTTCTTTGTTTCGAGGAGAAATGCAGCTCTTGCACTGGTGTAATACTAATAATGTCCCATACTTAGCATAGTAACACCTAACTGAACACTTTCAACTTTCTTATGCTCAACATGTTGAGCTGCAATATCAGAGTACGTTGTGTCATGAGGTGACATGACAGGCAGCTGCTGCACTAACGCTTCTGTAATGGCACAACATGGATGAACGCACCAGAAGTCCATAACACAACATGGTACCGCACGTCAACATGTTCGCCATAACATGTCCTGCCGGCTAGGTAGCCACTTGACCAAAAGGATTCAATTAACAGAAACCCAAAGGCCTGAAATGAAAATTTGGGTGAAATGTCTCGAATTCAGTATGGTACTACAATCTGATTCAAAATGCAAAACTGATCCGACCACTTCACTGACTCTTTTTTTACAAGTTCTGAACAAAGCAGCACCAACAACCTTTTTAGTACAATATCTGAACGTACGACAGCCAATTTTACTAGAAGAAAACGCATGAAACAAACAGTAGGATCCAACCATTTGACCGACTACAAGTGTAACAAGGCTCCAGAATCTACCATAAAGAGTTCTGAATTCAATATAGTAACTTGATTGACTACACATTGGTAATTAGCGAGCGGACTCCTCATTCCCCAGTCCAAGAGATCTCTGCATTGGCAATTCCTCGTCTGAAAGAGATGGTGGAAGAGTTAACACGAATGAAAAAATAACTGACGTGTAATTTGAACTGGTACACATAGTTGAAGACTTTAACACAACTGAACTAGGTACATTCATGCTGGCACCTTGCATTATCAGTAAAAGAGTCCTCTGTGAACAATGATTCAATAAAATTAAGTAGAAATCATATGCTATTTAGTTGCTTTTAGGGACATCAATACTATTTATCACCTATGATCAGTAGATGAAGTACCACTGGCTTGAAATTAAAATAAGGTTATTATAGACAATAGGGCCTGGGTATTCTGTGAGGATGATTCTCAGTTCAGGCATTATAACATACTCGGTTCAGTGCATATAAGTATTGTTATCCATCTGCAACGAGAATTAGGTTTCATCTGTCCCTCACTTTAAATTTCAAACAACCATGTAAGTTCAGGCAACAAAACTATAAAATGACAGTAAGCAAACATAAAGATAAGAAGAACCAGGGATCCTAATAGCATTCTCATAATACTATGTTGCTATCAGTGGAGCTTACCCCAGAACTGTGAAAACGGAAAAAATTCACATGGGAAACACTATATGCCATCACAGGAGGAAGAGGCGACAAGTGTCCACACTAAAACTCAGAAACTGCAAAGCAAGGAGTTCTTGTCAGATAACTAAGCAACAAACAACAAATATTCAATACATATTATCCATGAACAGAGCTAAACTCGCTAAAGTGGTCAAATTCAAAATAAGTAAAAGAATTCAAAATCAAAGTATCGATAATAGTGAACTGCAGTCCAAAAGCACAGTTGACTATAAACATCAAGGACCATATGTAAAGGATCTTGAAAGTTGGAAGTAGTGACACAATGCACTGGAGAAGGGTGTGGTGTTATCAACTCAAGTACTCAACATCCAAGTGGAGCATTCAGGTTATAACACACACGCATGGTGTCCATTGGGTGAGATCATGAGACATCCGTGTTTGATGACTTTAAGGTCCTGATTGTGTGCATGGCGTTTGCTCAAACTATGAAAGAGTATGTGAGCAGACTGGGGCAGAAATTCATTGGGGGCTTGGGCAAACAACAATTGAATATCTACATGCCTGTTTTCAGGATCTGATGATGGGATGGCGGAAGGTGGTTGGGGACTACTATGATGAACAAGGTAGCATAAATGTCAAGGTTATCTGCAAAAAACCATACATGTTAAGAGGATACGGACATGGCATTTCTATAAACTGTAGCATGACAAAATATATTAAGTTGCTAAGATGACAAATATAGCAGATAAGCTATACCATGCATTAATTAAGAGAATGATTTTCAGCACACTATTTTGAGCAAAATAATATCACTTCCATGAAGACGGAAACTGTGATATTCGAGAAAATCCAGAGTTTACAATTGTGAGGTACAAGCAAACATATGGTTTCAGCAAATATAATTTACTAGTCCGCTCGCTACAAATTTATTGGATATAAAATCATGCTAGGAAGAGGGTAACTGATCAGTTGAAAAGTGATGATGAGTTGAGATGGGGTGGTTGAGGAGAGGACGCCAACTAGTTTTTAATAGTAATGATGATAAGTCGGTGATGCTATTCACAAGAATACGGTTCATCCATTCTTTAATTTGTGTAGGAGGGCAACGATTAATGCAACCTGTTATTTGCAACAAACTTCATATTTGCAGTGCATCTAAAAACACTTTTTATTTTGTATTTTTGGTATTACCAGCATTGAACCCTAAACTTGGTAATTGTTCATGAGCAAACTTTGATTAACAATTGCGAACTTAAAATTTTATTGTGGAACGCCTGCAGCGCATCGATCCACATCAAGAAATAAGACGCCAGAGTTGGGAGATTGAACTGTAGAGAGCGCATGGCATCCTGTCGCGAAGGAGTAGCGGAGTGGTCGATCTCCTCTCGAAGTCGTCGACGGCGAGGTCCGTCGGCGCTTGAGGAACGTGCATGGTGGGCGTCTCGCCGGGGTTGCTGGTGACGCTGACCTTCGCGGCTGAGCCTGGCCGCCTCGTCCCCAGCCCTCCCCGTACGCCATGGCGCCGACGACAGCTCCTTCCTCTCCTCCCCATCCTCTTGTTTGCTTGTTTGGTTTCACCTCTGGAGAGAGAGGTTAGGTATCGTGCGTGCTTGCTTGGGCCGCAGCGCAGGTGGACGTTGCGGGTTATTGGCCTGGACCAAGCGGTTCTAGCCCAGGTGACCTGGACCAAGCGGATTCTAGCCCAGTGACTGACACGAGAGACGGGTTGACTATTTTGGGCCGTGCCTTTATTGTTTTTTAATCTATTGAGAAATAAAAATTATATAATTCGATAATGAACGATTATTAATCTGTTATAACCACTAAAACACATTATTTAAACTCGAGATAATCAGCTAAAACCAAAAGAACCAAATATAGCAATCAAAGCATCCATGCCATTTTATTGAGGATTTACCGTTCGATGCTTTACCTTGGTAAATTCTCGATAATTTTTTTTCGTCTATGATACCGATTGCTCCAAATAGACGGATCTGCAGGCCCAGAGCGGCTGTCTTGGCATCTTGTCATCACGGTGTCTTAGTAGTTCCTAAACTCCGCTTGAAATCATTCTCCTACTCTGATTTGATAGCAAACTGGCCTCACGTCCTTCCGATGGCTACCGGCTAACTGACCCTGCTTCCTACGTCTGATTTTGGTGAAAATTAGCCATTGCTTGCCTCCATGCCGTTGATCGCAAGGAGTTATTTCAAGCAGCAAAGCTTCTTTCTGGCTATGCATTTGAAGCTTGTTTGCAAGGCATAATTAGTTCTTAAATTAGACAGTGGTGAAATGTTTTTTTGAATTAAATAAATAAAAAATTTTAAAAAAGGAAGATCCAAAATCCACGAGCTATGTTGTATTTAAAATTATTATTCGGAACTTAGTTGCTTGACCATGATTTCATAAGGCTCGACGAGACAATGTTTGTATTGTTGGGGATGGCGATCGTGCACCTTGATGCTACTTATAGCAAATTGCAACTTGGAACACATTCGAACAACGTTTTTACAGATTTGCATAGAGGAAGTGCACGCGATGAATAGACCAATAGGCTATCTCAACAAAAAAGGGTACTAAAACTTGATGCAGAAGTTCACATAATGCACACGGGCGGCACTACACCCGTAGGCAACTGAAAAATATGTGGGATAGTCTGAAACGCGACAACACCAACCGAAAGGTTTTGAAACCGAGGGCTTGCAGTCTTGGTACATTGATGCTAGGGATGATTGGTGGGCAGTGTTAAGGTAAACCAAACCTTGTGTTCTTCAATGTTGTCACCTTATGTATCTCTTGTAACTTGTCGATACATCTTTGCATTGCATCCTTGCAAGGCATGTTAGACATCTTGAAGTTCAAGAAGGCACCACTACAACATGAAGACAAGCTTGAAATCAAAGGCGCAGTCGTCACAAATGAACATGCATTCATTCCAAGTGTCCAGGTGGCTGCCGACGTCGACGTAGACATTCAAATTGTGTCTAGATGATAGCAAAGATGGTCGCTCCAAGACAAAAAGGCAAGAGTGTTAAATGATATGTTGTAGACTCACCCGACGACAAGAAATCAAGAAGATCCACAAGGATGTCTAGTTGGAGCGATTGGTCGACATTTATGAGAGTTCATGTACCAAATTGTAGCTCGCCCGTCGAGACTTCCCGATTCCGATCTTGTTAAGAAAGAAATGAGAGAACTTATGTAGTTAGTTAAGGACACATGGGTTGCAGAGAGGAGCAAGGAGCACTACTACGCCACACAGCTGTTCATGAGAAAAGAGTATGGGAATATGTTTGGCATCCTGGAGACAAATAAAGGACGGCTTGCTTGGCTGAGGAGTTGGGAGGATAGGAGGAAGTTGAAGTGATGTGTTGCGTTCAGCTCGGGTGTTGATATGGCTGGCTTGTCTTGTAGTTTTCATTTCATTGCGGACTTTTTAGCATTTGTTGTTGGATGATATGTTATATTAAGTTATTTGCTTTGAGTTGCTCACTTAGATGAAGTGGTGTATCCTTCGCAGTGTTCCAAGCTACAGCACAGAAAAGTAGTAGAAAATTATCATAGATACGTTGGCTTTGCACAATTTCATTAGGGACAATTAGTTGCTTGACCATGATTTCATAAGGCTCGAACTTAGTTGCTTGACCATGATTTCATAAGGCTCGAACGAGACAATGTTTGTATTGTTGGGGATGGCGATCGCGCTGCACCTTGATGCTACTTATAGGGCCGATGTAAGTATAGAATAGTTGCATGATGCTATTGCAGCGGCTTTGGAGTCGTGATGTTATTGATAACTTCCAATGTAAAACACCATGTAATTTTGTGTTCGACAAACAGATAGTATATTTTGATGCTCCTGATGATCAAATGTGCATGTGAAATTCTGAACTTAAGTTTGGTAAATCCCTAAGAAATGATAAAAAAATTCTAACAAGACAAAAATATGCAAGCTCGCACGACTATTTAGATAGCGTTTGAATTAGCTCGGCCAAAAGCTCCAGCCGAATCAAATAACTCCCACTTTCAGCCGCTTCTACTTCCAGCTACTACTATTCCATCCCAGCCAAAAGCTCCAAACAAAAGGCAGAAGCTACAACCGTTCCAAACACCCCATATATCTTACAATATGTACTAAAATAAAGAAGGAGCGGTTCTAGAAAGGTATCTTTGTTAGTTTGCTGGGGTTTGGAGATGTGGATGAATCTTGAGATTATTTGGATTTGATGAGCCTTAAGAAGCCTATTGTTTCTAAGGTAGCAGGATTTCTTTTTTTACATAAGTTCACTTTGTTGCATAAAGATTACAAAGTCTTTATCACAGATAGATTATGACTTGAGCTCACCTGCAAACCTTCACACCCATTGATCCATTGTTTGGGATATAACCATGAGCTCCCCTACAAAGTTTCAGAATTCAGAACTTTGTGGGGATCATATCTATATAACTGAAGGCGCAACCTTCACGCATACAAAAGTGTTTGTTTTGTCCCCTTTTCTCCGTTGACAACAATGGTTATAATTGAATAAAATTACCCAAAACATAAAGTGTATAGAAATCACAAGAACCTCGTTATTTCCAGTTGTCAGTCCTGATCAGTGTTTAATCTTTCGGATGGAAATTTTTTTCGGCCACAGGCGAAACAACCGAATGAGCGAAATTTCGTTTATTTCGTTCAAATTTCGGACGAAAAAATTCAATTTTTTGATGAAATTTAACCAAAATTTGAATAAAATTTGATCAAATTTCAAATAGTATCAAATTCGGCTGAATTTTAACCAAATAGAAGACATTTCGCTGGGGGACGAAAGGGATGAAATTGAGAACCCTGGTCCTGATTCATCACTGAAATGGGCTGTTTCGAGAGGGTGCCACCTGGTGGCCGGCCTTGCAGATTAGACATCTTGTGTTATGCTTCAGAGTAGATGCTAGTGGTTTTGGGCATAAAGCTCGAACAGATTCCAATTAGCTTTTGCTTAATGAAAGGCAAAGGCAAAGGAGAGTGAGTGAGTGTCCAACAAAGGCAAAGGAGGGTGAGTGCTCATTGGACATTCTCAAAAAGAGAGAGATTGCTGTCATCTCCTGCCTGCATGTTTGGTCTATGGCACTTGAGACCTTTTAGATCCTAGCTCTTTTCAGCTTCTCTATCTGTGTGCATAGCATGTTCCTTCTGCAGTTAAAGATCTATCTATAGTCCTAGGTAGCTATGGATATGATATTATGTGCTAGTTCTAGTTGCAGATTGCCGTGCCCGTACGCGCCCCTGGAAGCGGGGGCGTTACAGTCATGAATTCGGTGGTTGTTGTTGAAAGCTTATGTTAACTTGTCCATGTTAAAATACATAGTAGCAAACTACCAATCTAGCTAGTTTATCTATGGTTCCAAACACATACACAGGTAGATCAGTCTCCAACAACAACGTTGTTTGAAGGAATATATTTCGATTGGCACTCAAATAAAAAGCTCATTTTGTCACATATACGCAAGGAGGCTGTGAATTGTATATTTGCAAAGCTATCTTCCCTGAAAGAAGAGGTTTGCCACTTTAATTAATCAGAGAATATAGCATTAGCTATCAGCAAGTATGGGGTATGCATGGCCCTCTTCACACAACCAAATATTAAAAATGTGTCTTAATTATACATGAACAATCAGAGAAAATCAAGAGCGAATTAAGTACAGCCAGTCATATTAGGCAACAAAATCAGATTAAAGTAGGCTGCAAATCTACTACTTATATCCTCAAAGTTGAGTTCATGGCTACAAATTGCTGTTATGTATGATCGGATATTATATCTCTTTGCTAATCATAACAACCGCATTAGTGCCTGTTTCATAAACGAATTCCTCCAAGATTCTTTATAGTTGGAGCTCTAGATTAATGGAGCATCGATCGTATAGAGCAATATAACACAAGAAGTCAAGAACTAGGTCACTTCACTAAATTTTTTTTCTCCTTTCTTAACTATGAGATCAACGATTGGAGCCAGCTCTTTCTAAAAAATCCTCTTGCCTCACCTCAAAAAAAAAATTCAATAAATCCAATATTTATCTGTGAATTAGGGCTGTGATCGTTTCGGCTTTAGCTTCTGGCTTATTTTTCACTATTCATAAATTCGTCTTTTTCTGAATTTTTGGCTTTTTTTGAGCTTTTTTGCCCGTTCTTTTTTTCCTGTATTCGTTTGTGTTGTCTGTGATGGGCTAACATATTTTTTATATTTTTTAATTTTTTTAAATTTCGATGTATAAAGCGCGTGCACTATATTGATCTTCTACATGCCGTCCATTAATCATTATATTGTAGTTTCTTTTCCTCATCTTGTCAGCCCGATATGTTTTCTGTACTACGAATGAATCACAAGCACAATTAAAGTACAACAAATCTATACCTATCCTAGCCTATACTTAGTCTAATCTCACTCTAATAGTCTCAAAAAAAGGCTTGTCAATATACTATAGCTCATGTGTGTATATAGTACTGAATTTTTATGGACATAGACACAGCAGGTGCCAGTCTTGGGATGAGGCAGGGGTGTGTCAGTTCAGTTGCTGGTTGAATCTAGAACACCACTTAATAATAACACCAAAGCTTGTTAAAGTTGCAAGTCAGGTCAGTACAAAGGAAAAATGCCCGGCTGTGCAGAGCTTGTTGGCATGATTTTCATTTCTTTCCTTTAAGGGAAAAAATAGATATGGCCTAGTTTCCTTTTGGCTGAGATGCAGCTGATGAGAAGGATGTTTTCCATTGGTTGTGATCTGTTCTATGCTTAGGATTTCATGTCTCTTTTTTTTCGGTGAAATGACTCTTGAAGTGCACAAATTAATCCATTAAAGAATTCCTCCTAGATTCTTTATAGTTGGAGCTCTAGTTTAATGGAGCATCTTATGGAGCAATGCAACACAAGAACTAGGCCACTTTACTCCTTTTTATTCATAACCATGAGCTCAACGATTGTGGCTAGCTCCTAAAAAAATAAATCTTTTTTTACTTACGTAAAAAACATTCAGTAAATCCAAACATTTATATGTGAATTAGATTTTTTTTCTTGAAACAAGTCCACTTTACAACCCTCAATTATGGTATCGGTCCGATTTTCAACACCCGACTTCGAATGGTTTACTTTTCACCCTCGAACTATTAAAATAGTTTATTTTTTAACCCTAATTTGGTTTCATAAGTGGTTTACAATAAAGGAAGACATCCATGAAGAGCTCCAGGAGGTGGCGGCTAGGCATGGCGCCAATGATGGAGTGGTAGAGAGGCACAGTGTCCGCAAAATGGAATGCTTACGATATCAATAACCTTATGATGATGGATCCCAAACAAAAATCATTGTACGTTGTGGAACTCTCCATATGATTTTATGACTCTAGCCATCAAAAAGTACGCGCACTCTCCTCGAATTTGTGCAAGGTCGGGCTGTTTCAATGCAGTTGTAGAGATGGGCGCGGCCTGTCGATAGGAATATCAATGTGCGTACATATATAACCTGATAAGTATGAAATAATTGTGGTAAGATTGACAAACCTTACGATTGGTGATCTTCGAGGAATCGAGTAGTAGTTTCATATGGTGGCAAACGTAGAATCCACACGTGTTGACCGGCTGCTGCTGGTGACACTGCAAAAAATAGAATGTGTTCATTCAAGAGGCATTACTACCAAGTGTTGTGTAGGATTAATTAATGTGTACTAGCGAATACCCGAAAATTTAGAACATGTTGCAAGGGCTTGGCCCCTTTCGTCGAGCCATGTGTCTCTGCAACGTACGTGGAAAACGACATTCGTGATTCGAAAAGGTTAGCTTAGTTATTCGGAAGGAAAGAAAGAGTACAATATAGTTATGTATGGAGAAAATGTACTTACCTATCGAGTAATTGGCAGATACCTGTGTAGTCGGTTTTGTTCTTACTTAGGGAATCAAGGTATATTGTCTTATTCCATTTTGGTATAATTATAATTAAAATCCAATGGAACAGCTGATTGTAGGGTATAAGAACAAATTCCTTATCACGGTGAGCCAGCAGTGTTGTTGTGATATACCTCTCGACGAAGGATGCATCCTCGTTGATGGTATCCATAGCGACCAAGCGTGGGTCCAGAAAACCAATTGGTGATTTGGATGATCTAACTTCATTCACCATGTATCTATATATATACACAGAAAAGCAACAAATTATATATGACATATATCGGTATTACGAATGGAGACGTGATTGTACACACTTATAGCGTCCGAAGATCGAGCGAGTGAGGCGTCAAGAGCGTTGAGCGTGAAAAAATCAAATAAATTCTCAAAGGTCACTGCGAAGACACAATCATGAACTTCGTGATGTAAATGATCCTACTGAATTTAACAATGATACCGAAGTCGTTCTCCTATGGCTTATTGGCCTGCTCCATATACCAAGTGTGTAATCTCGGCAACTAAGTCATAGGGTTTGGAGACACGATCATCGGCTCGTCTAGCACAAATTTGCGGGCCAATGGCAGGTACGGGATATCAACATCGGTCTTCTTTGATTTTCCCCTGCTGCCTCGGCTGTAGGTCGACTTCATGGTAGTCGACTATAAAGGTAGCACCGGTGCAAGTTGCTTCATCGAGAATAGCACCCGTGGAGATGACACCGGTGTAGGTAGCGGTGGTGGAGATAGTCTTTATGGAGATGGCACCAGTGCATGTAGCTCTGGTTCAGACTGCCCTTGTGGACCTGCCACCGGTGAAGAAGCCTTTAGGCAGATGCTTATCCGAATTAAAATAGATTTCATAGTACAGTTGGGAGCAACACGGCGTGTAGGGTTTGATTAAATGCATAGCAAAGAGCATCATGTATGATGCAACAAACCGAACTGCTCATACGATACATATGCGCATTTTTGGAATGAAACTGAATTCGACCTTCGGGGGAGTAGTTAGTGCGGGACGGCCCGACCTACTGCGTGGACCGGAGCCATTTTCCTTCCTGGCGAGCTCGACGTTGAACTCCTCGGCAGCCTCTTTTGCCTTGGTCATCATTTCCCTCTTTTTCTCGCGCTTCCTCTCGCGAGCCTCACGCTCCCTACGCATGCATGCCTCGAGATGAGCTTTCGTCTCCCGATGTATACGCTCGATTTGCTCGTCCTTATGGTGCTCCTCCTCCCGGATCTCGTAGGACTTTTTGACGTTCCACT
The DNA here is from genome assembly GCA_036346245.1 of Bonia amplexicaulis. Taxonomy (NCBI): domain Eukaryota; kingdom Viridiplantae; phylum Streptophyta; class Magnoliopsida; order Poales; family Poaceae; genus Bonia; species Bonia amplexicaulis. Next base: position 13,982,423 of record CM070764.1, read on the forward strand.
CCTTGAAGTCGATGGCCCACTGTCATTTGCCCATGGGGATGCGGCGCGTGGAGGAAGAAGGCTGACGAATGGGCCTCAGCTGTCAATGACGAAAGGGAGAAGAGAGGAGAGGAGGCGCACCATTTAGAAGGCACTTTCGTGCGAGGAAGTGGGAAAGGAAGGCAGCCAGGCTGAGGATAGCACATGGGCTAGGTTGGGTCAGAACAGTGCTGGGTTGGGCCAATAGTAATGGATTAGGCCCACAAACAGGAACCAAATTTTAATTCTTTTCTGATTTAATTTTACTACAGAATCAAGTTTTAATTTTTAAAATTAGCAAACCAACTCCAACAATTATGAGACTTTTTGGGGGCTCCTTCGATTATTTAGAACTCACATGAATTGTATCCAAGCTCTGATTAAGTTTTAATTAATTACAAAAATTCTTTTTCAGTAGCTGAAAAAGAAGAAAACCTTTTCATTAATGCAGAAATTTTTTAAAAAGCACGAAAATACAAAATTAGTGATTTTGAAATTAATTAAATAGATTTCAAAATTTTGGGACCTTACATTTTTTTATCTCTCTAGCTCTCTTTTTCTCCTCGCCTCCTCTCTGGCTCACTCTCGGTTCAGTCAACTTCCTCCCTCCCCAGCTAGGTCGGCGCCTCCTTCCTCCCCGTCGCCTGCTCCCTCTCACGCTCCGCTGCTCGGCCCCCACCTCCTTGGCTCCTCCCTCCTCTCTCTCTCTCTCTCCCTCTCTCTCCTCAGACAAGCCTCCTCCCGCCACCTCTTTATCTCGTGGCTCACGCTCCTAGCTCCTTCTCCCTCTAGCCGACGTCAGCATCGGCGGTGGTAGGCGGGCGCTAGGGAACACATAGCGGAGGAGGCAGTAAGCATGCATGCTAAATGAGTTATCCTTGACCTATTGTGCTATACATGCTCAGACCGGCACTACACGGTCCATCACCTCATTGGGTCATGGTTGGGTCATCAGATCGAATGGAATGTTCTTTGACGGGATCTTGCATGAGCTTGATATATTAGATCAAACTTGTGAAAGCTAAGCCCGGTGCTGCTCCTCGTTGACCTACTGAAACAAAAGTTCAACTCTTGTGTTTAATCCGCTAGATCCCAAGACACAACAAAGCCAAAATCACCGGTATGATAGTTTAATGCACCCTGACCTACACATGAAGCTTTTTGGTTTATGGTTTATGGTTTTTAGCTACAGCTTTTATCTTTTAGACTGTTCACTAGTAAGGTGCCCGTGCGTTGCAACGAAACATAAAAGATAGCATATGAATGTATTTAACATCAATGATGATTCACTGATTAGATGCAACACACATCATTTAGATAGAGAATTAAACGTAGGCAATTAAAAGGGTTTGACTGTACACTACCGCTATAGCATATAAGTTGCATGTGGTTTTAGAGAGTAGATCATGGACACGGGGACGATCTATGCCATCATTTTGTGGAAGCTATCCCTACATCTTCCTCAATTAGTTCAATCCACAGCACAAATATGATAGGAATGATTGTTGCTCCTGTAATCAGATGATTATTCCTAAATTGGAGTGCAAAACAATATCAACAAAAACGTAATACAGATCCAAGAGCAAAAGCATTAAAACAAATGGAATGAACACAAAATAAAATAGAACTTTATTCTTTCTAAGAGCAAAGGACAAATACCTATTGCTACCTTGAGGATATATCAACATTTTTTAAGCAAGAAACATAATAAATTCCAAAAAAACAAAGAACTATAGATTGACATGTGAGCAAAGTACAAGATTTTTCAATTTTGCTTGGAAAATAACAGCTGCTTACGCTAAGTACAAGGAAGAAAATACAGTCGACGAAAACAGCAGACAGATGTGTGTGTGTGTGTGTGTGTGGGGGGCAAAGGAAAATATAATATACTTTCGTCGACAGCAGGGTTCGAACCTGCGCGGGCGAAGCCCAACAGATTTCAAGTCTGTCTCCTTAACCACTCGGACATATCGACGCTTTAATCATTCATGCCGAGTAAACAACCCCGAACTGATCAAGCACTCCTTACGGCACAGTCCAAAGGGAAACATTAGATCCAACTTCAATAGGACGCAGCGCAGAGTACTGTCAAACTCTACTCTAATTAGCAGCGCCAACTGCTGCAGATTACATCAAGCAGGGCCTAAAAAAAGGGATATTATACAACCTCAGATGAAAGGGGTTCTGTAATTAGCTACTCATCAGGTTGTTGAACTGCAGCTACGTAGTACAACACTACAATTACAATCAATCTCGTCAGGCCAAATTATATCGGCCCAAAAGGACTCTCTCTTCTTCTTGCTCTTGGATTGTTTTGCCAGGAGAACCGACAGTCCTGTCAATGGGAATTTCTTCCTCTTTCCTGAGCTTCTTTAGCGAGCAGCCATATCTTCGGTACACAAAATTGCACTCTTTCTGTTCAGAATCTGACCAAGCGAGAAATTTAGCATCTGGCTTGTTTTGTTGTCCCAGATGCTTTTGTCATACCAGTCAGGTCCCATTAACTTCATACTTAGTATCTGCCCAATTGACAGTGTTGGCTTGAAGGAACTATTTGAAACATCAGAAATGATATCCATGTTGAGTAAATCTCTACGACGGTGAGCTGCATTTTTGAACTTTGGAGAGCCACCGATGGAGCGCCTTTTGTGTCCATTCTGAGATCTCCACCTAGGAAGAATCTGTTCAACTGCAAGTTTACCACGGTTTGTGGCTTCTACCCTCTTTAGGGCCTCTTGTAGTGCCTTCTTGCATTCCTCGACCTCAAGTCTAGCATCCTCTAGCTTTTTAACTGTGTCGAACTCTGAACTGGTAGCTACATCTACCTGCAGCATAGCGTCTTCTACTTTCTTCCTTGAGTTTTCATCAGCCTCTTGAGCTTTGGAATGCAGCATGAAATACTCTTCCGCTGGAAGAGTCACTCCATCAGAAACAGTGCTGCTTTCATACGAACTTTCACTGCTTAGTAGAGCTTTGATCTCAGCAAGTGCAAGAGCTTCTGCTGCTCTCGCTGCTTCTTCCATCTTTTTGGCTGCAATACACCTGACCTCAGCTGTGCCAATGCTAGCCTTCGCCTGCTCAATTTCTGCTCTCAACATCATGGCTTCAGATTTTGAAGCATTTGCCATGCTCCTAAGCTGTCCTATATCAGATGTCATTTTCTTGATCTCAATAAAAATGTCCGAGGGTTCTTCACGTCTCCTCTGCAGACCTTTCAGAGTTTGCAACTTTTGTGTTGTCTGATCCAGCTCATCCTCCAAGGAAGAAATCAAGGCAGTATTGGAAGAAAGCTTTTCTCGGCTTCTCTCGATCAATATCTTCTCTTTCTCTATGCTAATACATAGTAACTCAACAGAGGCTCGTATTGCAGCCAGATCAGTTTGTAGTTCTGTTTAGGTTTTCTCGGCTTCTCTCGATCAACATCTTCTCTTTCTCTATGCTACCTAGGACATATCAACATTTTTTAAGCAAGAAACATAATAAATTCCAAAAAAAACAAAGAACTATAGATTGACATGTGAGCAAAGTACAAGATTTTTCAATTTTTCTTGGCTTCAGTTTCTTCTGTAAATTGACAACTTAATCTTAATTCCTTAAATTATACGAAAGAGAATAAATAGATCTACATGTGATAACATTCTTTCTTGATAATCATTAAATTGTAGAGTAACGTAGATTAGGTGAATTCTTTCTTAATAATCATTATTAGTGCTTGGCAATCATTAAATAATAGGTAGATGGCTTCTTTAATTGACTTGAATCAGTCAAACTCGAGATGGGAAACTTACGGCAGTGCAACGTAGATTAGGTGAATACTGGAGAAGACGCGATGCTAGGTCTATTGCTTCTGGAGGCATCCGCTTGTGGAAAATCTGCAACATTAATGGTATTGTAAGTTGTAGTTATGCATGATAACATCAACTAATGAAGTAATGTGATAAATAAATAAAATTTACCCATACCTTGTGCCATGGATGAGCTTTTATCTGAGGAAATTTAAATTCTGTGTAGTTGGGATTCATGCAGAGGATTTCCTCACGTGTTGGAGTACCAAGAACCTGCAAGAAAAGAAACCTCATTCAGTTAATGAAAACACAATAATAATAAGAACATTTCCTCAGAACTAATTTACTGCAGAATAGTATATAACAAAGTACCTTTATTATCTCAACAAGCTGGTCCACTGCACTTTCACCAGGAAATAGAGAATGATAAAATTGAATGAACAGAAGTTGCTTAGTCCAAAGTTTGCTGCTCAGGTGGTTATATGACCAGAAGGCGCAGAAAAGACATCTGCCAAAGGAGCTATAAACAGAAGCTAACCTGGCCAAGAAGTAACTCAGCAAGAACACATCCAGCTGACCATATGTCAATTGATGTTCTGTACTCAGTTGCCCCAAATATCAGCTCTGGCGCACGGTAATACCATGAGCATATGTATGATATGTTGGCTTCGCCTTTAACCTGATGAAAACGCGAGTTGAAAAGAGGACCAAAGTGAGGAAATTAGAATTGCACATATTCTAAAACTTGAAAAGCTACAAAATCTGAAAATAAACAACCATACAACATTAAATACTCCCCAAAATGAATGGCTAAGAACTTATGCAAAGTGATCATTCTTTTAAAAAAAGAAAAAAAGCAACATGACCTTTATCAAGAAGTGTATCGATAGCAGTTTCTAATTGGTCCACATTAAAGCAGGAATAATAAACTATGTAGCTTCCTGAATTTTAGATTGAATAAAACCAAAAAGTGAGCTACAGCTACTTCAACAATTAAAACCATGCAAATCAAACTGCTGAATTACATCATCTTGCAAGCCATAGAGAACTACTCTAAAGCATTTAGCTGTAGCTAACAACTTGAAGTGCTATAGGATCGGACTGTGCATTAACTTACCAACATTTTGGCACTCCCGAAATCACATATTTTGACTTGGTGAGTCAGAGGATCCACCTATCAAGGCCAATAAAGTGAGAATAAACATATATTTAGATATTGTTAACCAAAAGCCATGAAAAGAACATACCAAAAGATTCTGAGGCTTCACATCCCGGTGGCAAACTCCAGGTACAGTATGAATGTAAGCTAAACCATGAAATATCTGCATGGAAAGACTAAGCAATATCAATATCACGGCACCAAACTACGACAACTCTATCACAAAAGTACTAAGAAGCTCCAAAAAATTGAAAATGACTTTTTACCTGGTACACGTACAGTTTGACATATATAAGTGGCATCCTTTGGTTCATGTTGCTATAATGCTTCAACACACGATACAATGACTCAGGGACGAACTCCATGACCAAGTTAAGGAAAAGTTCATCTCTGCTTGTGGTAGAGAAGAAGCAATGCTTTAAAGAAACAATATTGCAATGATCCATTGATCGCATTATTTGCAGCTCCCTGTTCTTGTAGCACTTGTCCTGTAAAACCTTCTTAATGGCAACAGTCTCACCAGTTTCTAAACATTTTGCCTGAATGCATAAACAAAAACACGATACCAAAATAAGAGGCCAATTAGCTAAGAAGGGAAATTTACAATGAAGCAACTGTGACTGTACCTGGAAGACAACTCCATGATGATCCAGTTCCCACAACTCGCTCTGCCATGTAGCTAATGGTCTAAGAAGCACAACATCATAGTGCAAATTAGGAAAGTGATCACTCTATGCATAAAATTCAATAATGTATTGTAACATCTGTGTTTGTTCAAGATTACCCTTTTAGGCTCTCCATTCTTCCCTCCAATTGTTGTGGAGATTATGTGACCAGTGACCGGATCACTCCCTTCGATAAGAGAAGCGCCATGCTGTCAAGTGGTAATAACCCGTCAGGCAAGGCAGCACATAAACAAAGCAAGCAAACTCCAAAACAAACATGAATGTCTAATACGGAAGTACAGCAAAAATGGCTGCAAAGCAGTAGAACTACTAAATCCAAGTGAAAGTGGCAGCAAGGGAAATGGAATTGGAGAGTACCCGAGGTAGCGGAGGAGGATGAGCGTGAGCCGGGTGAGGAGGAAGGTCTCGACGGCCACACGGCCAAAGTCGCGGCGAAAAGAGCCGCTGCGCTGAAACTTTATGGAGCAAAGAAACTCTAGCTTCACTATTGTTTTTAGTCTTAGAGGCAGCTCTTTATCGGACCTTGTCTCTCGATGATGCTATGAAGTATAAAGTAGTCCACATCAAATAGATCATGATTAAAACCAGGGTAATAACTGAATTCTAGTAAGTTTATAAAGAAAGGTTCACCTAGGATCATATCCTAAAATGTTTTATTCAACTGCAGCACAATAAGAGTGACATTTAGTTACCTTGCAATTGTCACCATATCAATTGCGACCCTCCATTCTTGGCTGCAAAGAGAGCATAAAGCACTATCAGATATGTTCTATGCAGAGAACAATGTTGTAAATAGAACACATTGGTACACAATCTAGAGTTTTGTGAGAAATAGTAAGTTAGTAGACCTAAAAGTGAGCTATGAGCTAGAATGAAGTGCATTCTCTGAGTCCTACAGACCAATTTAATGAAAGAACACGATTAACAAACTCCAAAGGTATTGCTTATGTCTAAGTCTACACCCTCTGCTTGGCAAACTACCAAAAAATGGTTTTGATTACCATGCAGTAATGCCTTAATTTTCTAATAATAAAGACTATCTGCAATCACCACCATTGCATGTTGCCGCTTGATTGATAACCATTGTAATGTTCAGAAATTGTGTTGGAAACAGTTTAAACACATGTCATGCATTCAGTGCATTCAAAAATGTATAACATAAAAACATCTTTCAAGTTGAAACTAAATAAACTGGGGATCATTATTTGAAACGGAAAGGATTCTTATCAATAAAAAGCCATGCTTTATAGCCCATAAATTGATTCATAATATGAAGTTTGAAACCTTCCAGAGAACATGATAAACTCACCTGTGAACCCTTCCTGAATGTAAGACTGAGAAACAAAAACCATAACTATAAATAAGTTGATTATATGATAATTGCGATAGTAGCCTATTGTATATGAATCAAGGCAACATACATGTGCAGTTTGTTGAGGGGCAGTGCAGAAACCCCAATAAAGCTTATATAATTACCTAATATATAATAAGAAATCATGTTATATTAGCATGTCTCTGGTGTTTCTATTAAGGTCCTTTTTATGTTCAGCAGACACATTACCAACTTATGTCAAGCAAGTCTCAGTATAGCAGCCAGAAGGGGGGTAGATTTCAGGTTCAGCAGGCACCTATGATAGTTTAAAGCCAAATACTTATGAGTCCATATTCCACTTACTCTTTCAGATCACTATCAAAGCAAATCTGGTGAACATTTGGTATTAGTTGGCCATGTAGATATGTGTGATTAAAGATTTATCTACAATAGAGCATCTAGAATTCAAATGGACCGAATTTGCATAGATATTGTTAAAAACTACTAAACATTTAAAATATGTCTGTTAGATCTCCAATTGCAAGCCCTGAGGAAGATGTATTATGAAATCAAAGGGCTAATACTGATGTGTATTCAGAACCGGAAATAAGCCCACAACATCCAATACAAAGTCTAACAGAAATGAAGAACACAAAACAAAATACAGCATAAGATAATACTCACTACGTGCAAATTTAAGAACAAGATATCGAGAGAGAGAGAGAGAGAGACAGGGATGTGATTAAAAAAATCTTTATTAAAGCACAAACATACCGAAACTGAATCCATGTGTAGCCATTAAAGATTTGTTGACCATGATGATTCCAACAGATGTAGTGATATTGAAACTCCATGCTGCGAAGTCTAAGACAGCCTTCTTGTCGGATTTTCTTAGAGAACTCATCTCAATTTTCACAAGTTCAAACCAACACTTGCTGAACTACAGTCTCTGAGAGACATGTACCATTTGCAAAAGATCCAGGAATCCAATATTTAACTGCAAAAAGTGAAGTAATTTATTATAGTTATAGCTGAAGAAATGTAGCAGGGAACATTGCAATGCACCAGATGATTAGACAGTGACCAAAGTATGCTGCTGCTTGCACCTGAGTGAAATATAAACAGGGCAGTTCCCCCATTAAGTAGAGATGTAGCATAACACTATTTACATGTTGTGGGCACTGGGTAGGTTGTGTGTGGGGATGACATCTCCAGCAAAGGTAACTTGGGGGATTTAGGTTGGATTTGCATAATTAACAGAATTGAATATTTATCAGCAAGCTTCAGTTATCCCTTTGTTTATCGTTGCTCCTAAACATACGAGAGGTGAAGAAATGCAACGCTTCTTTGCGTTTTCACTTGCAACATTGATACTATATGATACAACCAGCCTACTGCTCCTGAAACAAGCCTGCTCATGTCTGGATGCACCGGGCACGGGCTATTCATGGTAACCAAATGCTCTTCCACGGAACCCCATCAAAAAACTGCTCCATGAACGCAGCTTCACACCCGTAGCCCTCCCAATGCATCCAAGAATCCGTCCCCAAATCGCTGTTGCTCAGCAAAGCACACCAAAAGACGAAAACCGGCACAGATCACCCCCAGAGCAATCGAAAAATCAAGAAAAATCGTAAAAGAGAGGGAGGGGAAGGGGGATTACTTGAGAGATGCGGAGCTCCCTTCGATCGATTGGTCCGTCCAAGTGATATATCCTTTCTTTTTGGTGTTTTGATCTGAGATTTGGGTAGGGTGTGTGTGTGTTCGCATAAACACGAGGTGGCGGCGGCGCGGGGTGGGGAGGAGGAGGCGGCGGAGCGGGGGTGGGGAGGAAGAGGCGGCGGCGCGGGGTGGGGAGGAGGAGGAGGCGGCGGCGGCGGGGTGGGGAGGAGGAGGCGGCGGCGGAGCGGAGGGGTGGGGAGGAGGAGGCGGCGGCGGCGCGGGATGGGGAAGAGGAGGTGGCGGCGCTGGGTGGGGAGGAGGAGGCGGCGGCGGAGCGGAGGGGTGGGGAGGAGGAGGTGGCGGCGCGGGGTTGGGAGGAGGAGGCGGCGGTGGCGCGGGGTGGGGAGGAGGCGGCGGTGGAGCGGAGGGGTGGGGAGGAGGCGGTGCGGTCGCGGGGTGGGGAGGAGGAGGAGGCGGTTGCGCGGGGTGGGGAGGAAGAGGCGGCGGCGGCGCGGGTGGGGAAGAGGAGGCGGCGGCGAAGCGGAGGGATGGGGGCAGGAGGAGGTGGCTGCGCGGAGGTAGTGGGCGGCGGTTTCTGCTACGATGCGCAGATTTTTTCGGTGGAGTGGGAGGGGAGAAGGAACTGATACGCGGAGAGAGGCGGGCGGCTGATATTCCATCGGACGGTTGAGAAGAATAGAGGGAGGACGAACCAACGACCACCAACTCCAATTTTTAAGTAGTAGAGATATGAGGGATTACAGATTAACAGAAAGTCATATACGGTTTTTGCTGATATAAATGAAGTCGGTAAAGTATTTACTACAATTAACTAGTAGACTTTATCTTTAAAAAATACTTCTTTTAAAAACTAGTTATGTAGAAAAACCAAAAAACGATTTTTAGAAGCTAAAAAGAGCAGACCCAAAGCTTACTGTCTTCTCATCCTATGCCCAACTAATGTTGCCCAAATTGGCCCAAGAGTAATGCTTACGTCGTAAAGCCTGGGCCTCATGGCCCTGACCCAATTGGATTCTAGCCCAGGGTGACACTGAAGCGACGGAGGAATATATAGCAGCAGCATCAAAGCATCCATGTGGGCTCTCGCAGGCTTGGTGAAGTATGATTAATATAACTCATTCTCTCTATTACAAAAAAAAAAGGCAATTAATCTTTATATGCATCACTGAATGTGTCATTTTTTATGAATGTTCTTTGGGCCTGTTCTTTTAAATTGCGAACATGACTTTTACGGGGTTTGTAACTTTTAAATTTTTTATACGAGAGATTATAGAGTAACAGAAACTCACGTGCGGTTTTTGCTGGTATAAATAAAGTCAGTAAAATATGTATTATAATTAACTAGTAGATCCTATCTTGAAAAAAATACTATATTTAAAAGTAGTTCTTTGTAGAAAAGCAGAAGCAGCTTTTGTGTTCGAAAAGAACAGTGTCTTTTTTTTTGTTCATTTATTCCAAACAGATGGATTTGCAGGCCTAGAGCGGCTGTCTTGAAATTGCTTTCTTGGAATCATGATGGTGTCGTCATTTTGGTAGTTCCTGAAGCTCTGCTTGGAATTAGTCTCCTGCTCTAATTTGATAGCTGCAGTTTAACTGGCCTGACGTCCCTTCCGATAGCTACTCGTTAACCGATGAATTGATGTCTGCTTCCTACGTTTCAATTTTGGCGAGAGATCGGCCCTATCTTTTGTAGTTTATGGTCTAAAATTTTTCTCAAATAAATAAATACGATAGTTTCTCTATTATCTTTTCGAAACGGTTTATTGAGATAGTCTTTTCGAAACGACTTATCGGTTTATAAACATTCGATTTCTTCGCACAAACACTCACACTTGAACAAAAACTATCAGCCACAGCTATAAATTATAAATCGTAAACCGTAATCATTAGCCATCGCTTGCTTCCAACCATGCAGTTGATCACTTCTTGTGTGCTATAAAATCAACTCATGGTGCTGTGCTGTGGTGCGACGGTTCCTTTCAGGCCATCACGAAGAGTTGTTTCCAAGCAGAAGCAAAGACCACAGACGAAATCATTATTGAAAAGCTTCCTCTTTTCTTAGTGCATGAATTTGATGCTTGCTTGCAAGCCATAATTAGTTCTCAAACAAGACAGGGATGAACTGTTGTTTAAATGCAACAGTTACAAATCACTATTTTTTCAAAAAAAAAAGAGGAGAAAAAATTGGACATCAGCTATTCCTACGACGTCTGTTGACTGCAGCTAAATCTGAATTCGCCTTTTTTTAGTGGTTCGTGGATTTTTTACCTGTCTTTTTTGACCTCCTTTTCCTCTCACGACCTAATCTTTTTTTTTTCTTTTTGCAGTGGAGATCTACAGGAGACTGACACCTAGAGAGAGAGAGAGAGAGGATGTTGCTATCAGATCAATCTAGTGACATTTGCACCTTGGCTGAATAGCAAATTAGCAATGCAGTTGGTGCTTGGTCAGATGTATCGTTGTTGCATTGTCCTGGAAAAAACGTGTGCTTCAATTGACCATCTCCTTAGACCTATGGGCCTGTTCTTTTCCTTCGAAACTGACGGTTTTTGGTTTTTGCTATAGTACCTAACTTTCAAACGGAGTATTTTCTCAAGACAGGGTCTACAAGTTAAACGATGTACACGTTAAAAGCCCAACATCTGTACCATCCAAAATCGCAAGTGAATATATCTCTTTCCGTAATATGTACCGTAAACAGTCAAAATTCAAAAATTTCAGCCAAAAACCATAAGCTGCAGCCGTTGCCAAACAGACCCTATATCCAGCTGTCTCACTAAAAAAAATCAAAAGACGAATTAAATTATCGAAATATCATCAAGGAATTAAGAACCATAAGTTAGCACATGGAATGGAAATCACAAAAGGAAAAAAAAATTGCATTGTTGAGACCAACTTTTATTTTTCTTGCTACAGCTTGTTGCTCTTCTCCTAGTTACTCCGATCATATCCATAACCATACCCCTCTCAGTAGGTGTACTAAGATTGTTGAGCTTGAAAATTCTTGGATGCAAAGGGTTTGACAAAACCACAAGATATCAAAGTTAACCAAGCTAAGCAATTGAATGAATGTTTTGAGTTCTCCAATTCAATTCAAAATTCCAAACCTTGAATTCAAAATTGAAACCGGCGAGCACGAGTTTTGTCTAGTACTGTACTACCCTGAACATTTGTGTTGACGCGTCTCCTTTTTTTTTCACCAACCATCGTAATTGCTGCCTTCAGAGACTTGAGAGGCAAAAAAAAAAAAAGAGAAGAAAAAAAACAAAAAAAGAGAAGGGATCGTAACTGCTGCCTTCAGAGACTTGAGAGGCAAAATAAAAAAAAGAGAAGAAAAAAAACCAAAAAAAGAGAAGGGATCGTAACTGCTGCCTTCAGAGACTTGAGAGGCAAAATAAAAAAGAGAGAAGAAAAAAAAAACAAAAAAAGAGAAGGGACATAGACCGAGTACTTGCCAGAAACCAACCAAACAAACGGACCCAAGAAAAGGCCGTCGCTGGGAGAGAGAGATCTCCTGCCGGGCGACGCCTCGCGATTTCCGGCGGCAAGGTTCGATTTTGATCCCACCCCCGGATTCCCCACCCCAATTTGCCTCTACCCGGCTCGCTGGATTCTGGTAGGTGCTTGGGAAAGACCCCAATTTTTACAGTTCCAGTTCTTGGCGCTGGTTCTGGTTTGCGTGTTCCTGATTGGGCAGTTGCTGGGCTGGAGGGAGTTTCGAGTGCTGTGTTCTGATTCGGATCTGCGGAGGAGTCTGGTTTGGTGCTCCAATTCGGCGAGCAATGAGGGTTCTTGACGCGTGACCTGATGCGGGAGCCGTACTGGGAGAAGGTTTCTTGAAGTTTTTGATTGGGTTTTCTCGAAGTGAAGTTTCTTGCCGGAATCGCCCAATCGGGCTATGGGCTGTGTCGGTTCGAAGCAATTCCATGGCAGCGACGAGCGTGGCGGCGAGGGGAAGCCTCGGCGGCGCCCGTCGAGCAACTCATTGAAGCGTCTGGTTAGTTACAGCTCCAGCAAGAGGCATGAGGAGTTGGAAGAGGAGGACGAAGAAGGGGTGGTTGTGGCAGCCACGTCCTCGAGTGCCGGACGTCGCGTGGGGAACGATGCAAGCACGGCGAGGCTAATTCGGAAGCCCCCAGGTCCGGTGGTTGAGGCTGTGGCGGCATTGCGGGAAGATGCGGCCACGATGGCTGTTGGCGTGGTTGATGCAGAGAGGCCAGTTGCTGCACCTGGGAATTGGAGGCGTGCTCCGAATGGTGTGCTGGAGCAAGAGCCAAGGAATGGTGGCATCAGGAGTGAGGCGAAACCGAGGATCACAGATGTGCCCAATGGAGTGCAGGGGGAGCATGTTGCAGCTGGCTGGCCGAGGTGGCTCACAGAGGTGGCGGCAGAGGCGGTCCGTGGGTGGCAGCCTCGGAAAGCACAGTCTTTCGAGAAGTTGGAAAAGGTTCATCTTTATGTTGACCATTACTTTTCCAACAAATTTATCATCTTGTTTCTGTTTTATCAGGACCTTCATTGGCCATCTATGTTCTGGATCATGCTTACATGTGATTGAGTGTTTGAGTGTGACTGTTTCGAAGTGCTTGAGTTTTACAATGGTATAGGATATTCTGTTAGGTGCAAAAGTAGACACATTTCTAGAAATTGTAAGATTTTGGAATATCATTCTTGATTGGTGTGGTGTAGTTAGACAAATAGACTGCAACGTTGTAGGAGAAGTTCCTGACAAGCCTCGTACTTCTGTGAAACAGTCTGATTGATTAGAATTGAATTTACTATTGAACTACTGAATCTATGCAAATACACTTTTTCTCACCTCCGCTATTCTAATATTTCAGATAGGGCAAGGTACCTACAGCAGCGTTTACAAAGCACGTGACCTTGAGAACGGAAAAATCGTGGCACTTAAGAAAGTTCGCTTTGCCAACATGGACCCAGAGAGTGTTCGATTTATGGCAAGGGAAATTCACATCTTAAGAAGACTTGATCATCCAAATGTTATTAAGCTTGAAGGTTTGGTGACGTCGCGCATGTCTAGTAGCTTGTATCTTGTATTTGAATACATGGAGCATGATCTTGCGGGACTCGCATCTACACCTGGCATAAAATTCACAGAGCCTCAGGTCAGACATGTCCTTTGATCTTCCATTTCAAAGGTTTCTATTGTGCCTTCTGTTTTCATGCTGTACTCACTGTGGAAAATGGTCATTTCAGGTCAAGTGTTACATGCAACAGCTACTTTCTGGACTTGACCACTGCCATAATCGTGGTGTTTTGCATCGGGATATAAAGGGCGCAAACCTTCTTCTTGACAATAACGGTGCCCTCAAAATAGCAGATTTTGGTCTAGCTACATCCTTTAATCCGAACCAAAAGCAGCATTTGACAAGTCGTGTGGTAACATTGTGGTACCGGCCTCCGGAACTTTTGCTGGGTGCTACGAACTATGGTGCTGCTGTTGATCTCTGGAGTGCTGGTTGCATTCTTGCGGAATTGCTGTCAGGGAAGCCTATCATGCCAGGACGAACTGAGGTACCGTTTGACTGTTCATGCTTCATACTGTTCTCAGAATTGCATACTGTTGCAATCAAAGACTAATACTACATTTTCTACTTGAGATAGTCCTGAAATTATTTACTACAACAATTCTATGAGTCTATGTTGTTTCTTGTATGGCACTTCTGGTCAAAATTTAATTGGGCTGGATTGAAAAAATTATGAAGCTGCTGAAGGTTAATACTTGACACAATGAAGTGTGTATTTTGATCAATTTTCAACAAACAGGAGAAATTATGCAATAAACAGGAGGATGAGTACTTAATGTCTTTAAAATAAAATTAATCAGTTCATAGAGCCAAATATACAATCATAAATTAAAATGGTTAGCTCAAGATGACTATAGCGTGTGCATTTAGTAATACAGTTCCTATATGTATATCCCACATCATATTCTTATGATTAGCATATAATACAGCTTGAGTGATACCAGGCCTATTTTTACACGGACCAATGCCAGTTTAAAGTTAACAATGTTCCCATTAAATTTTCTATCTTCAAGGTGAATGGTAATCTTGTTTATGATATGCACGTAATTTTAGACTCTTGACTAGCAAATCTATGTGAATTTCCAGTGTTTATTTTTGTTGTCCAAACTCTTTCAGGTGGAACAGTTGCACAAAATATTCAAGCTTTGTGGTTCACCATCGGAGGAGTTCTGGGCTAATTTGAAGTTGTCGCGTGCTACCATCTTCAAGCCACAACATCCATATCGTCGTTGTGTGAATGATGTATATAAGGACTTCCCTCCTTCAGCTTTAGCACTTTTGGACCGGTTACTTGCTGTAGAACCTGAGAATAGGAGTACCGCTGCTTCTTCCCTTGAAAGTGAAGTAAGTTCTGGCCCTTACATTTATTGATTTGTATGGCTGGTGTATTGCGTGCCCTGAAGAGAATCTATGGTTTCTCAAACATGTGGATATGCATACAATTGTGTCCCTGCAACCATATAGTGTGGGTTTTTTGAGCTGTGGCTTATAGCTTTTGGTTTATGACTTTTGAATTCTAGTTGTTTGCGAGAGAGATTACGAAGAGGGAGACAGTCGCATGCGATTTTGATTGGTACAACTGAAATCAGTACAATGTTTACTACAATCGACTTGTAGACCCCGCCTTTAAAAGGCGCACCGTTTGAAAGCAAATTACTGTAGCAAAGTACAAAAGCCTAAAGCCATGCCGAACGCAGCCATAAATGCCATTGGCCAATGAATCTTAAAATATGAATTTCTTTGTTATTTTCTACTCATATATTGTGAATTCATGCATTTCTTTTAAGAAGTGAATAGTATCTTTTGAAGTTGACATTAAGAGATGTTATTTCTATTCTTTTCCTTTTGACTTTATGGATTAGTTCATAAAAGATTTGGTTGTATCTGTATATCTGAAACTACCCCCCTTAACTTCTGGTTTATAATCTGTCCTTTTACTTTATACCATAGTTCTTCACAACGAAGCCTTATGCATGCGATCCATCAAGTCTACCAAAATATCCTCCAAGCAAGGAATATGATGCTAAGCTTCGAGATGACGAAGCTAGGAGGTAATTCCCTCTGTAGAACTTAAGACAAATATTGTGGAATCTGCATTTTGACAGACGGAATGTATGGTAGCAATCTTCTTTTGGTGGACATTTATTTATTTGGCCTAAGCATGTGTTTTTGTCCACAGACAAAGAGCAGCTGCAGTTAAAGGACAGGAATCTGAAACTGGACGCAGGAAGCAACTTCCAGCACCAAATGGCAATAATGAATTGCAGGTACTATGAAAGTAAATCTGTAGAGATCTCGTACTATAAGCTGATAATCATCATACTCAAGGATCTCCAGAGTCAAGGGTTTTCTTGTGCCACAATGCTAGCACTAATGAGATTTCAGAGTATTAATACTTGCAGGATTTTGAATCCTCGAGGGGGGAATGTACCATTCAAATACCACATGCTAGCAGTTCAATGAATTCATTCAATACAGGACTGATTATAGTTAGTACTTAGTACAGGCTAGCAGAAACATTTGGGTACCATGAATATGTCATGCAATGCAATTGCCTCTCGATTTGTTTGATAGTTAGTTACTTAGTCTATCAATAATTTCAGTGTAACCATGCAGCAATTCATCCACATAATGCACATGCATCATTTTTCAACTCCAGAAGTAAATATACTGTGTATATGGGAAAATTTAATCATTTGCCACTCTTATGAGTAGAGTGGCAACAGATTTGCCACCCTGACCCGTTGTCAGTGACTCAGGCGGGCCCACATGTAATTGACAGAGTTAATTGGACAATCTTAAGAGTGGCAAAAAGTTAAAATCCCCGTGTATATGTAGCAACTAATGTTGTCATATTATTAAATACAAATACTCTGTTGTTTCTTATTGCTCAAATGTCTGCTTTTACATGGCTTTGTAGCAACGACGAGTTCAGGTTAATCCAAAAAGCAGTAGTAATAAGTTTACTCCAAAGGAGGATGTTGTCACTGGCTTTCCAATGGATCCTCCGGGAAGAGTTGCAGACAATGGTCAGCCTCAGCGTGTTCCTTTGATGAATGCTGGCCGTTCATCCTCTACTTTGGACCGATCAAGTGGCACAGATCCAAATGGCCATAGATTTTACACCTCTCAGATTGTTGCTGCTGAGATGTGTGACCTATCTACTGCAACTGGGCAGCGAGGCAATGCTGCTAAGTTGTCTAACCTTGGGGATAGCGCCAGAAGACAGTATTTGAGAGAGCATCGGTCGAGTTCGAGATACAGTCAACTCACTGCTGCTGACCCCTCTGACAGACCTGAATGGGCACATCAATTCCAAGAAAGACCATCTTCCCATCGGAAGGATGATGGGGTGGCAAATAAGGAGCCTACAGTGGTGAGTTATTTAATTATCCTAATCAGCTTCACTTATTATCCTAATCATTAATGTCTTAACATTCATAAGGAGCATGATCCATAGTATTCAAGCCCTTGAAAGCCATGATTCGATGTTAGGAATCCATACATAAGCATTTTTGGTGGTTATGACTAATGAGCATGCAAGAGGATGGTTCTTACTGGGTGAATTGGAGTGGATGTTACCTGAATCTCTTACAAGCTGGCTGTTCCTCGTATTAACACGGAATGCACGGTTCTTTTCTCAGTTCCTGATATTCTGAGACACTTTTGGTGTCAAGATCAACAATTTTATGTCTTATAGGAGAGTACAATGGAAAATGGTCCCACATGGTGGATGTACCCTTCATGCTTCCAGAGAGTAAGATTATTTTGTTGCCATATGCTGAGAAATTCTCCCTCTATATGTTCAGGTGAATGGCAGTAAGAAGAACAGATTCCACTACTCCGGACCATTAATGCCTCCTGGAGTAAACATGGAAGAGATCCTTAGAGAGCACGAGCGCCAGATCCAACAAGCTGTACGAAGGGCCCGTATCGACAAGGGAAAGAAAGGGTAAGCATTATGTTGAAGTTGAGAGTTGCTGCTGTACACCGCCCAGAATGGCAGGCCATAGCACTAAGAAGCTCAGTTCGCTGTCCTGACGACCCCCATTTCAGCCATCAAACCATAGGAAGTAGTGTATGATCCCCTTCTTTTTTTTTCTGCCCCCTCAAGTGGAGAGGTTTCATTCTGCTAGTACTTCCCACTCCTTTGTTGTGGTTTTGTTTCTAGCAGCAAAAGAAAACCTGTTCCTGTAGAGATTCACCGTCCGTCCAAGTTTAGCATAGGCCGTCAGAAATATTTGCTAAGTTTGGTTGTCCACAGTCACCAATTGTATATCTAGAGAGTACCCTCCCTGGAGAAATATTTGCTAAGTTTGGTAGATGACGAGAGAAATATAATCAAATTACAGGTCATTGGTGCCCTCTCATGTTATACCGAATGTCGTCCTACTGTTTTAAATTTGAAGCCAAGTTTCTGTCGTTTCAGTGCTGTTCATATGTCAGGCAAGTAAAGCTTGCTTTTGACATCCAAAGACAAAGAAAGAAAACGAACAGGGTGTGTAATTTCCCTTTATCGAGGGAAAACAAAAACATGACAATTCGAGCAATTGAACATTGCCTTTCATCAGACTCAGACAGCTGAATGTCAGCACCAAGGTTCCAAAACCGAACCGAAGAAATCGATCGGCGACGGTAGAATGACAACCGCGATTCTTCGGAAAAATCGGTCACAATTTGAAAATCAAAATTTGAATTTTGAGATGTTTTAAAATCGGTAATCGGAAAAACCGGCCGGTAACCGGAAAAAACCGGCCAAAATTTGAAAATCAAAAATTGATACCGACCGGTTTTTTTTTCTGGGTCTCCACCGAAAAGCAGTAGAAAGACGATTACCTACTTGGTAACCACCGGGATTTTGAACCCTGGTCAGCACACTCCATCCTTAGCTTACCAATGTTTTTAGTTCTTGCTGTTGGCTGCAATGCAAAATGGTTGGATTCGTACACTAACTAGATTTTAAACGGTGTGTTTTTTCAAAATAGGGTATATAAATTGATTATAGTAAATATTATACCGACTTCAGCTGTATCGGCCAAAATTGCATACGACTACATCTCTCTCACGATCAACTAGAATTCAAAATTCAAAAGTCCTAGCCCTCATCATTATCATTAGAAATAAAGTGGAGCACGAATCTATTTTGTAATCTCTTTCTGAGTATGGTATTATCCTAATTTGTCCATGTGTATTAACTTCCATGTTTACTTGTAGCTTTTCTCAAGCAGCTTCAGGGCCTGTTCTTTTTTGCTGCGGCTTATAACTTTTGGCTGAAATTTTTGAATTTTTGCTGTTTACGGTACAAATTACGGAGAGATTGATACTTATTTGCGATTTTGGCTGGTATATATGTTAAGCTTTTAACGTGTATTACGTTTAACTTGTAGACCCTATCTTAAAAAATACTCCGTTTAAAAGTTAGGTACTGTAGCGACTGCCAAAAACCGATCGGCTTGTGGCCTAAAGAACAGCCCCTCAACTTAACCCCAAAAAGAAAGAAAAAAAGAACAACAGAAAAACATCCCATCTCTGAAGCCCCGCATTGCGAGGGCAACGCCGAAATCTTAGCGCTCCGAGACGCCGAGAGCCTCTCCAATTGTTAGCCCGCCGCCGCCGCCGTGGGATGCGACGGCGACGGCCGTTTGATGCGCCCACCTCCCGCCGCCGCCGCTTTGCTCCCCAAGCGGCATCTCCTCCGTATCCGCCGCTGCCTCCCACTCGTTAGGCGAAATGCCGCACCCGCCAAGAACCGCCGCCGCAAACCACCTCGTACCTCTCCTCCGCCTCCCTCTCAGCCCTTCTCTTCTCCTGCACCGCGCAGCGCTCCCACCTCCCCGGCGAGCAGCTCCACGTTCGCGCCATCATGCTCGGCCTGGAGGCCCACCCTTCCGTCCTCCCCAGGCTCGCCTCCTTCTACATAGCCCTCGGCGACCTCCCGGCCGCGCGAGCCGCCGCCGAGCAGGCGGCCGGAAAGGCGCGGGCTTTCCCCTGGATCCTGCTCATATGGGATTACGCGGGCCGTGTGCTGTGGGAAGACGTTATCCTGGCGTACGAGAAGATGCTGGCGTTGGGCGTGGACGCCGACAGGTTCACCTACCCGTCGCTTCTGCGTGCTTGCGGCGTGCTCCGGGAGGTCACCATTGGCCGGAAGATTGACCAGCGTATTCGGAGGAGTAGATATGGTCTGGACTTGTATGTATGGAATGCTTTGGTTGGGATGTATGTCAAGTGCGAGGAGCTGGAGGATGCGCGCAGGGTGTTCGATGGAATGGCTGTGAGGGCTGTTGTTAGCTGGAACACAGTGGTGTGTGGGTATGCATCGGTGGGGATGTGGAGTGTGGCATTTGAGCTGCTGCAGTGGGTTCCTGGGACAAACTTCACATGGAATGCAGTTGCAGCAGGGAATTTAAAGGCAGGGAACTATGATGAAGTGATTAGGTTGGTGTCCCAGATGAGAATTTTCCATGGGTCAGGGGTGGATTTTGTGGCCATAGTGATTGGCCTCAAGGCGTGTGGTAGGAGTGAGTATTTGAGGGTTGGCAGGGAGTTGCATGGGGTGTCCGTTCGTCTATGCTTTGATAGTCTTGGGTGTGTGGTGAATTCATTGATTACAATGTACTCAAGATGCAGGATGACGAGCTCTGCCTACCCTTCTGTTTAGAATGTGCTCAGCTCGGAGGATCACAACTTGGAACTCTCTGTCAGCAGGATTTGGATTCATGGACCAGGTTGATGAAGCTTCTTTGCTTTACAGAGAGATGACTGGTTCCGGTGTCTGTCCGAATGATGTTACTGTGTTAACTATGCTTTCCCTGGTTGCACGGTTTGGACACCTCTGTCATGGAAAGGAGCTGCACTGCTACATCCTTAAACATGGACTGGATGTTATTGCAAAATTCACTTGTTGACATGTACTCAAAATCTAGACAGACGGCAGCTGCCCAGAGAGTATTTGACCAGACGCAATGTTGAGACAGGCATGCCTACACTTCATTGATTTTGGGCTATGGAATGCAAAGAGGGGCATGTATCACTGAAGCTCTTTGATGAGATGATTGCCAACAGTATAGAGCCGGACCATGTGACCATTGTTGCTGTTCTTTCAGCGTGTAGCCACTCCGGGCTGGTAACTCAAGGGCAGCTACTATTTGCCAAGATGGTTTCTGTATTTGATATTGCACCAAGAGTGGAGCATTTTTCTTGCATGGTTGATTTGTACAGCTGTGAAGGTTTGTTGAAGATGGCTGAGGACATAATTGACAAGATGCCATTCCAGCCAACTGCTGCAATGTTAGCAGCTATTATTGAGGCTTGCCGGATCCATGGTAATACAGAAATTGGGGATCGAGCTGCAAAGAAACTGCTGACAATGAGCACAAATAATCCCGGTCACTACAAATTGACCGCAAACATGTATATATCAGCAAAATGCTGGCCAGAACTAGCTAAGGTTAGGTCATTAATGAGCACCATGGATCTAAATATGATTCCAAGTCATTCCTTGCTCGAGTCAGAATATGACATATGTCCAGTTGAGCAAGATTATTGCTTGAATCATGGTGCGCATGGTGGCTTGTCTGGCCACTTGACAGATACTGATACCTCTAGTAGCGAGGAAGTGAAGTGCAATGAAGCTTTTGGCGGATAACACATAATAGTAAAGCTGGAATGCGATAGTTTATTTTTTGACCATGTTTTTTATGTTAAGGCCAAGCATCTTACTGGAAGGTTTCAGGAGGTAACATATTAATTTCTGATATTTGTTCACTGTCTCGCTGCTTACTGGAACTTTATTCAGAAATTGATACTACAAAATTCTCTCCTGCAAGACTTGCCATAAGAAAATCCTCACTTTCAGAGGTATTTTAAGCCTCCATATATCCTTCATTCTGTTACCACTCCTCCAAAACATAAATGATAGTGAAGAGATGTAGTAGTATATATGCCTTTTTTATCCAAAGCCCAAACTAGTTCATCTCCCTCCTCATCCAGACTTACATTTTCTAATTGCATCATCATACTGTCCCATTCCTCTACTTCTCTCCCAAAAGATCTCCTAAACAATAGATTCCAATGTTCATCCTCATAATTATCGGAGACAGAAGCCTCAGGGTCATCACAGAACTGAAATAGTTTAGGATACTGGATTTTCAGAGAAGTTTTACCAAGCCAAATATCATACCAAAAACGAGTGTTTTTACCATTGTGAACTCTATGAATAACTCCCCAACTAAATCAATGTTTAATTTTTTCTAGACCCCTCCAGAATTGGGAACCATCTTGTGAAGCACCAATAAAACTCCCATTTTCAGACGCTTCTTTTCAGAAGTCTGCACCAATCACTATCCTCCTGTTGATTCAATCTCCAAATCCATTTCATTAATAAGCAAACATTCATAAGTCTGGTATTAAGCACGCCTAAACCTCCAAAATCTTTTGGTCTGCAAACATCTCCCTAGGTTACGACCACAGCGATCGGTCGACAAAATCACTGCATGGTCGTAAGACGTTACGACTACGGTGATTGACTGTTGTCGAAGGAGGTGTAGCGAGCGATGATGAATATGGTCATAACTTCAGCTGAAGCTTACGACTACGAGATCGGAGCAGCGAAGCGTGATCGGAGAGATCATAGTGTGGTCGTAACGACTGTCTGCGTGGTTGAAGAACCAGCAGAGCGGTCGTAACGATACAGGAGGTGGTCGTAACCACTATAACGTGGTCGTACAGCGACAGGAGGTGGTTGTAGCAGCCAGAGCATGGTCGTAAGATCCTGGGTACAGTCGTGAAGGCTGTAACAAAAACTATTGCTGAAATTGCTTAATTTCCAACAAGAGGGTCCCTAAATAAATTTGGATTTAGAGTAACCACCAAAGGAGAGTGAGTTATAGATCGGTCTTCATAATATAAAACTGCATAAAAAAATAAGAGATTGACAAATTTAGTAAGATTTAATATTTTGTTTCTTATCAATGTAAGCGTTTAGAAAATATAATCATACTTAACTGCATTTACTATCGTCAGTGCGATGAATTTAAACCTATAAATTGCACAGCCCAACTACTTTATTTCTGCCATCATGTTTATCGGTGAAACTTTGAAACATAATCAGCAGAATGATATTCAAAAGCGTTCTTTTGAGCTTTTTTTAACTAGTTAGGAAAAATATGTTTCCACTATAGACTAGTTTAGTTTATTATTGTGCTATATATCATCGCAGGATTGGCTGTGAACGATTCCCGTGTCTCTCTCAGCGGCCACATCCAGATGCTAGCTACGATATGATCGAGGGAGATGAACAGACAGTGGCTGGAAGCAGCAACCTGATCACCTCAGCAATCAAGCAGCTGATGCATGATGCTGATGGAGGGTTCTACCTGTGCATCTTGCAGTAGCCAATTCCGTATCGTGTCCCGCCGCATGGTCCGGCCGTCGTCGTCGATGGCCACGAGCTCGGAGCCCGAGACGCTGCACCTGACGCCGTGGGACCTCCAGATGATCACCGTCGACTACATCCAGAAGGGCGTCCTCCTGCCCAAGCCCCGGGCAGGGGGCGACCACCTCGTCCAACGCCTCGCGTCGTCCTTCGCGCGCGCTCTGGCCCGCTTCTACCCCTTCGCCGGCCGCCTCGCCGTCGAGGAAGGCGGCAGCGACGAGACGGTCACCGTTTCGTTGCGCTGCACCGACGAAGGCGCCGAGTTCGTCCACGCTGTGGCGCCCGACGTCACCGTCGACGACGTCGCCGCGTCCCTGTACATACCCCGCGTGGTCTGGTCCTTCTTCCCTCTCGACGGGCTGCTCGGCGCGGATGCCGTCGCCGGCTACCGCCCCGTCCTCGCCGCGCAGGTCACCGAGCTCGCCGACGGCGTCTTCGTCGCCATGTCGCTCAACCACGGCGTCGCCGATGGGACCACCTTCTGGCGCCTGTTCAACACCTGGTCCGAGATCAGTCGAACAGGCGGCGGCGACGAGGAGGCCAAGATCTCCTCTCAGCCACCGGTGCTCGAGCGGTGGTTCCCCGACACCTGCCCCGTCCCTATCCCTCTGCCCTTCGCAAAGCTAGAGAGCATCGTCCGGCGGTTTGAGTGCCCGCCGGTGGATGAGTGTTTCTTCCATTTCTCCGCGGAGAGCGTGAAGAATCTCAAGGCGCGGGCGAACGCAGAGATGGCCGGCGCGGCTACCGCCACCATCTCCTCCCTGCAGTCCCTGCTCGCGCACGTGTGGCGGTCGGTGTCTCGCGCCCGGAGCCTCTCGCCGCGGCAGGAGACGTCGTACACCGTGCTCGTTGGATGCAGGGGGCGGGTCAAGAGCTTGCCTCAAGCATACGCGGGCAACGCCGTGGTGCGCGCCACGGCGAGGTCCACGGCCGGCGAGATCCTGGACAAGGGGCTGGGGTGGACGGCGTGGCTGCTGAACCGTGCCGTGGCGTCGCTCGACGAGGAGGCCCTGCTGTGCAAGCTGTCTTCGTGGCCCCGGGACCCCCGGTTCGCGTACCTGGCGGAGTTCTGGAACTCGGCGGTGGTGGTGACCGGGAACTCGCCGCGGTTCGATGCGTACGGGAACGACTTCGGGTGGGGCAGGCCGGCGGCCGTGAGGAGCGGTAGAGCGAACAAGGTGGACGGGAGAGCCACGGTGTACGAAGGGCGTGGCGGCGGCGGCGCCATGGCGCTGGAGGTGTGTCTCGCTCCGGCGACGCTCGCGCGGCTCGTCGCGGACGGCGAGTTCATGGCACAGGCGCGGTGACTGACCACGACGGCGTGAAGTGTTCAGGCCCAAGGTTGTGCTAGGCCTAGCCCAGCAAGGCCACTTTGCGTGGGCTCACAAGTGGGCCTGGCGGGCCCAATGTTGCAATAAACTTTTTCTTTTTCTTAGCCGATGATTTTTGTTTCCTTTGATATTTCGAGTTACTCGTGAGGAGCGGCAGAGTAGCGAGTGATTCTTCATGGATTTTCGTAAAAGGATCTTGTGACTTCATCCATGCATGTTTATCGTACATGTGCGTTTTTATAGTCTTGTTACAATTAGAGTACGTACGTATAAAATCAAGTACATATATTCGTCATGACCCGGGCGGCCCGAACATGTAAATATAGACATCTATGCGTATTCCGCATCACTTCAGAATCACCTTAGTACACATAGTACAAATATTGATGAGATTGTCACTAGTGAATTGAGGTGTTTCGGATTAATTTATGAAGTCGGTCCAATTTGTTTGGACTAACCTCAACGTGGATTAGGAGAGACCGGCAAGTCTCCGAACACCACGGTAAAAAGCAACCATGTCAATTGTAGTTTATTTTCTTGTGCTCAATTTACATTCAAGAAATTTACTTTCATATAATTAAATTGATTGTTTGTTATCTTAGAATTACAAATCTTGACATAGGCTTATCTTATTGGTGCACTTAGGTGAACCCAGTTGTTTTAAGCGTTATTTATGCTAAACCTTTTTGTATTAAGCTTCAGTATTACTTGCGGGGTTTAGCCAAATAAAAATTGATAATTAATTAGAGAAGAAATTTTTTAGACCGCCTATTCAACCCCATCTAATCAGTCTCCTCGATCTAACACCACTCCATTCTAGGGGGTGTATCTAGACATGTGGTTTGGTGTAAAACTCCTTCAACTAATAAAAAGGTATCAAACTCTTTATTCAGATACTCTGTTTCATTATTTGTTCTTATAATATGGACATGGGTATTAAATTAATTCTTGACATACGCATAGAAGTCTTGGAAACACTTAAGCACCTCTATTTTGTGTCTCATAAAATAAATCCAAGTTATACGAGTGTGGCAATCAATAAAGGTAACAAAATATTTTGTACCACTACAGAGACAACAGGTGATGTCCAGACATTAGAATGCACAAGTACAAAGGGAGACACATTACGAAGTCGCTTGCTCACATGAGGATCTAATGTACTTTCCAAACTCACATGCATCACACATTAGCTCACTCCTGTCTATTTTGATCATTACATCAGGAAACACTTTACTCATAGTTTCAAAAAATATATGGCCCAGCCGACAATGCATAAGCATCACCCTAGCCTCCTATTCACTAGACGTTGCCACCAAAGCAGTGTATAGCCCAGCATCTTCTCCCCTTGGATCAAGATACCACAACCCATTACTCCTAATGCCAGTCCCAGGCTTTTGCCATTCCGTCTCTCCTGAACAAGACAAGTTTCACGATAAAATATAACCGGCAATCCAAATGATCAATCAATGAACTTGCTGAGACCAAACTAACCGAAAAGGAGGGAGCATGTAAAACTTATGATAGTGTAATGGAGAAACTACATTGGACAACACCGACACCTTTAATGGGTTGGGATGTTCCATCAGTCGTTAGGATAGTTTCCATGTTTGTGGGTGAGAGTGGAGTATATGATTTAAACTCATTTAACATACCTGTAACATGTGTTGATGCACCTGAATCTATAATCTATTTACCTGAATTAGAGTGGGCTAGATTAGCGGAAGTGCTGGATACAATCGCGGTCCTTTCTTCTTTGCTTCCTAAATTTTCAACTTTCTTCTTTAGCTTCCTTAACTCCTCTAGCTCTGCATCTGAGACCAATTGTACATTCAGGTGACTCTTCTCCAGTCATTGCAAAGTTTGCCTTGTAGTGACTCTTGTCTCCTTTGCTTCCACCTTCTTTCTGTCCACCCTTAACATAGACTCGATCTTTACCTCGATTAGTCTTGCGGGGACGGGGACAGTTACGGCTCAGGTGACTCGTTTTATCACAATTAAGACAACCTCTTGTTTCAGTTACTAAAAAAATAGGACGAGCAACTAGCACTGTTGTGCTTGTCATCACCTTTAATCTAGTCTCTTCTTGTGCAATAGCAACAATCGCTTCCTCCCGTGTAGGAAGAATAGGTTGGTGAAAAATAGTGGCCTGCCTTCCATCAAATCTTAGATTTAGCCCTTTCAGAAATTCAATCACTCGCCTGCGTTCAATCCACTTCTTAACAATGGATATGCAGTATGCATGAGGTAACTCAAGAGGATCGTAGTGATCTAGATCAACCCACAATCGCTGTAGCTCAGAAACATACTCCATCACAGAGCTCTCCCATGTCTCAGATCACTAACTCTCTCATGTATCTCAACCATCAACATTACATTCCCTTTCCCCAAGTACAGTTCTGACAAAGTTTTCTATGCCGCAGTCGCATTTGAGATGGTTTCGATAGTTGCAGCAATAGTTGGAGACAGCAAACTCAATAGCCACGCCACCACCAGTGAGTTGGTAGCACTCCAAGCTCCCCATTCTACACCCGTCTTGTTCGTCGGCTCTGTTGATTCTCCTTTGACAAAACTCTCCAGTCCTTTTGTCCTCAGGATCAACAATGCCCTCCGTGATCAACTCAAATAATTTCACACCCTCCAACTTAACATCATTTGGTATCAATTCTATTTTTTGCACTATTTCAACATGAGGAACAATTACACTGCTTGAGGATGATGTCCCACCCGTCTTCTCTGTGCACAATAGCAAGGGAATTGCAATGCACCTCGAGATGAAGAAATCAGCACAGTAGACACCTCAGTAGTGGAAGCACTAGCCTCAGAAGTGATGAAGAACTAGCAAATCCACCAAATCGTCCACCTCCCCGGCCGAGATCCTCCAGTCTAGTACCGTTCCCACGCCCACTTTGCCAACATGTGCTCATTTCACTGCCGCTACGGCCTCCCCAGCGTCAAACGAGCCACATAACCTCGCGTCCACTACCTTCTCCACCTCCCCAGAGCTTCCGGGAAGTTCGCACGCCGCAGTCGGGAAGCTTCGCCGCCTCCCTCGTTGTTGCTGGGCGCCGCGCCTCCACCGCCGGGAAGCCTCGCCACCTCCCTTGCCTCCTCCGACACCGGCTGCTTCTCCCCACGATGGCCTACCTCCGCGCGTCGCTTCGGCAAAATTTCGATATTTTCGTCGCTTTTGTCGTCTACCGAAAGGAGTGCAGTTCGGTCAAAAAATCCGTCTTCATTAGAATTTGGGAGCCGTGTACCCGACGCATACAACACCCCAACAACGCAGCCGGCCCACACAGTATTCCCGCGACCCAGGCCCAGCTCCACCTCTGCTCCACACACTCCACTTGAGACTTAGGCTGGTCGGTGGATCAAGTCTTCAACCCTAATCCCCATTCCTCCCCATCCCCATCCTTAGCGGGGGGCCGACGGCTACAAGTACCACTGCAACTCCGACAAGTTCTACTGGTGCGTCGACGGCTTCTTAGATGCTTGCAACGTGATTTTGCAGGTGCGAACGTATCCATCCTTTGGAGCAGCAAGGGGTTGAGGGCCACCGCCCCCACTTGGCTACAAAGCCTGCAACTTTGCTTTCGTAAGTTTCTAGGGTGTTTCTTTGGTGCAACTTGGCTATAGATTCTGAGACAATTTAATTTCATCTAGGTTGATTTTCCGGGACCAAGTTGGGCATCAATTTTTAGATTTCCTTTCTTTGCATTAGAGTTTCAGACAATTGTCTCTGATCTGACAACTCTGAACCTAGGAAAGCAAGAACTTTTGGCCGAATTTTATCCTCATTTGAAATCTATTCAAAATTTGTCCAAATTTTAGTTAAATTTTGTCAAAATTTAAATGATATTTGAATATTTCGTATGAATTTTTAGCCGAAATGAACGAAATTTCATCATTTCGTTCACTTCATTGCCATCCGAATTTTTTTACAAACCGAAATGTTTAACCTTGGTCCACCTCCGCCGTGCCTCGCCCACGCGCCTTCGGCCTCCTCACCGTGCCCACGCTCCCGATGCTATCCCCGACTCCACCGAAGACTCCGCTGTCGTTCTGTCGCCGCCAGAGTCCCCCGAACGTCGTGCCTAGGGTTAGGGCGCCGAAGGTAATTCCTGTACCTAGAGGGGATGGAGTACCACATGTGGAACACCTACGACGTCCACTTCTACACCTCCTTCGTGCTTCTCTCCCTCTTCCAGGAGCTCGAGCTCAGCACCGTCCTCCTCCATGACCCCCGCCTCAGGCACAACCTCGATGGCAACACCGTGCCGCGCAAGGTAGGGTAAGCGCACACCAAACCAGTAGCAACATGCATAGCGTAGGATCTTGGCGTACATGCTACATGACTCAGCGCGGTGGAAGGACCTCAACCCCAAGTTCGTGCTGCTGGTGTACCGGGACGTCGTCGCCACAGGCAACATCGCCTTCGCTAGGGCGGCATGACCGGCAGTGTACCTAGACATGGCGTACATGGACCAGTTCAACCGGGACAGGGACGGGATGGTCGAGAACAAGGGCCGCCCTGACCAGACGTACGACCTGTGGTTGGTGTCCGGCGTCAGCGCCTACACCGGTGGGCTCTGGGTCGCCGCGCTGCATCATTGGCGATGGCGCCGCCGAGTGCTACTTCCGAGCGCGGTACAACAAGGCGAAGAGCATCTACAGCGGCGAGCTCTGGAACGACGCCTACTTCAACTACGACAACAGTGTTGTAAATAATCTCGTTTTTCACAAGTTTGGTTGTAATTGAAGTAGATTTGCGATCAAAATTCACAATAGTAGCCGAAACGGAGTATTTAGGCGGAGTCGAAATCGTTCTCGGATTCTCACCCGAAAACCGAGTAGGAGTTGTAGAATTCGGGTATAAAAGAGGAGTCATGTAATCAGATGATGTGCCAAGCAATTGGGAATAAAAGAAAGAAAAGAAGAAAACCCTGAGCGTTGATTTCGTTGTGTGATCTTGCAAAGACGTGGTCGGAAGGACTCACGACCACATCAAACATGGTCGAGAGGACCTACGACCACGGTAAAGCATTGGCGAAGTTGATCGAGAGACTACGACCACGGCAAGACAGTATTGAACGTGGTCAAAGAGGCGTTCGACCACGTTGAAGGATCGCAGAACGTGGTCGTAAGGGTTATCGACCACGACATAAAAGCTACGACTACGTTGAGGATTTTACAACCACACTGTGAAGACTCGAGAAGGCTTCGATCACAACGTGAATGGTCGGAGGAGGCTCCGACTGCGCCGAGAAGCTCTGAACATGGTTGAAAAAGGTTTCTACTACGATGAACAGTGATCGCCAGCATCACTGCATGATCGTAGAGGAGTTCGATCACAGTAACTCAAGCACAGCGGCAGGGAAGAGTGGTCGAATGGCTACCTGAGTGGTCGTAGGACAACAAACAGTGGTCGAAACTGGTCGTAAGCACTTGGAACTGATCGTAATCGATCGTAAGCGGTCATAATCGATCCTGAGAAGTCGTAAGACTTCCAACACTTGGTATCAGAGCTACGGGAGAAACATCGAAGTCTTAAGGAGAGTGCGACGATTCAGTACCCACTCCTCAGCTCGGATAATTACGCAGTCTGGGTGATGAAGATGAGAGTCAACATGTGTACTCAAGGTGTGTGGAGCGCGGTCGATCCAAAGGAAAAAGGCAAAGTCATCGACGATCGGCTAGATAAGACGGCGCTGGCCGTGATCTATCAGGTTGTGCCTAACTCGATGATGGGCAACTGGTCAGCAAGGAGACCGCACGAGGCCTGGACGAATCTGCAAACAATGCTTGAAGGATTCGATCGAGTAAAGGAAGTTCGACTTCAAACACTCCGAAGTGAATTTGAAGCAATGAAGATGGGAAGAATCAGACTGTGGAGGAGTTCTCTGGAAAGTTCAACGAAGTCGTAAACGAGATCAAATCTCTCAACGACGACCTAAAAGACGAGGTGGCGGTGAAGAAGTATTTGAGAGTTCTGCCAAAGAAGTTTCTTTCAGTTGTGACCACACTCACGTACTCACAAGACCTCTCGAAGATGAAGATTGAGGAGGTAACCGGGGCGCTCAAAGCACACGAGCAGCTCCTGAAGAGTTACCAAGCCGACAACGGAGAGCAGGCTTTACTCGTGAGAGAGGACGCAAAGAACCAAGGCGTAGACTCGACATCCAAGGGCGGTCATGGTCGTCGTTATGGATCATCCTCCAGCCGCGGTGCGTCACATGGTCAAGGACAAGGACGCCCCGAGAGGACGTGGTTTCCAGTCCGGAAGAGGAAGAGGTTGTCGTGGAGATAGAGCTGGTCGTGGAAGCAGCGACTACCAGACCGACAAATTGAACATCCAATGTTACGAGTGCGAGAAATTCGGTCACTACGTTGCCGAATGTCGAAGCCACATTCAGTGCCATAACTGCAAAAAGTATGGTCACTATGCAGCGAATTGTAGGGGCAAGAAGAAAGTGGAAGAAGTCAGCATCGCTCAAGCCTCCGAACACAAAGAACCGACGCTGCTCTTGTCGCTCTGCTCTGAAGAAGCTCCGAAACTAGTGCTGCTGAATGAAGAGAGAGTCTTTCCGAGTTTGATAGAGAAGGGAGAGCAGACACATGACTGGTACCTCAACAACGGAGCTAGCAACCATATGACGGACACACACTCAATATTTCATGAGTTAAACGAGAATGTGCTCGGAAAAGTACAGTTCGGAGATGGCTCGACAGTTCAGATCAGAGGGAGAGGTTCGATTCTTATGCAGTGCAAAGACGGAAGCCAGAGACGGTTGCCAGATGTATATTACATTCCAAGCCTGCGCAACACTATCATAAGTCTTGGACAATTAAACGAAGAAGGTTATCGAATCGAACTCAAAGACAACCACCTGAAGGTTTTCAACCACTCAGAACAATTGCTGTACAAGATCAAAATTGAAGTCGCAAAGCCCAAATGCTTGAAAAGCTCAACAGGTGGCCCGGCCTAGCTATGGCATGCTCAATTCGGACATCTGAACTTCCAAAGTCTCAGTGCGATGGTGAAGAAAGGGATGGTGGTCGGATTGCCAAAGATCGACCACTCGGAGCAAATTTGTGAATGTTGTCTGGTGGCAAAGCAAACTCGTAATAGTTTTCCATCCCAGGCACAATACAAGGCATCACACCCTTTGGAGCTAGTTCACATCGATCTGTGTGGACCGATCACACCGCGAACTGATGCTGGCAATCAATACTTTATGCTAATTGTTGATGATTACTCAAGAGCCATGTGGGTATACATGCTGAAGAGCAAAGATGAGGCGAAGTTTAGGTTTCAGAAGTTTATTGCCCTTGCCAAAAACGAAGTCGACCACAGGGTAAAGGCTGTCAAGTTAGATCGGGGGAATTCCTCTCAAAAGAGTTCGACTTGGTCTGTGAAAAGAGGGGCATTACAAGACTCTTCACAGCTCCGTATTCACCTCAACAAAACGGAGTCGTGGAGAGAAGAAACCGAACCGTGATGGCCATAGCACGAAGTCTTCTGAAAAGTCGATTTCTGCCTGGGCGTTTTTGGGCGGAAGCAGTAAGACACGTAGTTTACCTTCTCAACTGGGCCACCACACGATCGCTGGATGGAGTCACTCCCTATGAACGGTGGTCGGGGAAAAAGGCGAATGTTGAGCATCTAAGAGTTTTTGGCCGCTTGGCACATGTGAAACCGACCACTTATCTGAAGAAATTGGACGACCGGAGCAAGCGGATGATCTACCTCGGGTCTGAGCCAGGCACCAAAGCATATAGATGCTACGATCCGGCTGAAAAGAAGATTCACGTAAGCAGGGATGTTATCTTTCAAGAAGACAAGTACTGGGAGTGGGAAGAACATCAGAGTATGGAGAAAGATGTGCAGAACTGGGTGACGTTCGACGTCAACAACGAAAATTGGGAAGCGAAAATACCGCACAAAAACGAAGATTGGGAAGCGGAAGTACCGCACAACAACAAAGATTGGGAAGCGGAAGTACCGCACAACAACGAAGATTGGGAAGCGGAAGTACCGCATAACAACGAAGATTGGGAAGCGGAAGTATCGCACAACAGCAAAGATTGGGAAGCGGAAGTACCGCACACACACACGAAGCGAAAGTACCGCACACACACGAAGCGGACGTACCGACCACACCTGAGAGCTCAAACCCAATAAGTGAAACAGAAAACTCTGAAACAGAAGACTCGAGTGATAGAACACCGAAGATGAGAAGCATTAGCGAAATTTATGCACAAGCCGAACTGGTGCAAACCGAGGAATTATTGTTGTACACCACAGCCGAAGAGCCTGAGAACTTTGAAGAAGCAAAGGGAGACGAACACGGTGGCAAAAGGGTATGTACAAAAACACGGTGTGGACTATGAGGAAGTTTTTGCACCAGTAGCTCGCATGGAGACAATACGAGTACTCTCGCCTTAGCAGCAAACGGGGGATGGGAGATTCACCACATGGACGTGAAAACAACTTTTCTGAATGGCAACATTGAGGAAGAAGTTTATGTCTCTCAACCGCCGAGTTTCCAGTCCAAAAGACAAATAGAAAATGTGTTGAAACTTAACAAAGCCCTCTACGGGCTCAAACAAACGCCACGAGCTTGGAATTTAAAACTCGACAAGAGTCTAATGACACTCGGGTTCAGGAGGAGCAACTCTGAACATGTTGTATACACGAGAGGAGATGAGAAGACAAGGCTGATCTGGGTGTCTACGTAGATGATTTGATCATCACTGGATCTAATCCGAAGGAGATCATGAAGTTTAAAGAAGAGATGAATAAGTTATCCAAGATGACTGACTTGGGACTTCTGAGTTATTATCTGGGCATTGAGGTAAAACAAACCGACAACGGCATTACACTGTGTCAGTCGTCGTACGCTCAGAAAATTCTGGAAAAGTATGGCATGGGAGAGTGCAATCCATGCCAAGTCCCGATGGAGAATCACCTGAAGTTAAGCAAAACAGGCCCAGGATCTCCAGTTGACGCCACGCAATATAGAAGCATTGTCAGAAGCCTGCGATACTTGGTACACACCCGACCAGACATTACTTTTGTGGTCGGATACGTAAGTCGTTTCAGGGAGAAGACGACTCAGGAGCATTTGAACGCTGTCAAGCATATTCTGAGGTATATAAAAGGTACTCTCAGTTTTGGCATCCAGTACCAGAGAGGCAGCGAAAAGATTTTGCAGCTGAGGGGCTACAGTGACAGTGACATGGCGGGAGAAGTTGACGATTGGAAAAGCACGACAGGCGTGATGTTTGTGCTGGGGGAAGCCCCGTCAGTTGGCAATCTCAGAAGCAAAGAGTGGTTGCATTATCGTCTTGTGAAGCAGAATACATAGCATCGAGCGCTGCGTCGTGCCAGGGAGTCTGGCTCGCTCGGCTGTTAAGTGAATTGTCGAACAGAGAAATTCAGAAGGTGGTGCTCAGGGTAGACAACAAATCGGCTATTTTGCTGAGCAAAAATCCAGTTCTACATGATAGAAGCAAGCATATAGGCACCAGATATCATTATATCAGAAACTGTGTCGAAGAAGGAAGGATCGCGATCGACTACATCAGTACAGAAGAACAAAAAGCGGACATACTGACAAAGCCGCTCGGGCGGATAAAGTTTTCAGAGATGAGGAGGAAAATCGGCATGGTTAGGGAGAGAATGTTGTAAATATTCTCGTTTTTCACAAGTTTAGTTGTAATCGAAGTAGATTTATGATCGGAATTCACAGTCGTAGCTGAAACAGAGTATTTAGGCGGAGTCGAAATCGTTTTCGGATTCTCAGCCGAAAACCGAGTCGGAGTTGTAGAATTCGGGTATAAAAGAGGAGTCATGTAATCAAATGATATGCCAAGCAATTGCGAATAAAAGAAAGAAAAGAAGAAAACTCTGAGCGTTGATTTGGTTGTGTGATCTCGCAAAGACGTGGTCGGAAGGACTCACGACCACAGCAAATGTGGTCGAGAGGACCTACAACCATGGCAAAGCGTTGGCGTAGGTGATCAAGAGACTACGACCACGGCAAGACAATATTGAACGTGGTCAAAGAGGCGTTCGACCACGTTGAAGGATTGCAGAACGTGGTCGTAAGGGTTATCGACCACGGCATAAAATATACGACCACGTTGAGGAGTTTACGACCACGCTGTGAAGACTCGAGAAGGCTTCAATCACAGCGTGAGTTGTCGGAGGAGGCTGCGACTGCGCCGAGAAGCTCTGAACGTGGTCTAAAAAGGTTTCGACTGCAGTGAACAGTGATCACCAGCATCACTGCGTGATCGTAGAGGAGTTCGATCATGGTAACTCGAGCGTAGCAGCAGGGAAGAGCGCTCGAATGGCTGCCTGAGTGGTCGTACGGCAACAGACAGCGGTCGAAACCGGTCGTAAGCACTTGAAACCGATCGTAAGCAGTCATAATCGATCCTGAGAAGTCGTAAAACT
Organism: Bonia amplexicaulis; assembly: GCA_036346245.1. NCBI lineage: Eukaryota > Viridiplantae > Streptophyta > Magnoliopsida > Poales > Poaceae > Bonia > Bonia amplexicaulis. The sequence goes on from CM070764.1 coordinate 14,017,343, forward strand.
TCCAACAAACAGCGGCAGCAGGAACAGCTCGTCCATCCGGGCCGACTAGCTCGCCGGACAATGGTATGCTCGGGCGTGCGGCCTGGAGCCGATCGTGGAGGAGGAGAAGGCCCGGAGCGCGCTGGGGACGGTGCTCGACTACAACGTCATGCGGGTCAAGGACGGCACCGTCGGGGAGGTGAACGGGATGCGATCTGACGGCACCGTGGACGCGTCGTCAACGCAGTCCAAGGAGGTATGGCCCGGCGTCACCTACGCCGTCGCGGCCGCCATGATACACGAGGACATGCCGGAGGCCGCGTTCCGGACGGCCAAGGGCGCCCACAACGCCGGCTGGTCCAGAGACGGATTCGGGTCAGTACACAGCACAAAAGCATCGTGACAGGTTCTGAGTGACTGACGAGGGGTAAACTAAAATGCAGGTACGCGTTCCAGACGCCGGAGTCGTGGACGGCCGACGGCGGCTACCGCTCGCTGCACTACATGCGGCCCCTCGGCGTCTGGGCGATGCAGTGGGCGCTGTCGCCACCGGAGCTCCACAAGAACCTCGGGCCGGCACCGGCAGCGGCGGACGCCTCCCTCGGGCAGGAGCAGTTTGAGGTGGTGGCAAGCATGCTGAGGCTGCCTGAAGAACAGCAACACAAGGGATTCCTTCGCGCTCTATACCATGTCCTTACGCAGATCCTGGGAGTCCCAACATGAGACCTGCAGATTTCTGGACTGCAACTTGCAAGTTTGCAAAATAGTAGCATACAGTTCACACATGAATCGATCGATTGGATAGGAATCGGCACAAGATTGCCATTACAGCCAGTTAAGTTCATCTCACCTTTGATGGTACTATAGCTTTGCCATGCGTGCTTCACCTGGAAAGACTCGCTTCTCTACATGATTTATCCATGAAGACATGAATGGTATGATGTCGCTCAACATTAACAAAGAAATACATAGCATGATTTTGATCAAATTCCAGTACCAAGGCATAACAACAATTGCAGCAGCAAGCATTACAACAACGATCTTTCCAGCGATCAAATTGCAACAGCACGGCATCCCAGAAATTACTCGACAAACTGCGACATAACCGAACAAGGTTCTCTTCTAAACTGAATGGAAAGTTCAAAATCATCTTAACCATCCACTAGGTACTACAGAGATGCAGTATGACAACTGGTGGGGTTACATCGCTTTTAGATATAACAAAAGTCAGGCGCTTACTCATTGCGTCCATAGAAGCATCCAAAGGATTCGAACAGCGGAAGGGGTGCATAAGCAGTGAAATATAGTTTTCAACTAGATCTTGCTGTTAGTAAAGTTTGAGAAATAAACCTCATGCAGTCCACTGCCCACCATATCCAGCAGGCTGCGGTGACACACCCTTCGCAACACTAGGCTGTGGATTTGCAGGGGGTGCAGCATAGCCACTCTGAGCTGGTGGTGGCGCGGACTGATCATAACTTGGCGGATTTGTGGGTGGCTGGGTGTATCCCGCCTGACCATATCCAGGCTGGCCAGTTGCTGGTGCAGAAGCATATCCAGCCTGACCACTCACTGGGGTAGGACCGTATCCAGACTGTGGATAGGCATTACCATAGTTGGGATCAGCTGGGCCTCCCTGGTAACCATAGTTCACATTGTTTTGAGCTGCTTGATCACCGTACACTAGTTGCGATGGCGGATACTGTGCATAGCCACCTTGCTGTGCGCCATGCTGACTGTACCCTGGTCCTGCCGCCGTGCTCTGACCATACGGAGTCGGTGCTTGCCCACCCTGCTGTGGGTAACCCTGCTGAGCATACCCATCAGGTCCAGTCGTTGGGCCAGATGTTTGACCATAAGCAGGAGGTTGCTGAGATGGTGGGCCATAAGATGTAGGAGGTGGTGCCTGGTAAGTGCCATCTCCCATAGGTGCGCCACTGGGTGGCCATTGTCCAGGTCCACCGTACGCAGGCCTAGCGTAAGGATCT